>CAMZMU010000101.1:1061982-1425514 GCA_947311845.1 Poa pratensis
TGACACATAATCAACTTCCTTTCCTGGAATGTGAAAGACGTCGACAGGCAAACAGCAGTTCACGAAATCATTGCTAAATGGCTACCTCTTCGTGAGTTCAATCAAATCTTTCGAGGTAGAGACAGGAACAAGAGGAATGTTAACATAAGCTTAAAGAAATCCATCTCCAAAATAGGCGCTTCACTTGGAGCAATGAGAGAGCAACTCCAACCTTGTGCAAACTCGATGCCGTTTTTAATGCCAATTGGGACATCCACTGTGACACACATGTGCTACACGCTCTATCCTCTGCCCTCTCTGACCATTGCACGCTCCTTCTCGCCGATGATTGCGGCCCGCGACGCCTAGGTCCTTTAGATTCAAGAACTTTTGGACGTGCCTCCCGGGCTTCGAGGAGGTGGTTCTTGAATTTGGAATTGGCCCTTCCGTCCACATGGAACCCTTCCAAATGATCTTCCACAAGCTCAAGAATACGCGACGAAGCTTTCATTTTGGACCCGGGGGCTATTTTGAAGTCCAAGATCCTCTTCCATGCCACCCTCCTCGTCATCCTTCATCTCGACGTCAACTTTAATTGGAGGAGCATGAGCTTTGGTTGGACCAAAAAAGAAAGTCATAAGTTTGGCTATGGCGGAGAGGGAAAGAAAGAAACAATGCGCGCCCATCTCCAACCTTAAGGAAGGGGATGCAAATACGAAATTCATTCACTTGGAGGTCAATGCTATAGGAAAAAAAATCACAATCACCGCTCAAGCACAACAACGGTTGGGTCACCGATCATGCTCTCAAGGCGGAGTTAGCTCAAGATTACTTCAAAACCATGATTGGAAAGGTCTACCTAGGTCTATCTGTTCGGTGCTTCGGTTATTCTGAAATTCGGTTTCGTAATTTCACTGACCATTCGATTCTTGAAGAAATCTAGAACCGAGACTTTCGGTCAGAAAATATTCGGCTGATCTCGGTTACAACCGAGCAGAACCGATATATATTGGCTGGGGACAAGAAATCAGGAATCAAATACTGAGAGAAAACATCAGTACTATCGAGCATGAATCGACCAAACTCTGTCCCATATAGGGGCTGGGAGGGAATAGTAGAAGGATGGAAATTCCGCCGGTGCGGGGGGTGGCCGCGCTACGGGCACAACCTGCGCGACCGTAAAGTAGGTGATGATTGTCCATACCCAAAGGGAGCTACGGGCGCCTCCTGTGGCGAAGGAGCCATGGAAAACGCCATATTAGGGCATCACCAGTCGTTCGCCTCCCCAGCGTTACCGCCGTTGCCTTTTTGGCTTTGCGCCGGCGCTAATTTTGGCCTGGGGGCGAAGTTCCCAGCCGCAGCACACAGTTTCGGGCCCCCGAGCGCACCATAAACAAGCAAATTTGAAACTTCGTTTTTCTGCTCCCAAAAAAGCCTAGTTCGGCGATCAAAACAACCACAGCTGGGCGACCATACAAAAAAGGCATAGTTCAGTGATCGAATCAAGCCACACAGTTTGGCGATTGAATTAAAATAACCACATTCGACATGGTGACGCGCAGTTGAGATGGTCACCGGCGACTCCTCGGCGTGATCTTCCAAGTCGATCGGCGTGGTCATCGGAGTAGGGCCGGAACTCAAAAAGGCCGTTGGCGTAGTGCTCGGAGGCGGCGTAGCCGTAGAGGTGGCGCGCGGTGGGCTGTTGTGGTGGGGCTCGGATCGGTGGTGGCGGTGGAGCTCGGCGCAGTGTCCGTAGGGGCAGCGCTCGGCGGTGGTGTTGGGATCGCCGGCGCAATGTGGCTCAGAATCGCGGGATCCATGGCCGCCACATCGCCTCCCATCAGGAACGCCAGGTCAGTGTTCATCTTCTTGGCCACGGTGTTGGTCTTGAGGAGGCCGAGTTCACGTCCTGCTTGGCCATGATCGCCGTCCACCTCACGTCCGCCTTCTCCTCTTCCTCCTCCTCCGCTCCTCCACCTCACCGCCCTCGGCCAGACGCTTGGCCATCAGGACCTTCTCCCTCGCATGACGGCTGGCGTTCTCGGTCTTCCGGCGCTGCACGTCCGCCGACCACCTGGCGTTGCTCCAGCCCGGTGGCCTCTGCATCAGGGCCCTGGTCTTCCTCGGCTTCTTCACTTTCTTGAAGATGGCGGCGACGGCGTTGCGTGGGCCGGTGAATTTCTTTGGCGGCATGGCGGCCAGATCTGGCTGGTATGGGGGGAAATGGCGGGAGCTGCGGCGGGGGGAAGGGGGGGGATATGTGGAGGAAAAATGGAGAGAAAGGGAGGGAAAATGGATGGAAAGGGAGGGAATATGGCCATGTCTCGCCGACACAGCTAGCCCACATCGCCTTTTTTCCCCCAGGCAAAACCCGGCGCGCTGGGTTTGGCTTGGGTACGCCGGCGTAAAAAAGGGCGTAAAGGCGCTAATCGAGACTTTGGGGGGCCGACTGGAGATTTTCCTTTGCACCGGCACCAAAAAGTGCCGTGGGAGTGCTCTTCGGGGGACGGCTGGAGATGCCCTTAGATGTCTGGGGAGGTAGAGGCCCTGCCTGTCGGGGGGCTACCCCGGGGTAGGGTCATGATATGGTATAGTTGTGTCCAAGAGTGTAGCCCCGACCCGACTAGTATACAGTGATGCTGCGTGGCACCGGTTTAAGCGATACAAGCGGAGGTTACGGGTTTACCAATCCCGGCCAAAACCTTTGGCAGGCGTTGCTGGGCACACCGCTCCCAACAACACAACACCCCGATTGATGCCCTAACATGGGCGCAACCCTCAAGGCATAATAGTAAGATCAAGACTTGTGGAACAACTGGCACTTCACAGACTCTACGACACGAATCATAATTTCAACTCTTATAATAGAGAAAGATAGCAAATGACAACCAGAGGTCACAGACCCAACATTACATCAAGCGGAAGCGAATTAAGTTGTCTAACAACAAGATCCAGATAAGGGCCTAAGAGGCCTACAAATAAACACCACAGCGCCAGCTGTCCCGAGATGTCCCAAGCTGCCACCTGGGAACCCCAGACTACTCATCAACGTCCACAAGAACCCACCTTCGAGGTCGGTGAAGTCCTCTCCTGAAATAAGCAAACGACGTTGAGTTCGACGAACTCGCAAGATTAAGAGCTACTATATGCTCCATGATTGGCTTTCAAAGGTTTTATGGTGTTTTGCATAAAACTGATTTTATTTATAAAACACAACTCCATGGCATCGACTAATCAGAATATTTGAAAAAGAGGTAAGAAGTACTCTTTCTTTTACCACCTTTCTCAACATCAACCATCATCCTCACCACTGTACCTGTTCATCAAAGGCACCTCCCCAATCACCCTCGAGGAAGTCAACCTTGCATTATTGAGTGGTACCTCTAGTACCCAGTTTTTTCATTCCGTTCAAGTTATTCTATGATCTTACCTTCACTTCCCAAGTTCGTCCATAACGCGGACACGGCTTTTCGAAAAGATTTACACCTGCAGGGGTTACAAAGTTGAAGTCCCCGGAGTCCCGAAGGGCCCCAGCTCTTCGCCACGCGTACCGTCCGGCCATTACCTAGCTTTTAGCCCTCTTCCTTGGAGAGCCGGCTGGGTGGGAGCGGTGTCGACTTCTCCCTCGTTAAGGACTCTCCAGGATCATCAGTGCCGGTAGGACAGGTTTGGTGACTCCTCCAACACCCTGTCCCGCGGACACTTGTTTTTCCTAATACCATCATCCTCATCTCAGTTCAACCCACCATCATCACACACGCGCAAATGGAAGCCCGAACTAGAGGACCCTGGCTAGCCCCGCTCGAGTTATTTAGTCTATGAGGGTTCCTGCAATTGCATAGGCCTCACGCATGGTTGCACGCTCAGTCTTGGTTCAAGAGGTATAGAACTCGCACCTAGCGGCGAGAACGAGACAAAGCACCACAACCACAGTGGCCTCTCATCCCCACCTTTAATCATTTTATTATCCGGCACCACCATTTCTCCACCATCATTCTCATCTCATCACCTGTTTCCAACACAACCATCCATCGTATAGCGATGCAATTAACTAAGCATGGCTAAGCATCAACATAGCATAGTAAGTATCTCATGGCCAACAATACAAACCTATGGTATTAGGAGAGGGAAACAAGTATTGGCATCGGAATCTTAATGCATTCTATGGGATACTCTAATCCAAGCAAAAGACATTTAGAACCGCATGCAATATTATTGGAGAAAATAATTGCGGAAAATAGGATAAGATATGCTCAGAGGGGGATTACGCTTGCCTTGATCCACGTGGTAGTACGGATCCTCGGGGTATTGTGGAGTAACCCCGTCGGCTTGATCTAACGAAGCAAAGAAACAAATCAATCACCACACATGTTTATCAATGCAATGCACAACCACATGATGACATGACCTTTTATATCCTTGAGAGGAGGATGATTCCAGCTACACAATTTAAACGGAGCTCGGATGCAAAAAGGGTACATCTTGGGTACACCGTGAGGGTAAGTAATGCATCACCTTTACTTGTTGATTACTATAGATGAACCCAAGGTTATCTTGCATATGAATGACATGACCTGTGAGGATGCATGGTTTCGGGTGATTCAACCTACTTGTAACCAATTTACAAAGATTGGGTGAGAAGTAAACATTAGTGTGGACAATAGGTGAACCAGATTATCCGTGGTAACAATAACCGAGAAAAAAATCCGGGGTACGCACAAGAGCAGTGCAACGGCGAGCTTCGGTGCATTTGAGCTAGAGAGCAAGAGGGAGCGAGAGAGAAAGCATGGGGAGGTTCACATGCTCACCTGAACTCGTGGGTAGGCTTGACGAAGAAGGGGGAGGTCGGGTCGACGACGACTTGCTTGGAGTGCGGCGCACGTCACGGACGAAGAACGCGAATCCGGGCAATGTACAACGCTTTGGCTTGATTCCTTCGGTGGGATGGTAGAGGACGTCGAGGTGCAACTTCCTATGGTCTTCGATTTGCCTCGCCGCTCAAACTCCGGCGGCGGCTCGGCCATGGCGGGCTCGTTTGGAGCTTGTGGGGAAGAAAGGAGAGAGAGAGTGAGTGGATAGGGCAGGGGCAGGCCTTTAGCCCTGCTGAAAATCCCGCAGCGGCGGTACTAACCGCATTAACCCAGCGGTGGTACCGCGGTGCGGTCGAGTTTCACTCTTCCCACCTCGGCGGTACCGGCGGCGGTACGGCAGCGGTACCAGTTGGTACCGGTCAAGCGCGTCAGACGCCGGTTCTCGGGCGTAGCGGCTCTGCGTAGCGGTGGCGGCAGCTCTCGGGCGGTACTACCACTTAACCCAGCGGTACTACCGCCGCCTGGGTCTTTTTCTTCTTTCAGTTCCTGAATTTTATTAGGGCACCAAAACTTTTTATAAAATTTTAGAAAATTTGGGTAGCCTCCCCATAACATGTAGAGGCACCCCAAAAATTGGTGTATGCCAAATAAAATAGTTGGGGCCACATTGCTCAGGGAGTTGAATTAAGGCATTTTTGCTAAATTAAATATGTTGCTCGTTTGGGAAAATTATAGCAATTGCAAAATATTATTTTCAACCCTTGGAACTTCCTTGACAGATATACTTGCCAAGTATTTGTGTTTGCAAGTTTGAGTGTCGCCATTTGGTGGAAGTTTTGATTCAAGCAAGTGTGGCATTTCACTTTTCAATGTTGCCCAACCAACTATTGTGTTGTTTAGCAATTTTAAATGTATGCCATGATGCATGTATGGAATGCAAAAAGTGAAAAATGGTCCATAATTTGCATTACCAAAAGTGGGCTGTTACAAAGAGTGGACCGAGGTACAGTGAAACCGACACAAGCTAGGCCCAGAAGGGGCCGAGATGTGATGTTGGAATAAACCACATAGCCAGGCCCAAGATGCCGAGGTAAGGCACTGGTGTAAGCCGAGATAGCCAGGCCCTGACGGGGCCGGATATGGTGACCGACATAATGATAACCGACATATGTATGTTGGTACCTTCGTATTTTCTCTTATGTGCAGGGAGAGTATCCAAGCAAAAGGAGTCCGGCATATCCCTGCCGAGTTAAAGAAGGTGGCGCTTAACCCGGTTGGAAGTCAAGCTGCGGTCACATCCGCCTGACACGGAAGCTGGCAGGAGGGATGGTGCGAGGCGAGGTGACAGCAGCTTATCTCTGACACCAGGGCGCATGTGGGAGCAGATAATGAGGCAATGCTGGGCTCGAGGCAGGGCAGGTCCCATCCTGTCCTGGTAGAGGCCACAATGATGACCAAGAAGCTGACACGGGCGTGCGTGTGCGTGGCAGAGGCCATCATGAGCACGCTGCTGCACGGGTGCGAGGGGCTACAGTGCCGAGTTTGGACCGTAGCTGTTTGGACCGTATCTCGGTTTTGGCTATATAAGGAGCCCTTCCCCCTCCTGCGTGAGGACGATCCCCTGAGATACTTTTCACCTCTTAGTTGCATCTTGTAGCTAGTGCTTGTACTCCATCGTTGGATCATATAGCTCGAGGAGCACTCGTGTATTTCGATACCCCGAGATATATCCGAGACAGACAGGCAGGAGTAGGGGTTTTACCTCCTCACGAGGTCCCTGAACCTGGGTAGATCGTGTGTATGCTTTTGTATCTTTATGTGCGCTCCTTAGCGCGCTAGCCCTCCCCGGTTCCGCCAGCGTACATCGGCTCCAACATAAGCCATCCTATGGCATCTGCCGTGATCACGCCACGACAGTTGGCGCCCACCGTGGGGCCATCAGCGGCGCTAGCTGGTGTGTTCATCCGGACGGGCTCCATCATCGCCTCGGGCGAGCGCGTGGTCAGTGGCCTTGTCCACAGACTCGGCTCGCTGAACTTCATCAGCGACAACGCGGGCTGCTTCGGCAGCAGGCCGCTCCCGAGGAACGGCTGCCTCGTCACCTTTGGGACGTTCGAGGTCTACGTCGCCACCGAGTTTGTCTGCAGGTACCCCCGGGCAGGTGCTTGTAGCAGAAGATCCCCCTGCTATCTATGCGGCTCGCGGCCGGCATACCGCCTGCCTCGGGAGCTGCGCAGAGGTAATGATGATCGGGCCGGTGGGTGGTGCTGGCAGAGGTAATATCGGCGAGCCTGCCACCAGATCTGCCCGATCGGCGAAACCTCCGCTGGAAGGAGATGAGCACCTCCAGGCTGGTGCATCAAACGTGCTGGTCAGACCTGCTCCCATCGAGGAGTTGGTAGAGAAGTTGGCTGTGCCGGTAGCTAGCGGGGCAGATGCTGCCCAAACAGCCGCAGAGCTAGAGGTGCAGCGTCAGAAACTGCATCAGGAGGCCATGGAAGTGTCCGAGATAAGGAGAGAGTTCCAGATGACCGTCCGTGAGTATAACAAAGCTCATGGTTTTACTCCGATAGCTGCTCGTCCTAGTCGCATAGAGGATGTGCGTAAAAGGGGCAAAGGCCTCAACGCTGAGTTTGATAGAGATGGAAGATCGAGTTCTGTAGAACTCTTAGCCACATGTCGGCTGAAAAGCCCACGTATAGCTCCCCTGCTAAGACTCTTAGAGCTGCCGATTCAGCAAGAGCCGAGTTGTCTGGTTTGACCGGAGAAGCTCGCCGTAAGCAACAAGACCGAGTTAATGAGCTACTAGGTGTTGCCGTGCGGCAAAATGAGGTCTATCTTCGGAATAACACAGCTGCAGGTGGGTCCGAGATAATTCACTCGGCTAGAGGGGCGAGTGAAAGGTCCAAGGGACAAGCTTCATCACCGCATCTCGGTGGAGATCGTGACCGGAGTGTAAATTCTGGTAAGAACAAGCAGATACAGACGTATGATCCGGCCCATGCCGGAAAACAGTTAGTCGTGCAAGGCAGTGTCGGTCGGGGTAAAAGCAATCCCGGTCCGGGCAATCCAGGTGCTGGAAAAAGTAACTCGGATGGCCGAGATTATCCACCTCGGTATCCGACACAAAATGTCGGGCGTTCAGCAGCCCCGAGGTAATGACCCGAAGGCTAATCGTTATGATGATGGTTACTCGCCTATGGAGAGAGCCGGGTATCCGAGATATGAAAGTGCGCTGGGATCTCGGTTGGGACCTCGCCAGCTGTCAGCAAATGATGCACGCCACAATTTGGACAGAATCTATATGTCCGAGATGCTGGAAGAGCAAGGCCCACCGGTGCCACACTTTCAGTTGAACCGAGGCGCGAGAAGATATGACGACAGCACTTAGCCGGAAGACTGGCTGACAGATTATGTGTCGGCAGTGCATATTGCAGGAGGAAACCGCCGATGGGCGGTAAGATATATCCCGCAAATGTTGGAAGGGCCAGCTCGAATCTGGCTGAACAATTTGCGGGAGGGCAGTGTTGACAACTGGCTGGACTTTGAAGAGGCTTTTGTTAGCAATTTCTCCAGCACATACAAGAGGCCGAATCGCCCTCAGCAGCTTGCCATGTGCAAGCAGAGGAATGATGAAACTGACCGGGACTACTTGACCCGGTGGAGTACTGTTAGCAATTCCTGTGAAGGAGTTGTGGAAGCGCAGGCCATTTCATGGTTTGCTCAGGGGTGCCGACATGGCTCCATGCTCTGGCAGAAGTTGTAAAGGGAAAGGCCAGCCACCTTGGCTGAGACAATCCGGATTGCGGATAGCTATGCTCTGGGTGATCCGATGCAGCCATTGCTAAACTCGGTGGAACAGAGTAGAAGGTACCGGTCAACAATGGACCCGGACCATCTAGGCGAGGTGACCACCAGGATTTCGGGGTCAAGAGAAGAGAGGACCGGCCGGATCACCGGTACGGTTCGAATCAAGTTGCTGCTGTTAATCAAGATCAGCTAGATGCTGGCAATAGCCAGCGCCAGAAGAGCAGCGGACCGGCATGGGGCCAAAACCAGGATGGAAAGAAACAGTGGGGTGACCAGAGGAAGCCATGGGAGGAGAGGCCGAGGTTAACGTATGAGGCAATGCTGGATGGACCCTGTAGCTATCACACGAGCGATCCCCTAGGCCAGCTAACCATTCAACCCGGCAGTGCAGCTGTTATCAGCGCACACTCAAGGAAGGGGGAGGATCCGGAGGAAATCAGGTGGGTGCACCTCAGAGGCCTGCAATTCCGAGGCAAGTAGTACCGCTCACAGGGGCAAACACAATTCCTGTAAATGCGCTTCCTCCGAAGCCAGCAGCTCCGAGACCTGTTAATCAAGTGAATGTCGGAGGCGGCAATGGTAATGCTGGTCCCAGTCGCCAGGCAGAGTATCGCCAGGGTGAGTACAGAGAGGCTCATCAGAGCTATGTGGTCTTTGTGACCGAGCCAACTGATAAGCAAATCTTGCATCGGCGTGCAATGGAGGTAAACGCGGTTATGCCGGCTGTGCCGAAATACATGAACTGTGTCGGGGGAATAATTATCCCGCGACTTATTCAAGCAAAGCGCGACTTATTCATAATCGCACCACTATTGGGCTTGCACAAATATGGGCCGACTTAAGATCATGAGGAAGGATCCAGAAGCTCGAAGATAACTTGACTTGGAAGACAAGACATATGATAGTCTCCAAGTAGGACTCCGGCTCATACTTTCCTTGAGAGAGAAGTTTCCTTGTAAACTTGCGAGCCACCGTCTTTATAAGGTGGATTCCAAGGACTTAGAACCCCAAGCAAAAAAGGTTCTCATACATCCAGAGAGAGGCGACTCGACACATCGATCGCCAAACCCCTTGTAACACCATATTCATATCAATACCAATCTAGGATAGGCAGGACGTAGGTCTTTACCTCGTGTCGAGGGGCCGAACCTGGGTAAAAAACATTGTCTTCTCGTGCCCTGCGATCTTTAGCTCGGAGACGCTCGATCGCTTAATCCCCAACTCTACGAAGTCATCTCCATGACATCTGCGTGACAATCCCACGACAGTTGGCGCCCACCGTGGGGCCTGCGGTCAAGAGCATCACGTTCCACGCTGGATCTATGCCAGGGACGGAGGATCTCGTCGGCAATTCAAGCTCGGCGATCTGAACAATCTCGGCGACTTCATTGCCGCGCCGTTCCAAGCTCGGCGATATCAACATCTACGACAAGGGCAGCAGACTACGTCCGTGCTGCGACTGACCCCGGCGACGTCTCGGAAATCATATCGACGATCCGTTAGGTGGAAAGATGCGTAATCGAGTTACCCAGCAGCCGGTAAAATTTCGTTGAATTCCAACGGCTGGATCTCCCAGGGCGACTCATACGCTAGCTCACGTCGGAACCCTGACGAAACTCCGCGCGACTTTGGGAAAACAATTACCGAGGACGACTCAGACATCAATTCGAAGATCCCTCCGGTGAAACATTGCGGAACACAATCTTGAAACCCTCCAAGAAATTTGAGGAAATTCCAACGGTTAGATCTCCGTCGGCGACTCATGCACTGCAGCAACTTTCGTGTCAACGCGAGGTCGCGAATCAAAACAAAGGCAAATATCAGATCGGCACGATCCAGTCCTCGTCCGAGTCAAACTCGATCAGGAGTCCAAGCTCGCTACGACGTCATACCAAACATAGAAGGAACAAAGGAGGAAAAGGCGAATCAGTCAAGCCACCACATCTGTACGCAATAGAAAGAAGAAGCAGACGGCCGGTCGTCAACCGGATCAATCCCAAAGAAGGATCGTGTCCGATTAAAAGTACTACTTCGGGCCACACAAGGAATACGTCCAGGTGACCAGAAAAGAAAGAAGAAAATAAGAAGGTACCTGATGGAGCACTTACAAATCAACATCGAATCGTCGCATCAACACGTACACGGCGTTAGATGCACAATCCTCATGCGCGACTGATCAGATCAACAAAGTCGGCATTTGTTGGCATGTTGCATGAGCGTGGCCTGGAGGGATTTCAGTGTTATTATCAACAAAATTAAGCTAGTACAGCGTCAGCATTGATGGAAAGCTCGCGCGCGCGACCCAGCCGTTCGACAATCTAAAAATGGGCCGCGCGTTCTCCGACGAGTCGCCTGTCAGCATGAGCCGCGCAGATGATAGAATCTTTGGGAAATCGCGGTGGCTCCTCGTCCACGACCTTTTGCGACCCGAGTCGCAAAACTGATGTATGATTTGATAGCACGGGTAGTTTCAGCCTGCACGCGTCAAATACACTCAGCGGATTGATCGATTGAAGGCTGATGACATCACGAAAAGCGTGAATACGTCCGGAATCAAAATTGATATAGCAGCGCTGCTACTGCCAGACCACCATCAAGTACATGAAGCCCAGCTCGAGTTAGTGCCACTTATTTAATTCAATCATGGGTCAAGGAAGTCAGCTGGCGCGTTATTTCAGACAAGGCAAAATCCTCGTCGCTACTTCCATGGAGACAAATGTGCAAAAATAAAAGGAGAAGAAAACGAGCGCAAACCAAGTGCTACTAGCTATTACTGCATTGCATGGAAAGCTTACGTGAAAGAAGGAAAGGCAAGGAGTGATCAGCTCAATTCAACAACGTGCGACTCAATAGATCAGCACGCGACTTCAAAAAATCAGCCGCATCATCGCCGATTCAACAATTGTTGCTGTACAGCATATCACGGCGACTCAACGGCTTAATGAGCCGACTGTCCGCGGATCATATCGCGTCATCAACACCAGGAGATTAAAAACAAGATAAGTTTCTATTATGCTCAAACTTTTGTAGCCTTTTACTTTTATCAGTAAAATTAAAATTCATCTTCGAGTTCATCTCGGGGGCTGCATATTTAGGCTATTATGCCTTTTATTAAATGTTTTTGCGACTCATATTATATCATGTCGTAGACTTTAAATTCATATCAGCTTTTGTAGATTTAATTACATCTACTTCTCAATACATTCGTCAAATTAGAGTTCTTTATAACTCGCATTGCAAAGTCTAGCTATTTACAGCTTGCACTGAATATCAAGACCACCACTACATTCAAGCATTGATATTTGGCGATTCATTTGTCATCCTATGACTTATCATTATATCAATTTATGACTGATCGTTATATAATTTCGTGATTTATCATCATATCATTTTATTAATCATCATCGACTTATTGTCATATCAATTTATGAGTCGCATAGCGATTTACCCCCATACATTTTATGAGTCGCAAACAGCTCATCATTACATCAGTTTATGAGTCATTAATGAATCATTATCTTATCAAATATTTGAGTTAAAACAGGTGACTCGCTGTACCACATCTACAGCTAATCAGAGCTGGTTATCATCAAAGCTAATTAGAGCTCGTCACGGCTATTGCAGCCGTTAAACGCAATAATCCTGGTTATTCTCGCCTTAAGTCAGAAGTATCTTTGCACTATGCGGCCAAAGTACTGGGGTGCGGTGTCAATCGAGTGTGATCGCCTATCATGGCCGCCAGCGACCCTGAACACGCATTTTTTACCTGCGAAATACTGAGCCGCGCGAAGACCTACTTAATGGTAATAGAGATAATTCAGAAGGACTAAAGTACCCGCGTGTGGCGTCAATCGAGTCTGATGCCTATTATGGCTGCCTATCATGGCCGTTCTCGACCCTGAACACACATTAGATTTGGGAAATACTGAGTCAAGTACCATATGCTATCATGCATCGTACAATATGCTATCATGCATCTTACCAGTTGCTATTATGCAGCTAGTTGCTATTATGCAACCATTTGCTATCATGCAAAATACAATTTGCTATCACGCAAAATATCATGCAACTTATCATTTGCATCATGCAACATATCATTTGCATCATGCAACATATCATTTGCATCATGCAGATTATACTATGCTATCATGCAGGGTACCATATGCTATTATGCGGAGTACTAACGTTTTATCATAATTATTACCAGCCGCCAAGGCTAATATATTATCATCAAGTTATTATCATTGCTTCCTTGGGGGCTTTGCCTTTTGATTAAACAGGAACCTATAACTCGGCCATACGTGTTTCAATTCACATGGCCAGATTTTTTAATGATTGGGATAATCATCCCCTGATGTTGGCTGTTGAAGCCACCATTATCTTTTATCTGCAGCCACATTAAGTGGAATTTTTAAGGACAATTCCTTAATTTATATCTAGAGTTTTTGATTGGGATTATATTTTTCCTAGCGGCTCAACTAATATTTCACAGTTCGGAGTTTATAAGCGATTTCGCTCTACTCCAAATATCATTATTTTCTTACGGCAACAATATTTGCTCAATCTGTTGCAGGATCAAATTGCAATGATATGCCATCAAGCAGGATAATGAAATCATGCCTGCTTAATGCCTGGGGGCTAGGACAATTAAATTTTTATCCAACCTGTGATATTTTTGAGTCCGAGCAGCATGACCATGCATACAACTCGGCCCTCGGGGGCTACACATCCACCATATATGGCGGTCTTTATTATACTCATATACCATGATTATATGCAGATTTCATTTTTTGCAGCACATGAGAATAT
Organism: Poa pratensis; assembly: GCA_947311845.1. NCBI lineage: Eukaryota > Viridiplantae > Streptophyta > Magnoliopsida > Poales > Poaceae > Poa > Poa pratensis. The sequence goes on from CAMZMU010000101.1 coordinate 1,075,392, forward strand.
ATATATATCCATTTACGAGTCAAATAAGCGACTCGGAAATCTTTAAATACAGGTTGTGGCTATATGCCCTTGAGCCGCCATGTTTTCAACATGCGTTCAGATGGCTCGTCATGATAACATGACAGATTATTATTCTAATGATTGACCAGCTTATTTATGCTTACGGTCTTTTATGCTTCGATGTCTATGACTCAGCACCTTATACACATTTGACTGATATATCTTGACACTCATAAGTTATTATTCTTATGATTTCAGCTCAGTCTTACACCCAACAGGAAAAGGGGGTTTTCACCAAGTGCTTCACGGAAAACTTACCGCAATTCTGCAGTTTCAATGCAACCAAAACAGAAGTGCTCAATTGGCAACATAGTGGCTAAATAAGTCGCAAAGATAGCGACTCATCGCTTCTACATCAGCGGCTCAATAAGCCGCTACGCTCGCGACTCATCATCAGCAAGTCGCCAAGTGAAACATCGACAAGTCGGCAAGAACTACATACGCAAGCTCGCAAGATCATCATCAAGGCAGAATCTTCCGCCTGATTCTATGAATCACCCGGAAGCTTGGGGGCTAATGTCGGGGGAATAATTATCCCGCGACTTATTCAAGCAAAGCGCGACTTATTCATAATCGCACCACTATTGGGCTTGCACAAATATGGGCCGACTTAAGATCATGAGGAAGGATCCAGAAGCTCGAAGATAACTTGACTTGGAAGACAAGACATATGATTAGTCTCCAAGTAGGACTCCGGCTCATACTTTCCTTGAGAGAGAAGTTTCCTTGTAACCTTGCGAGCCACCGTCTTTATAAGGTGGACTCCAAGGACTTAGAACCCCAAGCAAAAAAGGCTCTCATACATCCAGAGAGAGGCGACTCGACACATCGATCGCCAAACCCCTTGTAACACCATATTCATATCAATACCAATCTAGGATAGGCAGGACGTAGGTCTTTACCTCGTGTCGAGGGGCCGAACCTGGGTAAAAAACATTGTCTTCTCGTGCCCTGCGATCTTTAGCTCGGAGACGCTCGATCGCTTAATCCCCAACTCTACGAAGTCATCTCCATGACATCTGCGTGACAATCCCACGACAAACTGGGCTGATCAGAAGATTAGTTGGAGCATAGATGACCATCCCCGGGTCATGCCAAGCCCTGGAGGTTACGCTCTAATGGTGGATCCGACATTCATCGGGCCCACCATCAATGTCAGGTTCACCCGAGTTCTCATTGACAATGGGAGCAGTATCAACATCATGTATCGAGACACCATCGTGAAGATGGGTATCTCGGCAAACATGCTGCAACCGAGTCGTACAACCTTTCATGGTATAGTGCCAGGTGTCTCTTGTGCACCTATGGGCAAGATTTGGGTTGATGTGCTGTTCGGCACCAAGGATAACTGCAGAACTGAGAGCATCCAGACCGACGCTGGCCAAATTCATGGTATCCACCCATGTGGGTTACCTCAAGATGAAACTGCCAGGTCCCAATGGTATCATCACCATCTCAGGAAACTACAAGCGTTCAATGGAGTGCGCCTCGGCTGGCTCTTGTCTAGCCGAGTCTTTGATTATTGCTGTGGAGAAGAGAAGGATCCATGAGGTGGTAGCGCTGGCCCAGTCAGCACAACTCGGTATGCCGGGTATGGCTAACCCATAGCAAAATGCGGCATTCCAGGTGCCAAAAGAGACGAAGAAGATCAATGTTGACCCGGCGTTCCCAGAGCACAATGTCATCATTGGTACCGGGTTAACTGAGAAATAGGAAGGCGAGCTCAGTCACTTCCTCCGTGAGAATCGGGATATCTTTGCATGGTCAAATCATGACTTGCCAGGTGTTCCGAGGGAGTTGGCTGAGCACTCTTTGTTCGTCAGACCGGATATGAAACCGGTGAAGCAACCAATGAGACGTCTCTCGGATGAGAGGAGAAAGGTGATAGGAGATGAGCTAGCCAAGCTACTGGCATCAGGCTTCATCATGGAAGTGTTACACCCGGACTGGTTGTCTAACCCGGTCTTGGTGGAAAAGAAAAAGGAAGAAAACCCGAATGTGGCCATTGTGTGGCGCATGTGTATAGATTTCACGAACTTGAACAAGGCATGTCCTAAGGATCCATTCTCGCTGCCTCGGATTGATCAAGTGATCGATTCCACAGCCGGGTGTGAGCTGTTATCCTTTGTGGATGCATATTCTGGTTTTCACCAGATACCACTGAACCCCGCTGATCAAATAAAAACTGCTTTTATTACCCCGTACGGGGCTTATTGCTTTCGTGTTATGACCTTTGGTTTGAGAAATGCTGGTGCTACTTACCAAAGATGTATGCAAAAATGCTTGCATGATCAAATAGGCAAAAATGCGCAGGTGTATGTCGATGATATCGTCATCAAAACTAAGGAAAAAGCCACACTAATTGATGATCTTAGAGAAACATTTGCGAACCTGAGGAGATTCCGGTTGAAACTTAACCCGGGCAAGTGCACCTTTGGTGTACCGGCAGGCAAATTGCTCGGTTTCCTCGTGTCAAGCCGAGGTATCGAGGTGAATCCGACAAAGATTCGTGCTATTGAAAGCATGAGGTTGCCGAGATGTCTCAAGGATGTGCAGAAATTCACTGGTTGTTTGGCATCCTTAAGTCGGTTTGTTAGCAGGCTGGGAGAAAAGGCATTGCCTTTATACCAGCTAATGAAGAAAAATGATAGGTTCACGTGGACCCCGCAAGCGGATGCGGCGTTCACTGAACTAAAAAAGATGTTAGCAACTGCACCGATACTGGCCTCACCATTACCCAAGGAGCCGATGTTGCTCTACATTGCAGCCACAAACCGAGTTGTTAGTGCAGTAGTGGTGGTGGAGAGAAAAGAAGATGGCAAAACCGTGCAGAGGCCAGTATATTACCTGAGCGAGGTGATCTCGCTATCCAAGCAAAATTATCCTCACTACCAGAAAATGACGTATGGTGTCTACATGGCAGCCAAGAAGTTGAAACATTACTTCCAGGAGCATTCAATCACAGTGGTGTGTGAGGCTCCTATCTCGGAGATCATCAATTGCAAAGATGCAAGTGGCCGAGTAGCCAAGTGGGCCATAGAGGTGTCCCCTTACACACCACGTTATGAGAGAGAGATGCCATCAAATCTCAGGCACTGCCGGATTTCTTTAGATTGGGCCGAGATGCAATATGAACCACCACTGCCTGACTCCTATTAATGGAGAATGCACTTTGATGGCTCCAAGACAAAAATTGGTTTGGGTGCCGGGGTAGTCCTTACCTCGCCAAAGTGAGATCAGCTCAGATATGTGTTGCAAATTCATTTTGCGACATCTAACAATGTGGCCGAGTATAAGGCACTTGTTCATGGGCTCAACGTGGCCAAGGAAATTGGTATTCGCCGGATAGAATGCTTCGGAGACTCGGATCTGGTGGTGCAACAAGCCTCGGGAAATTGGGATGCTTTGGACGCCAATATGGCGTTATATCGGTTTCATGTACAGAAGATCACGGGGTTCTTTGAAGGTTGCGAGTTCAAGCATATACCTCGGACAGAAAATGAAGCTGCCGATATATTGTCCAAGCTAGGTTCATCTCGGGATCCAATTCCACCCGGCATATCCCTGGAGCATCTCAGGAAGCCATCAATCAAACCATCACCCGAGTCCGAGTCAATCTTTATCCCGGCAAAACCGGAATCTGGGGCTGTTCCCATGGACATCGATGTCGGGTGCATTTGGGAGAACCCGGGGACTGATTGGCAGATCTCGGGGACTGGTTACTCAAAGTCGGAGGAAGCAGTGTCGGTTGATTTCATGGAGGTGGATGATCCGTTATTTCCTGTGCATCCTGTGCCGGGATGGGCACAACCTATAATGGCGTATATGATGGATGGAAGTTTGCCAAGTAATGAGGTTGAGGCCAGGCAAGTGCAAAGAAGATCCAAAGCATACACCATCATCAACCAGGAGTTATACAAGAGAAGTGTGACCGAGGTGCTGCAACGCTATGTTGAGCCGCAGGAAGGGCGAGAGATGCTCCTGGAAATTCATCAAGGAGAATATGGTCATCATGCTTCATCAAGAGCCTTGGTGGCTAAAGTATTCCGGCATGGATTCTATTGGCCTAGTGCTTTGAATCAGGCAGAAGATATCGTCCAAAAATGTGAAGGATGTCAGAGATTTGCCAAGAAGATCCACCTGCCAGCTTCAGCACTCAAGACAATTCCAATCACGTGGCCCTTTGCAGTTTGGTGTCTGGATATGGTGGGGGAATTCAGGCCAGCCCGAGGTAACATGACTCATATGCTGGTGATGGTGGACAAGTTCACCAAGTGGATCGAGGTGAAGCCAATCAGGAAGTGTGATGGCCACACAGCTTGTCCTTTTTGAAGGACATCATTTTGAGATATGGTTACCCCCATAGCATTATCTCGGATAATGGCACGAACTTTGCTGTGGGAGAATTTGCTCGGTTCTGTGCTGAAAAGGGAATTCGGTTGGACATAGACTCGGTGGCGCACCCAGAGGCAAATGGGCAAGTGGAAAGAGCAAATGCGTTGGTGTTGGCCGGCATAAAAGCTCGGTTGATTGAGCCACTGTTGCGAACTCCGGGATGCTGGATAGAGGAAATACCAGCAGTATTGTGGGGTCTAAGGACCACACCGAATCGTTCCACTGGCTATACGCCATTCTTTCTGGTGTATGGAGCAGAAGAGGTCTTGCCGACCGACATGGAATATGACGCCGAGAGTTGCGTTATACACTGAGACCGAGACAAAAGAAGCTCGGGAAAACAGTGTTGATTTGCTCGAAGAAGCAAGAGAGCTGACCTTATCTCGGTCAGCGATATATCAGCAAAATCTCCAACGCTATCATAGCCGGAAGATTAGCCCTCGGGTGTTCCGAGAAGGAGACTTGGTGCTTAGGCTGGTTCAGCGCTCTGTAGGCCGACACAAATTGTCACCTCCGTGGGAGGGACCATTCATTGTGAGCAAGGCTCTGCACAATGATTCATACTATCTTATAGATGCATGATACGTCTCCAACGTATCTATAATTTTTGATGTTCCATGCTTGTTTTATACCAATTGCTACATGTTTTGCATCCACTTTATGTCACTTTTATACATTTTTTGGGACTAACCTATTAACAAGATGCCGAAGTGCCAGTTCCTGTTTTCTGCTGTTTTTGTATTCCAGAAAAGCTAGTCTGGAAATATTCTCGGAATTGGACGAAACTTCATGGGGGATGCTATTTTGCCAGAAGACACCAGATGGAGCAAAGAAGCAGCAGAGGAGGGCCACCAGGAGGCCACGCGCCACCAGGGCGTGGGTCCCACCCCTGCCGCGCCCTGGGTGGTGTGGGGCCCTCGGGGGTCTCCAGCCACCGCCCTTTCGCCTATTTATTCCTCCCGAGAAAATAACCCTAAGTGCCTGAGCGAAAATCCACGAAAAGTTCCAGAGACGCCGCCGCCGTCAACCCTAGCTCGGGAGGGTCCAGAACCTCTTCCCGGCACCCTGCCGGAGAGGGGAATCGTCACCGGAGGCTTCTACATCGCCATGCCTGCCTCCAGAGTGATGAGGGAGTAGTTCTTCATCGGGGCTGAGGGCTCTACCGGTAGCTATGTGGTTTATCTCTCTCTCCCATGATGTGATCTATATGTGATCATGAGCTTTGTAATCTAGTTGAATCCATAGATGTTACTCTTCATTATCTTATGATTATGCTACTCAAGTGGTTTTGTTAATGTAATCTCCGGAGTCACCTTTGTCTCACGGTGCGAAGTTGACAGTGTGCGCCCCGCGTGTGGCTGTTAGGCTAAAGATAACAGGAATACTTATCATGAGTTATTATTTGCGTTGGATGTCTCTATGAAATTGCGGTGTTTGTCTAGTACTATTTAGGGCGCTCAAGTTGACAGTGTGGGGTTACCTAGATGTGGAATGCGACTTTAAGGTGTGCTGTTATAGCCCTACGCAGTGGATTGGTGTTCGTTATCCAACGAGAGAATAACTCAGAGTAGCATAGTGAAGAGGAAATATCTATGTATTCAATTATATTATTATTGTTGAGAGTGTCCACTAGTGAAAGTATGATCCCTAGGCCTTATTTCCAAGCATTGAAACACCGTTTACTCTCATTTTGTCTCATGTTTACTTGCTGCCATTTTTATTTCAGATTGCAATTACTACCTATAATCATCCATATCACTCGTATTTTAATATCTCTTCGCCGAACTAGTGCACCTATACACCTGACAAGTGTATTGGGTGTGTTGGGGACACAAGAGACTTCTTGTATCTTAATTGCAGGATTGCTTGAGAGGGATATCTTTGACCTCTACCTCCCTGAGTTCGATAAACCTTGGGTGATCCACTTAAGGGAAACTTGCTGCTGTTCTACAAACCTCTGCACTAGGAGGCCCAACACTGTCTACAAGAATAGAAGCGTGCGTAGACATCAATGCACATGCACCGAGGAAAAATGTAATGGACAGATCTGGAGAGGAAACCAAACGACCCTGAAATGTAGCTCTACTCCGACCCTTTTACTCATAAGGGCGCAATGTATGTATCTCGTGTTCCTTTGAATAAAGTGTTGGCACTCCGAAGTGTAACTCGGGGACTGCCTTTTGTCTATATGCATGTGTTTTATCTCTGTTTTATCTGTGTTGTTTATATGTCGGATGGTTTTTTGACCCCCTTTCAAAGCTCAAGTAATGTATGCTATATGGTTATGATCTTGTGACTCGACTGACGAACGCCAAAATGGCAGTCAAGAGCAGAGGTTATGGTATGTGGTAAACATGAAAACAAACTCGGGGACTTGGTTCAAAAATGATCCGACATATGTTATTTACTAACCCGGTTTTTTCTTTTCTCTGCTTTATGTCGGATAACTCTGAATCTTACCTCAAAATTTACATGTACTGTATGCTATAATTTTGATCTTGTGACTCGACTGTCGAACGCCAAAATGGTAGACAAGAGCAAAGATTACTAAGTATAGTAAACGAGAAAGTAAACTCGGGGATTTGATGGAAAGTGATCCGGCATTAAGCCGCTTGCAATAAGAGTGGCACTGTGAAATACTTAAAGTATATTTACATCTGCACCCGGCATTCCGAGGATTTAACGATTCAATTTCTAATGAGTTCAAGCAGCTGCGTGGGAGGAACTCGGATCGGAAGAAGCGGTGCGAGCCGCAGGAGCAGTCTCGGTAGGAGAGGTGCCGGGGATGTCGGTTGCTGTTGGCTGGGCAGTGTCGGCTGCTGCGTCAGTGGCAGTGCCGCGAGGTTCAACCTCGGTCTCCTCGTCAGTTTCCTCTGCCTCGTCATCATCCTCTTCATCTTCACCGTCGGAGTACACGGGGCCAGGAATGAAGTATTGGGTTTGGGCATAGCTGGCCATGAGTGTAGCTGCTTCCTTGCGGCTCTCGATCAATGTTCGATCCGACGTCCATTTAGAGTCGGAGCGCAGAGATTGCAGTGCTCTGAGATCAATTGACTCGTACCATGAGAGCACAAAGGTCACAGCTTGATCTGCGCCGGCACGAGCTGAGAAAGATCTCCACTCTCGGAGCCTGGTCTCGGCAGTCAGCAAGCACTTGGACAACTCGGCAACGGAAGCTGGAGCCACGGACTCTGGCCATAGAGAGTTGTAAACTCGAATACCAGCGTTAAGGAGCTCGGTACCAATGCACTTCAGAGGAGATATGCGAGCATCCAGAGCCGTCAGATGGTCTTCAATGTCCCATTCCTCCGAGATAGGGCCAGACTCTGCTCTCTTGTCTCGTGCCTTGCGGACAGTGTTTGCTGCAGCGGCCTTGGAGTGGGAGAATTGCTCTGAAGAAAGAAAAGTTGTTACCGAGTTAAACTATATTTCGGCATATTTCTAATGTCGGCAGAAGCAAAGCGAATGAAAAGAAAGGCTGAAGGAAACTCACTGCCCATTTCGTTGTTGATTCGGGTGAGCTTGGCCAGCTAGCGGTCACATTTGGTCTTGAGGGCATCCAATTCTTGTTGAACCAAGGTGGCGCGAGCCTCGGTCTGGTCGAGGAGCTCCTTTTGCTTCAAAGCTCCTTCTTCCTGCTGCTTCAGAGTGTTCTCCAGCTGAGATTTCTCGTTTTGAGCCCGTTCAAGCTCCTGCTGGAGCCGAGACACCTCGGTTTTCTCCTTCTGGAGCGCAGCGTTGTGCGCGATCTCCTTGTTCTTCAACATCTCCTGTAGCTGCTTGTAGGAGCTCTTGAGTTTGTTGTGGTCCAGGAGCAGCTTCTGGAATACTCCAGTCTGAGCATTGGTGCAGTCCTGAAACAAGCAAATTGTTAATATGATTGAAGATTCATGCCGAGTAAAACTCGACCCGAATCTCGGGGACTGGGTGTCGGATTTTTTGAACTTAGTGGTTGAAATTTTGTGAAGATCCGCGCCGAGTGATCTTTTACTCGGGTGAGCCCCGATCACTCAATCCGGATCTCGGGGACTGGGGATTGTATATGTTTATCATCTATTGTAGGAAAGAGGTGTGGCAGAGGAAAATTTACCTCAGCAACCTTGCTGGCTTGAAGGGTCGCAACTTGCAAGTTATGCATGGACTGAGCGAGTGCGCTGGGTCCAGCTGGATGTCGGTTGGCCGGATTCGCAGAAGAAACCTCGCCAGTATCGGCGGCATTCCAATCCATATGGTACTGCTCCTCCGAGCCCAAGCTATGTCCGCTTTGAGTTCGAAGCCGAGGAAAACCCCAGCTGCCAGTGGAAACTCAGGAGACAGAGGCAGTGAGAGCTTGGTGGGCTGGTGTAGTGGTTGGAGTCAGCACCACTTGTTTCGCCGGGTTAACAAGTTGTTTCCCGGTGGCCACTTGACTCTGTGGTGGCTTGCGCGGTGAAGTAGATTTCGGAGTTGATAACTCGGTGGACTTTGTAGTGGGCTTCGGCGGTGGCTGCTATTTTTTCTGCTGTGGCGGCTGCTGCTGTTGTTGCTGCGGTGGCTGCTGCTGCTGTGATGGTGATTGTTGTTGCTGATCCGGGGCTGTCAGAGTCTCGGTCCACGCAGCCTCGGAGTCCCTGATGTTGGCACCGGGTTCTTTATCTCGGTCAAGGGCCGAGATCTCTGGGGCATCTTGGCCTCCTCCAGGTGCGGCATCAGAAGCCGGCAGCAGTATGACGGCTGGAGTGGTATGTGCCTGGGCTGAGCTAGCAGCTCCAGTCTCGGTTGACCGAGATGCCGCTGGCGGCAGGATAGGTGAGCGCACGTTGGATGCGCTCTGGTGAACTTCAAGGGGAGCCTTGCGTCGAGACAGGAAAAGATGTTATCTCGGGGAAGTGTTATTTCGGTTAAAGGAAGAAAGGGAAATGAGGTTATATCGGCAAAGGATATCTTACCCTTCTGTAACTGGAGGCATCTTCCTGCCCCGAGGCTTGTTTCCCGGTTTCTTCCGCAGCTTCGGTTGCTTCGCTGCGGAGGCTGGGGCGCTGGAGGTCTCAGTATCTGAGGTACCGGTCCCTGCGTGTTTGCGAGACGCACTTTGCTGGCCCGTGGTAGCAAGGTGTGCGCTTGGAGCTTGGCCCGCCAGGTTAACTGGTGCCGAGGGTATTGGGTGAGCATATGCGAGAGGACGAGCATCAAATACCTCTAATATTTCACAATCATCGTCATCATCATTACCCGAGGCAGGGGCGCGGGCTGCCGGAATCGGCATGTGATCCTCGTCATCCGGGTCTTCAACCTCGGTGACGGTCGAGGCAGGTAAATCTTGGCCCCATGTGGCGGAGAGGTTAGCTCCGTCCTCCTTGGTTCGCCGAGCAAATAGCTGCAGTTCAGATGCAGTGAAACCGGGTTATTCTGGAGGCAAAGGTAATGCCGACATAAAAGTTGCATCGGGAAGCGAAATATGTCGGTCGAGATTGTATATTACTTACTTGCTCCGGCAGCCGAGTTCTGTCATGGGGTTTCTTACCCCATTCCCATTTCTCTAGCATCGTCGTCTTGGCAATGGACTTGACGCGCCTCCGAACCTCGGCCTTGCTCAGCTCATGAGTGCTGACCCGAGTAGGGTCGTATCGGCCACTCATGTGGCAAATCTTGTGAACTCGGTTCTGGAGAGGGGAAACTCGGCGGCTGATAAAGGTCCTCAAGAGGTCATCACCCACCAGCCCTTCCCCTGGAACGAGACGACGTACTTATGAATCTGGTTGACCTCGAGGTTCGTCTCCCTCGGGTTGAAGTTCCAGTTGTGTTGCTCCGTGGGGGCACCGAGAGTAAATCTCGGCAAGTTAAGGAGGTCGGCGTTGTCCGGGCTCTTCACGTAGAAGAACGTGCATTGCCACTTCCGACATGACTCCAGGCCTTGAATCCAAGGGAAGATGGAAGCTCTCCGAGGTATAATAGTAGCAGCTCCGCAAGGGGTCATCTCCTTGGGGAAATTCTTGTTATCTGGATCCGGGACGCTCTACTTCCGGAGTTGGAAATATTTGGCCCAGAGGTCAACAGTGGGCCAGAGACCGAAATATCCCTCGGAGAAAGAGACATACGCCGAGAGAGTGGTGATGGCGTTGGCTGGGAGGTGATGTGGTTGCAGATGAAACTTGTTGAGGAAGCTTCGGAAGAATTGGCTCGCCGGGAGGCCAAAGCCGCGCTCGAAGTGCGCGACAAAGACCACGCGCTCGCCGGGTTGTAAACTCGGCTCGGCCTCATCGCCAGGGACCCGACATATCACCTCGGCCGGGATACGCCGAGTCCGAATCAGCCAGTCTATTTCTTCCTGGGTGACGTCGGACCCTTCCCATCCTGCACGCTCACCCTCGTCTGCGGCAGTGTCGGTGGGATCCGGGATGTTGCTGGAAGACATCTCGGGGGGATTCTGAAAAAAGGCAGAGATTCGACCGGGATGAGTATCTCGGATTATTTGAGCAGCAAAAGGGAAAAGAAGTAATGGTGAGAAACACAGATCTGCTGCTAAGTGTTTTGCGGAAGGATCGAAGGAGAAGGAAAAATAAAAGATAATTGCAAGATCTTTGGGTTGAATCTAAAGAAGCATAGTGATAAACTAGTGCAAGGCTAGTAAAAAGCACGGTGAAGAAGATCTAGAACAGATCTAAAGCGGATGAGCAAGTTCATCGAAGAGGATGAACAAGTTCATCGGAGAAGATGAACGTGTTCATCGCGGAGGATGAACGCGCTCGTCGGCAGTGTTAAGGGCAAGAATCTTACCGGAGTTGCGGCAGCGGCGCGAGGTGTTGAATGCTGGATGCACCACTTGAGAGCCTGGCTCGGCGGTGGCACTGCGGCGGCGTGAAGAAATTCCGGTGCACTGTGAGGAGTGCTCTGCGCGGCGGCGGCGATGGAACAGAAGGATGCGAGGAGGAAGAAGGAGTGATTGGGGAAGAAAAAGAGAAGGGGCCCCCGCTCCCCTATTTATAGGCAAGGGAGGTGTGCGGTTAGCATTTCACCGCGCACGATTCCCGTAGCCTCCGCGTGGATTAACTGCGCACGACGTGCGCGGTTTGCGGTAAAAACGGCTGCACGATCGGCCGCATCGTGGGCTACAGAGTTTAAACTGCCAAGGGCGTGGTTAGTGGTGCAATTACTGGCGCGGGAATCCAGGAGTCACGCAGTAATGTATGCGCTGACGTGGTCAAAGAACTCAAGTGCATGAGGGACGTGACAGCTCATAGAGCTCGCGTGACGTGGTTGGCATGCGCTCAGAGGTATGTCTGTCCGCGCACTGTAACCCAGGCGACACGCAGAGTTATGCTGCCACGTGCTATGGCGAAATCTTTGAGAAAATCGAGGAAATCTTCTTGTGTCGGAGAGACCGACATGAGAATGGATGTCAAAGGTGGTTGGAGGTTTGGCCCTTGATGTTTGAGGTGGACCGACATAGTTATGTCGGATAGTGGGTTCAGATGGTTTGATTTGGTAAAACCTGGTGTGGCCTTTCATCCGAGTCTGCAGGACCGCACCAGCTTCGGGGACTAATGTCGGGGGGCAACCCCGGGGTAGGGTCATGATATGGTATAAGTTGTGTCCAAGAGTGGACCGAGGTACAGTGAAACCGACACAGCTAGGCCCAGAAGGGGCCGAGATGTGATGTTGGAATAAACCGACATAGCCAGGCCCAAGAGGTGCCGAGGTAAGGCACTGGTGTAAGCCGAGATAGCCAGGCCCTGACGGGGCCGGGATATGGTGACCGACATATGATAACCGACATATGTATGCCGGTACCTTCGTATTTTCTCTTATGTGCAGGGGAGAGTATCCAAGCAAAAGGAGTCCGGCATATCCCTGCCGAGTTAAAGAGAGGTGGCGCGTTAACCCGGTTGGAAGTCAAGGCTGCGGTCACATCCCGCCTGACACGGAAGCGTGGCAGGAGGGATGGTGCAGAGGCGAGGTGACAAGCATGCTTATCTCTGACACCAGGGCGCATGTGGGAGCAGATAACGAGGCAATGCTGGGCTCGAGGCAGGGCAGGTCCCATCCTGTCCTGGCAGAGGCCACAATGATGACCAAGAAGCTGACACGGGCGTTCGCGTGTGTGGCAGAGGCCATCATGAGCACGCTGCTGCACGGGTGCGAGGGGCTACAGTGCCGAGTTTGGACCGTATCTCGGTTTTGACTATATAAGGAGTCCTTCCCCCTCCTGCGTGAGGACGATCCCCTGAGATACTTTTCACCTCTTAGTTGCATCTTCTAGCTAGTGCTTGTACTCCATCGTTGGATCATACAGCTCGAGGAGCACTCGTGTATTTCGATACCCCGAGATATATCCGAGACAGACAGGCAGGAGTAGGGGTTTTACCTCCTCACGAGGGTCATGAACCTGGGTAGATCGTGTGTGTGTTTTTGTATCTTTGTGTGCGCTCCTTAACGCGCTAGCCCTCCCCGGTTCCACCAGCATACATCGGCCCCAACATAAACCATCCTATGGCATCTGCCGTGATCACGCCACGACACTGCCTGCGACCGTGGAGGAGCCACGGCGCGGCCGGCCGCCACTGATGTTGCGCTAGTTAGGGGAGGTTGTGTGATGTACGTGCGTGAATCTTGAAGGAGTTACGTGTGTTTGGGTTAGGATATGGCCTGAAAAGGTTACCTGTAGATCGTAGATGGGCTTTCTTATGTTGGGCTTTGCTATATTTCGGCTAATTCTTCAGTGGGAGGCGACGTTTCCGTCGACAGCGAGGCGTCGGTGGTGACTTCGTCAATATCAAGACTCGACCCGCCAGCTCAGTCTCTCGGAGGTGCTCATAGGGGTAGGGTGTGTGTGCGTGCGTTCATAGGGGTGAGTGTGTGTGCGTGTATGTGAGCGTCTACGTTGTACTATGTTTCGCAAAAAAAAAAAGGCTAGTGAAATCACCAAACTGAATTCGGTTAGTAACATTTGCCAACCGAACTGACAACCGAAGTTTTGGTCCTTGGTTTTTTTTGGCTTCGGTCTCTGTTTTTTCGGATCCGGTTTTCGGTTCTCGTTTTTTCTGTCCACCCCTAGGTCTACCGTGTGAGGTTGATTACATGGAGATTTGTTAGTTGGTTACTGATTTTTTTTAAAGTTAGTCACGAATTGATGTGCATTATTATTTTTTTTTGAATTTAAACCACATATATTAGGTCAGCGAGCCGCCTCATTAAAACGCTGCCAGTCCCTTTCGGTACCCTGGTTAGGGAAAGAGTGCGTCTGAAACTCGCCGCCTCCAACATCAACATCCACACCATTACAATCAGCCTGTAGGCTGTGTATCAAAAAAGCCGGAGGCTCAGCTACCCAACTAAACGACCCATTTTGACAGACCGCATACTTTGCGCAATCATGGGCCGCTTGGTTAGCTTCGCGACGGGCAAAAACAGTAGAGAAAGAAGAAAACACTTTCCCTAACTCACAAATCTCATCTAAGATGGACTTAATCACCGACCTATCTCCAGACCGGGTCTTCAATAATTTAACCAGCATCTCACAATCTGTCTCGAAACAGACCTGAGAAAAACCCTTCTCGACAGCAAGGGTACAAGCATCACGCATCGCTAATGCTTCAATGACCAAAGGATCAAAGATCCCTTCATAAACCTTCGCAGCAGCAGCCAGAAAGCCATCACCATCCCGTACCACAATGCCAACAGCGGACCTCCTGTCCTCCACCGAAACAGCCCCATCTGAGTTAAGTTTAACTGTGTTCTCCGGGGGTCTCCTCCATTTGCACGATGGTTTCTGATGCTTACCTCGATTCTGCTCCCTGGGTAATTCCAGAAGTTGCAGAGTTTCAAAGATGGACTCCATAGTCTTGGTAGGATTCACTAGTAGAGAACCCACTTCTAGTACCGGTTGTCGATGGCCTTTAGTACCGGCCGCACAACCGGTACTAAAGGGTCGGCACTAAAGGGGTAACCCTTTAGTACCGGCACCTAAATAAAACCGGTACTAAAGGGTCTCCACGTGGGCGCACAGGCGAGCTCGACCCTGAGGACCTTTAGTACCGGTTTGTAATACAAACCGGTACTAAAGGTTCCTGCTTTTTTTGCTTATTTTTTCAGGGGGGTTTTGGTTTTTTTTCTTTTCGATTATTTTTCGGGGTTTAGGGTTTCTGTTTTTTTCCTTTTCGCTCATTTTTCAGGGTTTCGGAGGAGATCGCGTATAAAGTACTCACTACACATATAAAGTAGTCATTATACACATACAAAGTACTCTCGTCACATATAAATTTAAGTACTCCTAATTAATTACAATGGAGCCGGTTCCCTTGTAGCATCGACTGCCGGCGGTTCCCTTGTAGCATCGACTGCAGGGGGTGGAGGTGGTCTTTCGTCAAAGTAGAATTCACCGAGTTCATCTATGACATGTGTAAGTAAGAATCCCGCCAATTCCTCCGCAATAGCTTTTACGCGGTTGCGTGGTAGGAGCTGGTTCCGCTTGTTTGACATCTTTAAAAGAAGGAAATAAAATCAGCTATGATCGAAACTAAACACAATTGATGCATGGTGGCAAAATAAAAGTTGTGTATGATGTTCACGTACCTCTCGATTTCTTACACTCTTGACTCTCTCATTGACCTTCGTGTGAATGTACTCGCAAACGTAGTGTCCCCTGTGGTTGTCGCAGACACCACTATATATACAAGAATATAATTTAATCAAATAATAATCAAGAGAATGATAATGGTATTAGAAAGATACACGTAGTAGTACTTACGTTGTTAGACTTGAACTCCAGCTTTTCTGGCCATACACCGCGTTCTTCCGCTTTGAACTTTCTGTAAACCCTGTCCGGAAAAGAAAATGAATTGAGTAGTTATTACTTATACTTTTGATATCCGGAAATGAACGAAAAGGCTGATATAGTGCGATTGAAATTACCTCTTGAGCATTAGACGCACGCTTTTGTATTCATTTTGATCTTTCCTTAGTGAGTCCCAGACTTCAACTTCTCCTTCCTCGAGTCTAATGATTAGCAGAATGTAGTGGAACCTGCGCACGTTTATATACGCAGGTATTCAGAACTTATCGATTACACTTTATATCGGGGAAGCAAAATAGAATGTGTAGAAGACGGTAAAACTCACCCGAAGTTGTAAGGAAATAGTATTTCCTTTTTGGTACTTTGTCGCTTAAAGAACGTTAGCAAAACGTCCTCTGTGTTCACGGGATTTTCATCCACGGTCTTGACATGAACTTTATCCGGGTCAATGAAACCAATGTCCCAGATTCCTCGAGTCTGCATTCACGTATCTTCATTCTGCATAATTAGCGTACAAAAGAATTTTGTGACGATAATTACAAGCAATGAACGAGAGCTTATAACTATAAATAATTAAATTACACGAATAAATTACTTACAGACAATAGCAGCTGATGAGAGATTTGTCGAGAGCACGTTGATTGTACATCTGAAAAAGTTCTCGGAACTCAACATGCACACAATATTCTCGGAAGTAGTGTTGTTCCTTAACCGCCGCCATGAGATAGAATTTCCCTTCTTTTGCGGCGGTCATGTACCAGCGATTCAAATTCCATAACTGTGTTGTTAGCTGGCTCGGATTTTCCACCATAGGCAGCCCGAGTTCAAAATCAAATCGTGGGGCAATCTCCGCCATGGGGTAACCTGAGTCGCCAACGACAACTTCTCCATGCTCGATTTCCCGAGTTTCAGAAGGTACAATGAGCGGGGCGAGCGATTGTGCTTCTTGTTCTCCGAGCTGGGCAACTCCTTTCCCGCACAATTTCTCTTGCTCATTCTGCGAGGAAAGTACCTTGTCAATACCTCGCTCGTAGTCTGAAATGGGCGGAGGTGGAGGGTCATATAGGTTGTCAACGGTGTGATCTTTTACCTCATTTGGTATAGTCTTCAGAAGTTCCTTTATGGGGTCAAGTCTTGCCTCCACTCTTTCCTTCTTTTTCTGCTCAAAAAAGGCTCTCGACCCTTCACGTAGGCTCTCAGCTATTTCCTGCTGAGTCATCTCAGAAGTTAACTTCTCAGGAGCCTTGACTTCCTTGGGGTTCTCAGGAGCCCGCACACTTTTTCCACGTTTCTTGACAGGGGTGGACGACGGGAACAGCTTCCGCTTTGTCAAGTTACTAGTGGGCGCATCAGTCGGTTGACGGGACAGCGCGGGAGATGGACTCGCGGCGGGATCCCAAACTTCGTGGGGGGAGGCGGGTGGACTTTGATGTGGTGAATGTCTAACGGGAGGAGTCGGTGGCCTTGGCTCCGAGTCTGGAAACTTGATGTATTTCTTCTTCCATAGAACGATACCAAGCTCAACTTCTCCCAATGTCTTCTCGCCTTCAGCTCCAGGAATTTCAAGACGTATTGCGTTGAATCCCGGCATAACTTTCGTGACCCCGACACGAGCAAATCCAGGCGGAATCACACCAAAATGGAAGGTTTCTCCAGGTTGATGTCGTAAAGCATAGCCAGTCGCCACCGGATAAGTAATGTTCATCATCGGCGCATGTAACTCACAATTTGTCTTCTCCGTGATATCATCCACGGGGTAGTGAGCCGCCGATGGTTCAGCAACTGGTTCATCAACTGCAGGATCTTGTAGCTGCGTGGAACCCACGCTGCTTTTCCGCTGAGATGGGCAGGCATCGCCTGCAGGATCTTCTACTCGCAGTTGAGATTCCCTGGTCTGGGTCATTGAGGCCAGTTGCTTCTGCACATCCTGCACCGTGCGTTCTAATGCAGTAACCCTCTCCGCCTCCCTCTTCTTACTTCTGCAATGTTTTCTATAAGTTGCAACGTCTTCCGGAAACCCTTCAAGAAAACCAACCCCGCCTCCTCTGCTCGACATCGCCCCCAGTGTTCTTTATTCCCGAGGGCTTGTGAAAGCTCGTCGTCCTCTCTATCGGGAACATATTTTCCCTCCTTGACTAGTACTATGACTTTTTTATTTTTCTGATGACTCTTCTAATTTTTCTCCGCCATTTTCCCTTTGCAACAATCAGCCCTGTTTCTGGGTGCAACACTGCCCCATGCGCGAACAACCAGAACTTGGACCTGTCGGGCCAGTCATCTGTCTGTGGAGGATCCCTTTTAGTCGCAGCTCGTCTTCATAGGCTTGCCACTTAGGCAAGGCAGTCTTGTAGCCACCTGAGCCCAAATGATGGAAATATTTCTTCTTCGAGGCATTCAACTTATTTTGTGTCGATCGGGCCACAGCGACGCCCGAATTCTTATACGCCGCAAATTCAGCCCATTCATCTTTTAGCTTCTCTAGATGTCCTTTGAAAACTATATCTTTGTTCCCATATTTTCTCCACAATGTGTTCTTCCAGTTGTTGAATTGCTGGGCCATCTTGCTAAGAGTCCACTCCTTGACTTTATCCTTCATCTTCTGTGGGAGATCTGCCGGTAGGTTGAATTTAGACATCATCGAGTCCCAAAGGGTCTCTTTAATTCTTTGCTCGAGATATTTTGCGCCTATGTTGGCTTTCTTCGGCTCATTCCATTCTGTCACAGTGATCGGGACCATGTCCCTTACAAAAACTCCGCACTGCCGTACATATTTATTGTAGATTCCATCGGGTTTCTCTGGTTTGCCTTTGAAGGTAACTTCGTCGATCGACAACGTTGCACCTTCCGGGAGCTTTAACCCTTGGGCCGGGCCTCGTACGGGGATTGACGACTTAGATCCAGAGGGCTGAAAGAAAAATGTTTCGTTAATAAGTGCGCATATAAATCAATTAATGCATCTAGCTATAGTGATCAACAAGACTTAATATATACCTTCTTCTTAGCTAGGGCATCGTCCGCCTTAGATCCAGACGGTTCTTCTTCGTCGTCGTCGTCATCTCTGAATTTTTCTAACTCAAGTCCCTCACCGGAGTCATTCAAACATTTCGCGCTGAATTCTTCGGCGTCTTCTCCGTCGGACGAATCTTCTCCATCGGAATATTCTCCATCGGAATTGGGTCCGGCAGCGGTGTTATATATTATTTGTTGGAGACGGTCTTCTTCCTCCAAATCTCGGACGAAGGTGGGGGCATCGTCCGCCATAGCTCTGTCACTGCAAATTTTGAAACTTAGCAATATTTCTAACTTAACAATATTTCGAACTTAACAATATTTCTAACTTAGCAATATTTGAAACTTAGCAATATTTCAAACTTAACAATATTTCAAACTTAGCAATATTTGAAACTTAGCAATATTTGAAACTTAGCAATATTTCTAACTTTACAATATTTCAAACTTAGCAATATTTGAAATTTAGCAATATTTCAAACTTAGCAAAATTTCAAACTTTACAATGTTTCAAACTTTACAATGTTAAACTATATTTGAAACTTAGCAATATTACAATGTTTCTAATACACTATATTTGAAACTATATTTGAAAAAATAGGAAATTTCTTATACACTAATAAAATAACTTTGCAATATTTCTAACTTTCAAAATTGCTAACTTTCAAGAATGCTAACTTTCAAAATTGCTACACTAAAAATTGATAACCTATAATAATAACCTAAATGACTTAAAACTTAGCAAATTGCTACATTTTGTAAGTTTGGATAATTGTAAAGTGTCATTTAACATTTTTCATACACAAATTTTAAACAATCTAATTAAACTTTAAAATATACTTCAATTCATCAAAATTGCTAACCAATTCTGTAACAACAAAATTGCTACTAAAAAAAAATGAACAAAATGCTATCTATATTTTGCTATCTACAAAATTGCTACAAATTTCTAAAAATGCTAAACAAAATTTAAAACTTAACTAAAAACAGTAATAAAAAAAGTAATAACAAAAAAATTGCTACTAAAAAAAAGACTTAGCTAAACTAAACTTAGCTAAAAAAACAGTACTCAAAAAACTTAGCTAAACTAAACTTAATATTAACTAAAAAAAACAGTACTAAAAAAAAACAAATTACCTTAATGGTGGTGTGACCGGCCGGAGTGGAGAGAGCAGCGTGGTGGAGCACGCGCGGCGGCCGGAGTGGGCGCGCGGGGAGTCCACGGCGTGGAGTGGGTGCGCGCGGCGGCCGGAGTGGGCGTCGTCGTCGACGGGGGGAATGGCGCGGCGGCCGAGAGGGCGCGCGCGGCGGTCGTCGGAGTGGGCGCCCGGGGCGTCGACGGCGTGGAGCGGGCGCGGGGCGTCGACGGCGTGGGGCGTCGACGGCGCGGACGGCGGGGGGCGTCGACCGCGCGGACGCGGCAGGGCTTCGCCGGCGTGGTGTCGAGGAGCGCGCGGGCGTCGTCGTCGTCGAGCACAGTTAGTGAATTTGGGGATCGATTCGATCGATCCCCTGCTTTAGCTGCAGAACAGGCCTTTAGCACCGGTTGTCTTTAGTACCGGTTTTAGACTACAACCGGTGCTAAAGGTGCCTATTGGGCCGCGGCGAAAATTCCCGCGCGAAGCCCAGCCCTTTTGTACCGGTTGTAGTTTACAACCGGTACTAATGGGCTTTTTGAATTTTTTTCTCTAGTTTTTTTTCTTTCTTTTCTTTTCTGTTTTTTATATCTATTTGGTTTCTATTTTGTTTTTTTCTCTACTTTCTTTTTCTGTAATATATATCTAATTTAATGGTGATGTGTGGTCTCGTAGATGTCGCCGCAGTAGTCACCCGACGCGGACGCCGAGATCCGAAGACGGAGGAAGCCATATCGGTGGGGGCGACGCCCCTATTCAATCCTCCACAGGCGAGCAAACCCAACCGCGACGAAGAGAGTAACAGAGGACAAAATCTCCAAAATCCCGACTGTTTATTGGTATTAGTTAAGAGTGTGTTCGTAAGTTGTGTGAACCAAGATACAACTCCGATGTGCGGTCAACCGTCTTATGCAGAGACGATTTAACATACAACTAGAGATCTACGTTACAACTTCACTAGTTCTAAATACTGGATAGAACAAATTAAGGTACAACTTGAAATTACAATACAACACAAGTAAAACAAAGACTCTACCTATCTCCCATCGATGCAGCCTGCAGCATCCGCCGTGTTGCCATCCTTGCCCTTTGACGAAGATTCTGCCTTCTTGCCTTTGCCCTTGGACGAAGCTTCAGCCTTCTTGCTCAGTGCTTCAACCCTCCTTTCCTTTGACGACGGCATGAAATCCTCGTCATCATCGCTGTCAACTACCCAGAGACAGGAACGACCGTACGAATCACGGTCAGCTTCAGTTCGGTAGAACGGACTATTCGTAACTTTCCTGTCAAACTTCTCTGCAAGCGTGAGCATTTCTGCACGAATTTGGAGCGGGGTCCTATACGGAAACCCATCGCGGCATAGCTTCGCCCCGAGCAAAGGGAGATGATTCTTAGTGTGCAAAATTTCTTCAATTGGAACTACCCTACCATCTACCTTCAAATTGCTCGAAAGCCTGGCGAGATGCTCGGATGCGGAAATGTGAAACCCGGACACACACTTCTCGCAAGGACCAATACACACCATGCTTGCGCTCAAGTGAGTACCATGCCTACCTTCGACTGGGTTTTATAGAACTACCGGTGGCGGCATTTGGGGGAACGATAGCGGGAAATATTTGGGCGGGAAACGGTGGCGGCATTCGTGTGTTCCCTCCAGCGCTTGGGAGCCGTTGGATCAAGCGGTGTGTTTCTTTCGAGCGCTTGTGAGCCCTTGGATCAGGAAGAAGCACACGGATCGTGTGTTTCCTTCCAGCGCTTGGGAGCCGTTGGATCAACGGTGTGTTTCCTTTCGAGCGCTTGTGAGCCCTTGGATCAGGAAGAAGCACACGGATCGTGTGTTTCGTTCCAGCGCTTGGGAGCCGTTGGATCAGCGGTGTGTTTCCTTCTAGCGCTTGTGAGCCCTTGGATCAGGAAGAAGCACACGGATCGTGTGTTTCGTTCCAGCGCTTGGGAGCCGTTGGATCAGCGGTGTGTTTCCTTCTAGTGCTTGTGAGCCCTTGGATCAGGAAGAAGCACACGGATCGTGTGTTTCGTTCCAGGGCTTGGGAGCCGTTGGATCAGCGGTGTGTTTCCTTCCAGCGCTTGTGAGCCCTTGGATCAGGAAGAAGCACACGGATCGTGTGTTTCCTTCCAGCGCTTGGGAGCCGTTGGATCAGCGGTGTGTTTCCTTCCAGCGCTTGTGAGCCCTTGGATCAGGAAGAAGCACACGGATCGTGTGTTTCCTTCCAGCGCTTGGGAGCCGTTGGATCAGAGGTGTGTTTCTTTTGAGGGATTGTGAGCTGTTGGATCAGCAGTATCACGACCACTTCGTGAGCCACATGACCCTATATATAGCCCACCTCCCGGAATTCCAGCGTCACTCACTCACTCACACAAAACATTCCAGCGTCACTCGGAGAGGCATCTTTGGGCAACCAGCGGCAAGACGTCTCTGATGACCTGCGACCGTTCCAAACGGTTGCAGATCATCAGAGATGTGTTGCCGGACGGTTGTAGATCATCAGAGACGTCTTGCCGCTGCTTGGATTGAAGTGGCGCTCAAACACAAAACATTCCAGCGTCACTCGGAGAGGCATCTTTGGGCAACCAGTGGCAAGACGTCAACGGTCGCAGGTCATCAGAGATGTCTTGCCGGACGGTTGTAGATCATCAGAGACGTCTTACCGCTGCTTGGATCGAAGTGGCGCTCAAACACAAAACATTCGGGACATAGTTACATAAAAGGTTTAATACATTATTACACATCAGCAACAACATCCCTATCTAGTGTTCACTTTTTCTTCTTGTGTGTCCCATTCTTCTGATTGCGTCGTAGCCATGGACAATCTTCATCATTTAACACGGTGCTTGGGTCAGTTTTCACTTTGAAGGGCGGAATTTCTGCAAACTTATTGTAATCTTCTGACATGTCTGTCTTGTCCTCCACTCCCACGATGTTTCTTTTTCCTGAAAGAACTATGTGGCGCTTTGGCTCATTGTATGATGTACCGGCTTGCTTATCTTTTCTTTTTTTCGGTCTGGAAGACATGTCCTTCACATAGAAAACCTGAGCCACATCATTGGTTAGAACGAATGGCTCGGTTTTGTACGCAAGATTTTTCAGATCCACTGTAGTCATTCCGTACCGCTTGTCTATCTCTACCCCGCATGACAGGTTAACCCATTTGCACTCGAGATCATCACGCCCGGCGAGAATACGACATTACGATGCCGGTGATCACGCCAGGCGGATTGAAGTCGCATGCCCGGCGGATTGAAGTCACGACGCTCAGATGCCCTCCTGTGGCAGCGGCCCCAGGCGCAAGGCGAACGTCCACGTCAAACAGCACAGTAGGCGCAAGGCGAACGTCCACGTCAAACAGCACAGACCAGACCGCAGCTAGATCAATCTCGGTACAAGGCCATGATCGATCACGTCTGCCTGAAACTGACAAACTCAGAAGCTTTCAGCCCGGCCGATAACAATACGTCTATTACGATTCTACAGTCTCGCGACGCCAAGACGCCAGGCAGAAATCTGTTTTTCTTTTTACGGGATATCAACGACAACCTCAACCGGAGGCGATCGACATGCCACGGACTGGCAGGTCGCCGGTGATCACGCGAAGCGAGCAGGTGCCGGCAGTGGCTGGCGCCTGGCAGCGGCCCTAGGCGCAAGACGAACGTCCACGAGAACTGCACAAACGAGACCGCGGTGAGATCACAAGTACATCAGACAAGCTAGCAGCTAGATCAATCTGTACAAGCCATGAACAATCACGTGATCACGTCTGCCTGAAACTGACAAACTCAGAAGGTTGCATGAGTCTACAGGGAGTCTGTATGACGATATCGATCTGGCAAGAAGCTGCGACGCCTAAACTCAACGTGGGCGTATGACCGTAGAAGATTTGGTGATCCGACATGCAGTTTGCAGCGGATATTGTTCGAGTTCTCCACAGGGTCGTGCTCGCGCGGATGAAAAACCTTGATCCGGCAGCCATCCTCCTGTTTTAATTTGGTCCCAATTGATTCCTATTATAATATGCAAATTGCAGGTCAAAACAAAAGTCTATGCAAGCTGGATTGTCGCCTCTTGCTTCATATGATCGTGTACCTCCGTCGTCATGCAGTTTGCAGCATCCCCGGCCGATGCCAAAGCGCCAAGATCGTGAAGCCATCCGGTGCTGTATGGTTTGGAGCCATCCACTCTGTCCACTCCCAAGTAAACTTGGTGTGCTGATTTGATCAGGAAAAGCTGACACTGGGAAACATGCCGACCTACAGGTTTGGGTCATCAACTTGCAGAAAACTGGTGGTACACAGTCGGTAGAAAAAATCTGCCAGGGGCTTCTCTGCTGTATGCCTGTATCCGTGCAGGCCAGTGCAAGTTCCAGGATAAATTTATCCCCTCTACTTCATCTAATATGCTGATTGTTTGGAATATTTCGTTTTACTTTATTCAGACAATAATATGGTTGCCGGTCTACATGGAGACTTTGATCCGGCGAGACTCGAGGGGCGAGGTCATTCGAAAGCCACGGATGTTCCCTTCAATGGCCTAGCATAGAACCTCCGATGAGCTCAAGGCGTGGACCGCAATCTCACGACGACAAATTTGACGACGGTGATCTCATGTCAGCGATCTTGACAAACATATAAGGAGTCGAGTCTAAGCGAGTCTGCGGTGAGCGAGAAGCGACATTGTCAAAAAGCAATGGATGATTAAGTCGATTCAAATAGGTTCCTCCTGATGCATTTGCAACGACATGATTAATTGATGGTGACCATAGGCCGAGACATGCAAGAGGTTTTCCATGTAAGTCGTCCCATGCATGGGATCTATCTATCTTCCAATGAAGATCGAACTTGCTAACTTATTTTTGTTCCAATGCATGCACGTTGAGCTAAAAAAAAGCACATGTACGCATTGGACGCCTACATGCTAATGGAAGATCAACAAGCAACAAGACAGTACATGCCCTGTAGGTTGAAAGGAAACAAGTGCATGCATGAATTGACTTATACATGGTAATGGAATACGAATGAAGAGGACAATAGGATGGACTGGATCGTTGTTGTAGTCCACCACCACACGGTTCACTATGAAGATATAGTTGGTGAATTTGGAAAAAAATCACCTTCTTCCCGAGCAGAGGGTCCACTGCATATATATATGACACCACAATCTTGATACATGGACTGATCAGTGATCCATTGACATGCAAGGTTTTAGTACCGAACGAAGCAAAGAGGCAGCTAGGTTCACCAATGTATTTAATTAGCAAGCAGTTCAGAAGTTAGCATTCACATCTGTGGTATTATTCAAGATGCATATTCAGATGAACTATTTTTCTACATTTTAATGTAATTGATTGATCGAGTTTAGCGAAAGAATAGAATTGAATGTCATTGTCCTCTTATGCAAAATAGAACTTACAAGAATTAAAATTGAATTTACTCAGTTTTACCATTTATAACATGGGAAAAGTATCACCCAAAATTGAAAAGAGTGAGTTGTAGAAAGGCTCTGTAATTGAAATCTTACATAAACTTTCTTTTCACTTATTATTGGTCTTAAAATATTAAAAAATGGTACAAAACATAACATAAAAACTTCAAAAAATGGTATAAAAATAGAAAAAATACAGTAAATGTTGATTCAAAAAATCTCATTGCTAGCCGCGCAAATTTGGCGCGGGCCACCCAGCTAGTTTGCACTGAAACAAAGGGATCT
Organism: Poa pratensis; assembly: GCA_947311845.1. Taxonomy (NCBI): domain Eukaryota; kingdom Viridiplantae; phylum Streptophyta; class Magnoliopsida; order Poales; family Poaceae; genus Poa; species Poa pratensis. The sequence continues at coordinate 1,100,479 of CAMZMU010000101.1, forward strand.
TAAAATAAGGTCCATAGTCAAGTTCCCATATCTCCTGTATGCAACCATAATATGTGTCCTTTGTTCCATCATCGTTTGTTGCATCAAAGCGGACACCACTGTTTTGGTTAGTGCTCTTTTTGTCTTGGGTTTCCGTGTAAAATGTATTCCCATTTATCTCGTACCCTTGGAAAGTCAATATAGTCGAAGATGGTGTCTTGGCCAACAAGTATAGCTCTTGTCGAACAGTGTTGTCATTAATGAGATGTGTACGCAACCAACTGCCGAAAGTATCCACGTGTTTTTCTTTAATCCAGAAGTCAGTCTTCTCCGGGTATTCTGAGCGTAAAATATCCATGTGTTCCACGATATACGGAGCCACCAATCTGGAATTTTGTAGAACTGTGTAGTGTGCTTGAGTGAAAGAATGTCCGTCCATACTTCTTGTTGCTTTCTTTCCTAGCGTGCCTTTTCCACGCAGTCTCCCCTCATGGCGTGATTGAGGAACACCGATGGGCTTAAGATCTGGAAGAAAGTCAACACAGAACTCAATGACCTCCTCTGTTCCATAGCCCTTGGACATGCTTCCTTCTGGCCTAGCACGGTTATGAACGTATTTCTTTAAGACTCCCATGAACCTCTCAAAGGGGAACATGTTGTGTAGAAATACAGGACCGAGAATGGAAATCTCTTCGACTAGGTGAACTATGAGGTGCGTCATAATATTGAAGAAGGCCGGTGGAAACAACAACTCAAAGCTGACAAGACATTGGACCACACCCGTCTGTAAACTTGGTAGAGTTGCTGGATCAATTACCTTCTGAGAAATTGCATTCAGGAATGCACATAGCTTGACAATGGGTACTCGAACGTTTTCCGGTAGAAGCCCCCTCAATGCAACAGGAAGTAATTGTGTCATAATCACGTGGCAGTCATGAGACTTCAGGTTTTGGAACTTTTTCTCTGCCATGTTTATTATTCCCTTTATATTCGACGAGTAGCCAGACGGGACCTTGATACTGCTCAGGACTTGAAAAAAGATCTCCTTCTCTTCTTTGGTAAGAGCGTAGCTGGAAGTACCTTGATACTTCTCTGAATTCAGGTTGTCTCTTCCGTGTGCGTACTTTGCTGGTCCTGCCGTGCATCCGCTGTATCTTTCGTCTTCCCATACACGCCTAAGAAGTTTAGCAGGTTCACGCAAAGATTTTTCGTCACGTGCATCACGTCGATTGCAGAGCGAACCTCTAGGATTTCCCAATAGGGTAAATCCCAAAATATAGATTTCTTTTTCCACAAGGGTACGCGCTTGTTTGCGTCTTTCGGAACATTTAGACTGCCAGGACCCTTTCCAAATATTACTTCCAAATCCTTGACCATGCCATATACAACATCACCATCACGGCGTGTAGGCTTCGTCCGGATATCTGCCAAACCTTTGAAGTGCTTGCCTCCGTTTCTTACGTGATGCCCGGTTGGAAGAAACTGACGATGCCCCATGTACACAATCTTGTTACCTATATATGCACTGTCAGTCTTATCTAAACAGTGCGTGCATGCATTGTATCCCTTGTTCGACTGTCCTGAAATGTTACTAAGAGCAGGCCAATCATTGATGGTTACAAACAGCAACGCTCGTAGGGGAAATTCCTCTTGTTTGTACTCATCCCACACACGTACACCTTCGTCAGACCACAACTGTAAAAGTTCGTCAACTAATGGCCTCAGATACACATCAATGTCGTTGCCGGGTTGTTTCGGTCCTTGGATAAGCACTGGCATCATAATATACTTTTGCTTCATGCACAACCAAGGGGAAGGTTATAGATACATAGAGTCACGGGCCAGGTGCTATGACTGCTGCTCTGCTCCCCAAACGGATTCAAGCCATCTGTACTTAGACCAAACCTTAAGTTCCTTGCGTCAGCTGCAAAATCCCCAAACGCACTGTCGATTTTTCTCCACTGAGACCCATCAGCGGGGTGTCTGAGCATCTCGTCTTCCTTACGGTCTTCTTTGTGCCATCGCAACAACTTGGCATGCTCTTTGTTTCGGAACAAACGTTTCAACCGTGGTATTATAGGAGCATACCACATCACCTTCGCGGGAACCCTCTTCCTGGGGCTCGGCTCGCCCTCAATATCACCTGGGTCATCTCGCGCGATCTTATACCGCAATGCACCGCATATCGGGCATGCATTCAAATTCTCGTACTTCTCACCGCGGTAGAGGATGCAGTCATTGATGCATGCATGTATCTTCTGCACCTCTAATCCTAGAGGGCAGACAATCTTCTTTGCTTCGTACGTGTTGTGGGGCATTTCATTATTCCTCGGAAGATTCTTCTTAAATATTTGTAGCAACTCTTGAAATGCCTTGTCAGATATTCCATTCTTTGCCTTCCACTGCAGCAATTCCAGGGTGGTACCTAGCTTTTTCTGGTCATCTTCACAATTTGGGTACAACGGTTTTTTGTGATCCTCTAACATGCGCTCCAGCTTCGACCACTCGTTTTCAGTTACGCAGTTCATCTGTTCATCACGAATGACCTGACGAAGATCATCATCGTCGGACTGATCAACAATGACCTCATGCTCTTCCCCCATTGTAGTATCACCGTGTTCATCAGAGAACACGGGATAGTTGTCATCATCCTCTTCTTCAGGGTTTTCCATTATAACCCCTCTTTCTCCGTGCTTGGTCCAACAAAAATAATTGGGCATGAAGCCTTGTCGCAACAAGTGGGAGTGTATGGTTCTTACGCTCGGGTAATTCCTGTTATTCCGACATTCATCACATGGACAAATCATAAAACCATTCTTCAGCTTGTTTAACTTAACCACATCGAGAAAACGATGCATGCCATCAATGAACTCGGGACAGCGTCGATCACCGTACATCCATTCTCGGCTCATCTACATTACATAAATATATCAAAAACCATTACACCAGCTAAATAATGAATAGAGATACGTGACCAAATTAATTTATACAAGTTCATCACATTAAAATCAAAGTAGAGTAGTGCCCAAATGTAATACATAGTTCTCACGAAACATACATCAATCGAAACTAACATACAACTATCTAAAGAATTTAAATCCAACAACAAATGCGATCAGAATCGCAACCAAGGTAACTATTGAACCAACAGCATAATGATACCAAGCCTCTTGACTAATGGCATATTTTCTAATCTTTTTAAGCTTGGCGCGCATTGCATCCATCTTCCTCTCGTGAGCAGTGACGACGTCGGCAAGCTCGACCCCGTGAGCATCAACGATGTCGGCAATCTTCAAGTCCAATTCCATCTTCTCTTCTAGGCATTGGAGACGAAGATCTTCACTTATCTTCAATTTTGCTCTCAAATCGTCGTTTTCTTTTTTAAAATACTCGACAATAGGGTCGGCCGGAATTTCCGGTTCAACTACCTCCTAAATAAAAATATATCTACGTCAAGTTGGTCGGCATGATTGTTATAAACACGAAACAAAATAAATAGTTAAAAAGATATACCACATCCGAATCATAGACCGGACGAGGGCCGAAGGGGACGGATATCAAAACCATGACACTATACATATATAAAAAAAACATAAGAAAATTATACAAGAAATAATTATGCATTTAAATCATATAACTAACAATTTTTAAAATAAAAGATAAAAAAAGAGGCTCACCGAGGTGGTGTCGGCGACGGAGCGGCGCGGGCGATCGACGGCGGTGAGGATCAGGGGACGGGACGACACTATATAAAACCATAAATTATACTTCAATTCGAGCTCAAAATGCATATAAAACAAATGAAATCCCTAACTTAGTCATTTCATCAAACACCTTGCAAGCACAACCAAAATCAAACTTGCTAAACTTGCACGAAAATGAGCTAAACTTGAAAAGCCGGAAGAGAAGATGAAGAAGTTGCTAACCCTTGTATAGGGTGCCACCAATCTTGACAAATGTTGGAGAAAAAATGGGTGACCTAGAGCTTGGGAGAGCTTGGGAGAGAGGAAAAATGGGGTTGGGGTCGAGTTGCTCCAAAATGGAGCTGGCTCGGCCGGGGTGGAAGATATAGGCAGGACCTTTAGTACCGGTTTTATTTACCAACCGGTACTAAAGGGCCTGCCGTGGGGCCACTGACCGCGGCCTGCGGGGCTGCACCCTTTTAGTACCGGTTGGTATTCCTTTTAGTACCGGTTGTTAATACCAACCGGTACTAAAGGTCCTCGCCGCGGGGCCCTGGCTGGCGCCCAAGCACAACCGGTGCTAATGCCCCCTTTAGTTCCGGTTTTTGTTGCAACCGGTACTAAAGGGGCGCACCAATGCCTCTGTTTCTACTAGTGATTATACCCACCCTCACCATGTGTAATATTATTCCGTGAAGTCCATATCGAATACATCACCGTAGTGATCATAGCCCTCTCCTTTGGAGAAAAGGAAGGGTCACAAAGGATGTCCCTTGTCCATGTGTCTGGATGCAATCTCGGAAGTTTCAATAGTAGTACCTCCTTCGCAGCATGCCAGAACAGCTTTGCATGACTACACTCAACAAGAGCATGCATCATAGACTCGGATTCGGCTTTGCAGATACCGCACGTGCTATTATCCATTATATGTCTTCGTGACAGAGTCCTATAATCAGGTAGAATTCCTCGAAGAACTCGCCACCAGAACACACGTACTTTAGGTACCACATCAAGCTTCCAAAGTTTCTTCCATACCTCGGCATCATCATCAGATGAAGTCGCGGCAGCAGTGCCCTCATTCGCCTGGGCCGTAAGCAATTGAAGTGCATTATTGATCTCCATAGGATCTCTCTTACTATCTTACACACGGCCTCAACGTGGTTGGATTTGTTTACTTCATAGCACCGCACAGGTATTGAGGTACTGTAAAATTATGTAGTACACAAAGTAATAATCCCTCCGGTCCGGTTTTACAGGGGGCGATTGAGGTTTCTCTCGGATTCAGACAATCACTAATTGAGTATAAATAATAGATTCATCCACGATTATTAGTTAGGCCCATAACTGCAGCTGCGCCTAAGACTAGGCATAGTGTGAAGTTATCATACGCTAGTATCATGCGTATGATGCTACTTTATGTTACTAACTGTATTATGGGTAGTAGTAACATATGTTTGGTATCATATAATACTATATTTATTGAGAGCAGCGATATGGAGGCCAAGCTATAGGTAGCTCGGTATCCACTGCATCCGTTCGCTCGTTCCAAAGTGAATCTCGCCCGTTTTGAAAACAAATACGAAAATATACGCTTGGGCAAGTGGATGGGCCGACGTATTGGAATTGCGTACGGATTCGTAAGAAGATGCAGGGACGGAGGCAGCGTGTGACCTTGAGGGGGGCTAGCTGCATAGATTTAGTGTCTCAAATTTGTTGAGGGGGGCAGATTTCACTAAATCACTAAGAAATAAGAGCTCTAATGCCTAGTGTTCTTTAGAAAATCTAAATCATGGGGGTGGCCTAGCCCCCCCTCGTCCCCCTCTGTCTCCGTCCCTGAGAAGATGGACAAGCGACAGAGGCACATGATGGGCTAGCCCCATAATTTTTTGTTAATGTGTACCACCCCGTCTCTCTCTTATCCTGTTATCCACCATTCCTATCCTCCCCGATCTCATCGGTGGTGCAGTTCACTTCCAGATCAAGGATAGATTAATGCCGTCGCCCGCTGGCCGGTGCAGATCCAGTGAGCGAAGTTTGGTGGCCGTGAGATGGAGAGAAAGGTCTGTTGGCGGCCAGCCCGTCTAGATCCGGCACCGGAGGCAAGTACGGAGGACAAGCTTGCATCTCCGTCCCCGACGAGGCCGCCGGCAGCGGCCACTGTGACGTTGCCGCTACCAGACGTTGCTGGGCGGGGTATATGAATCAAGATTTTTAGTACAATCGTTGAGTCGAGGGCAATCTCTGTCCATATCACTTCTTACCTCTCGTTAATTTGTACAGAGTTTTTTTTGGCATGTTTTTCCAAGTTCTGATTACTATTTGTACAAATCTGAACAATTTTGTATCTAGTTGCAAAAGATATAGGTGCGAATTATGGATGTGTTTCCAACTTTTACCCAATTATTTTCTTCGATTTTCTCAGCTAAATACAGTTCTGGTAGATGATTTTTGGCTTTATTCCTCAATTGAAATTTGGTGTAAATTTTCATCTACATCATGCAATAGAAGCTACATATTAACGCCCATTATTTGCGTGACTTTTGCCATGATAATAAATCATGAGAAAAATTTGTACCTGTGTCCATAACCACGCCTTTGTGCTACGTTGATTAACTTTTCCCTGTACAGAAATTGTTGGAGTTTTAAATAGTGAACTCGCAGTTTTGTACTAACTTATCTATTAAGCTTTGATGACTCTGCTTCATAAGCGGTTGAAAACATGTGATGAATCTGTTTTTAATCAAGACCAATCATGTATTCTCATTGTTAATGAAATGATGTTATCTATAGTACATAATTGTATTCATGGTTTCTGTGAAGGGCATCTGAAACTATTATTTTGAAGTTAGGGGAAAATTGTACTGTCATTTGGAGCATTTTTTTTTGCTATTAAGAGGTGTGATTGAGATGAATCAATTTTTAGTTAAGCTATATTTTGTCGATGAATTAAATCATCCTTGCAACGCAAATTTTCTGCTAAGCTATATTTTGTATAGGACCTAATACAATATGTCATCTTTGTTACTGGTCAAAAGTTTCATGCACGATACAGAAGTGGCCGGGGATATGGGCCAGACAAGCTGGCTTTCTGGGCAGCGCTGTGGGACCATGAGCTGTACTAATTGGTGAATACAACTATAAAAGGCCTGCTATAATATACTGCAGCAATACATAGGGAAAGTGTGTCAGGAGTCTGAATCTGAGACAAACGAACAACATAGATACCGAGCTACATATAGCTCGGCCTCCAAATGGAGTTTTCGTATATTTATTAGGTTATAAACTTATCTTGTATTAAAATGATACCATTACCACATCTCACATCATTAATTACCTTGACATGTCAGTTTTTGCCGACATGACATGCATGATAGTACCTATGATACTCCCACTATGGCTAGTATAACAGATCTATTTTTAACTTTCTGATAACTTTCATGACCAATAATGAGCAAGTTACTTAAATGCACTGGTTGAGAATGTTTCCCGCGGATTGAGGAAACGTTCATCTCTCTCCCCATCCTTCCTTTATATCTATGGAGACGTGCAGTGATGAGAGAATAGGCTACCGAGGCAAGGAATACAACCCCAATTTGGAGAACGCCGATGAGTACCCTCCTAGCCAGGAGCTTGTACAATTCACCCGAGCACCAATCGATTTGAGTAACACAAATATTGCATAATTTTGTTTGATTACTATTAAATATTTTTAATTTTGCTCCTCTAATTTATTTGTAATGCCTTTAGATGTTTTGGCTAACAAGAAGTTAAGGAGACACTATCGTAAGAATTACAAGCGCCATATATATGCAATGATCCTCAAGCATAATGCATGTCACGGATAATAGGTTGAAGCATGGAGTTACAAAACGCAGTTGCACTTGCTGCAAAATCTCCTAGGAGGGTAGCGCAAAGGATATGGCTGGAGGCCAAAACCTATGGTGGCATCACTGCCGTGAAAAACAATCGAAAGCGAAAATCGGGAAGGAAGAAGATTAAGGTGGACATTGAGGCGTTGGAAGCTATCCCTCATCCTCGAGAGAGAACAGCACTAGAACAAGTTGTTAAACATTTGAACATGTCAAAAATCACTGTTTCTTCGGAGGTGAGGGTTCATATCTAGATGTACTTTGATATTTTCTGTATGAGTAATTTTACAACAGTAGCTGAACGCGATCTGCATTTTGATATGTTGAAGGACAAAGAAATTCGATGAGTAACAAGTGAACTGAAGCCTTCTTTGACTGAAGTAAACAGGAAGCCTCATATGAAATATTGCCTACGGCCTCTCAAGCCATGTAGCTTAGAGGATGATCCCACCTTCAAGTCTGATTTGAGTTTTGTTCATATCGAGGAGAAATGGTTCCACCGCACGCGGAAGACCCATAACATGTATTTAAGTCATAGAGAGGGAGGCACCGCGCAAGGAATTAATGTAAACATGAAAAAAATCAGATTCAAAAAAATCGAGTTCTTGTCGGCAATGGCAAGATCAATGTATGATGCTCAAGGCAATTGTGTATTTGCTGGCAAGATCAGGGTTTGGGCTTATGTTTAGTGCGTACAAGCGCAGAAGGAGAGAAAAAAATAGTTGTGTACTTGTTCATATGTCTTTCATTTTACATCTTATCAACTTCATGTTCGTAATTACTTACTACATGTGTTTCTTTATTCATAGGAAAATAAATCACGGTAACACCCTAGTATATACTTAAGTCTTAGCAATTAATCTTTGCCATAATTTATTACAAACAAAAGATGAAGTTGGCGAATTGATAAATATATTGTCTGGCAGGACGATCATACACAGCAGCTGATCATGACTAATGTATTGGAAACACAACCACAGACCGAGATTTCATTCGTTCGCAGGGCTTTTGGTAATCTTCTTGCCGCTAGAATCCTTTTTGTTTGTTCCTTGGTTCCAGTTTGATGTTGATGGATGGTTCGTCTGGCATTACAAGGATATTAACGCCATGTAAGGAAAGAAAAATTGTGCTATCTATATACGGCTAACACTAGAGAGACAAGACTTGTCAAAAAAAAAAAAAAAAACTAGAGACAAGATAGAAAACCTTGGGTTCAACCGGACTGTTCTGCCGGACGATTGATGTCGAGCTGTCCTGGTCACAGGTGAGCTTCACATCCTGCACACAATTTTTTTAATGTCAACTCATTGTGTTGTAATTCTTCTAATGGAAAGAAGTATATATATTATCCAAGTGGCATGCATCTATTAGGCTCTACTCATTGTCTCCCTCTTCTACTGGTTACGTCCAATGCAGATGCATCTACCCCATGCTTGCTGAAGGAGTGTTAAGTAATCTCTGCGGGCTACATGCTCTAAATCAAGAGAATCGCTCTACCGCACTACAGGCACATGCACACGCACGACCTAATTCGTAATGTCATTTTTTATAGCTTGAAAGTCTCTTTCTGCCATGTATATGGTAATAAACGCACCATCTCTCCTCAAAAGCCACATAATATTACGATGACTGGCGCCATATGTTCGGCCAAAGTAGCAAAGTCCTCCGTCAAGCCAATTTTACGGTACGGAATACCAGTTAGTTCTATCCCTTGATGTATAGGGTATTTTGTGGATTTTATAATATTCTTCTTCCTAGGAGCAAACCATTGAGAAGTACTGAATCAACCTATTCATGTGAAGCCGAAAAAAATCTCATGCGCATGACATGTGATGTGGTATCTACGGCCTTGGCCCCTCGCATAACCTGAACTGGCCGACCAACTGCAGTTGTGGTGCCCAGGGGCAGAGCTAGGATTGAAAATTGAAGGGGATCAAACATTGTCTAAGTTAGACTTAAACAAAATTATGTATGTTGTAGGGGCCAGGGCACCTGCTAGTCCCCTCTAGGTCCGGCACTAATGGTGCCTACCTTACTAGACACGTCCACTCTCCCACAATGTCTTTTTTTAGAAACAAGGCAAAAGGTTTGCCTTTTAGAATGATATAGTAGGAGCAAACAACATGGCCTAGGCCAACCAGAAAGAAAGGAAAAAAACATAGTAAAAACTCAGACAGTAATTTCGCCTAGTTTTTTTGCACCCGCGAGGATCCAGTTCCTCCCTTCGTCTTTGATACGATTGAGTAGCTGAGCCGGTGTAGTGAACTTGTTGTTGAAGATCTGGGCACTCCTTTCCTTCCAAATTTTCCACGAGACGAGAATAATCGCCGTCTTAAGCCCCTTCTTAGAATCTGTTGGCGTAGCCGCAAATGCCTTCCAGTATTCGAACACCGTCGGTCTGCTGTGTCCCATATCCAGCATGAGAGATGGAAATTTTAGTCATGTCGTCGCCGCCGTCCATATACGTCTAGAGTATCGACACTCAAAAAGGATGTGGTTGTGGGCCATCAGATCGTCTAGCCGTCTCTGGCTGGCAAAGCTGGCAGGTGGGGTTGTGGGCCATCCCCTAATGGCAAGACAATTTGATGTCCAAAAGTCTGTTTTGCACTGCGAGCCATGCGAAGAAGCTGCATTTTGGAGGGGCCCAAGTCTTCCAGACAATACTCATGAAGGGACAAGAGGTGGCGCCTGAGAATTGTGCCTTATAAGCAGAGCTTGCACTGTACTTCCCGTCAGTTGTTAAGGTCCAAATTATGGTGTCGGCAGTGTCAGGAGTCAACTGTACCTCCTTAAGCAGCTCCCATAGGTGGATGAACTGAGCGATGTGCTGAGTAGTGAAGTTGTCAACTGAGAGGTCATTGATCCATGTGTGGTTTGTGACAGCGTTGCCGCCGGTGCCGCGCTAGCGACCACTTCGCCGCTCTAGCCCACAATGTCCTTGGTAGCCACGTTCGCCGGTGAGGCCAGAGGGCGGCGATGTTTTTTACGAACAAGAGGACACACAGAGGTTCTTTGCTGAGTTGTTGTTTGTCGAATCTTTAGGAGATCTAAGGCCAAAATTGGTTGTATCATTGCCAGATCGTTACTATAACATAGCAAAAACATTCGAAAAGATAATACTCGCCGACGCCTCGCTCCGCGACACCGCTTCAACATCAGCTTCAGCCGCCGTTCCAAGGTTTCGGGGCTGCGGGACAGCAAGGTTTCGCACAGCAGGCCGCCGGCACCGCGCAGTTCCGGCCACCTCCAAGTATTCCGCCGCACTACCCGCTGCAGAACCCGCCACGTCAGCCTGGGCCACTGGCGTACATGACTCCACTGCAACTGATGCAGTACCCGATGCAGACCTTCACCCCGCCTGGGTACCCGTCGGCGCAATAGCAACAGTTCCCCCCGGCAGCTCAGCCGGCAGGTCAGGCGCCGCGACCCAAGAGGAAGAAGAAGAAGGGTGTTCAACAGGCCGCGTTCTAGCCTCAGTTCCAGCAGGGGAATCAGCCGTTGATGCCGCCTCTTGACAGCAGCAGCAGCCCGCTTTGCAACAACAGTTTTATGCACCTCCGCCAGGTCCGTTGCCGGGTCAGCCCATGTTTGTGCCACCTTCTGGGCCGACCGGTACCTCGGTTGTTCCTGTGGTTGCTTCTGGGGTGGGTGCTCCGATAGTTGGTGAACCCGGTGCTCAAGAGGGGTCTAAGGGTGCGGGCAGTGGCAAGGCGAAGAAAGGTACTAAATGCTGGAAATGTGCAGTTGATACACATTCTGCCAAAGGGTGTCTGGTGAAGCACTATTGCCTTGTATGCGACAACGGGGCACACCCAACCATCAGGTGTCCCACTCTTAGGCTTCCGAAGCCCAAGGCGTTTATTGTTGGTTATGGTACATATGATACAATTTTTATGCAGCTTCCTGATAGTGTGTACAAGGCAAACTTGGCACCTGTGAGCTCACCTACTGCACTGGTGAAGATTGTGGGTGAAGCGGTGCCGGCGACAGCCATTCAGAGTTTGTTGTCTAGGATGTGTCCCTCGAGCTCTTCGAGGACTTGGGAGGCTCTACCCCATGGTGCTGATGGCTTTTTGATTGGATTCCCTTCCATGGAGGATCTTCAGCGGATGGATGGTCTCCAGATGAATATCCCATCTTTCAAGTCTCAGGCTAACATCTCGATATGGAAGACGCATGATGTTCCCCCTAGGAGGGTGCTGGAGCAGGTTTGGGTCCATGATCAGGGTGTTCCGTACCCAGTCAGGCACTTTCTTGGTATTTGGGCTGTTGGTTCTCTTATTGGGACTACACTGGACGTCGATCTGGTCACTCTGAGGAGCCGGGGCATCGTGTGGATTCTGGTAGGGATGCCCTGCTCCAAGCCACTTGATAAAGCAGGCAGACGAGCATGGTCCGTATGTTGGGCAGCCTGTGTGGTTAAGCTGAAGGAGTTTTCTTTCATCTTCCACTGTGAGCCAGCGGATTTTGTTCCTGATGCGGACTTTGTCCCTTACTTTTCGCGCCGCAAGGGTGATGACGCCGATGACGAGCAGGGTGGAGCTGAGGAGGGTTTGGACGGTCCCATGGACAATGCGGCTATTTCCAGATCTCACTTTACTAGCATGGATGTTGACACCAATGCTCCCTCTGGTGCGGCTAATGTTGGAAAGTCAGTGGATACCGCTCATGTTCCTATCTAGCACAGTACTGTGGCAATAACTCTGTATAATGCTAATCCACAAACTCTACGTGGAGTTGAGATTGTTATGAGGATACGACGTGTTTCTCCGGGGTTGCTGCGTACAGATGTTGCTGCGACATCGGCCCCTGGTTCTCCTGCACCTGGTGCTTTTCAGCATGTCGCTGGAGACGAGCTTAGGCGCCCTGCAAGGCCGGACGGGCGGCACGCAGTTACCGACCACGCACCGGCATCGTGCGGGGAGCGAGCTGGGCCGAGGTTGGCCATCCTACTGGCGACAGTGGAGGCCGGGTTGGGCCTCGGACCCTGGCCTGCTTCGACCGCTACGGGCTATTGAGGCAGCTGGGGCGGCTGCTACTTCACCACTGCCGACCCAGTGGCCCGCTTCTTCTGAGGCAGCGTCCACGGACGGAAGCTCCGTCACACCATGTACACCCCCACCCACTGCGATGGCTTCTTCTGATGGGGTCACTTGGTTGTCTTTGGATGGGGCGTCTGTGACGGATGAAGATTCGTTGAAGAAGGCCATGCGCCGCAAAGCTGCGCGCAACTTGGACTACCTCGGTATAGACATGAGTTCAAAGTCTTTTCTTTCTTTTTCTTCAAATTCAATTCATTCAAAGCTTTCTAGTGTAGGAGTTAATCTTGGTAGTATTAAAAAACAAATAGATGTTTCAACTAATGTCTTGAGGCATATGGAATTTGACCGTCTTACGGTTATTCCTAAAGTTTCGACTGGGTTGACATCCACCTATTTGGATGAAGAAGAAGCGAATGCCACATTAGATGGTCAGTTTCTTTTTCATCTAATGGGTGAAGTGTCGGAGGTTGGTTTGGATGATGACGGTTTGTGCTCATTGTATGAGTTAAAAGCATCCGGTCGGAAATCAAAATCTTCCTCCAACAAATTGTCTCGGGAACAGGCAAAGTTATCCAAATCCCCCACAGTTTCCCAATGAATTGCATGTTCTCAAATAGCAGAGGTCTTGGTAACTTGGCTAAACATTTGCACTTTTTTGGTTGCATTCGGGGTCATAATTTGGATTTCTTAGCTATTTCTGAGAAGGGAAGGCGTGAATTCTCGAAAACTCTATTGAACCGACTTTCAGGCGGTATAGATTTTGATTGGTACTCTCTTCCTCTCCATGGCAGCTCTGGGGCATTTTACTAGGCATTAGGACTGATACCATGGAAGTGTTGGATGTTTCGGATGGTGATTTTCATATAAAGATGCACATCCGTAATAAATCCGACAATTTCATTTGGAGTCTTGTTGCCGTGTATGGGCCGGCAGAGGAGGTGGCTAAGACGTCTTTTCTCTGTGAGATGGTAAACTTGGCAAAAGATAACCCACACCCTTTTATCATTGGTGGGGATTTCAACTTGCTTCGTTATCCATTTGAGAAAAGTAGGGGTCAGTTCGATAACCGTTGGCCTCTTTTGTTCAATGCAGTCATTGACAGCTTGAACTTAAGAGAGATATCAATGGTAGGGAGATAGTTCACTTGGGCTAATTCCTCCCAGAGCCCACATACGAAAAATTAGACCGTGTACTGATGGATACTGATTGGGAATCTAGATTCCCACAGGTGTCGGTACGGGCTCTAGAACGTATTGAGGGATTGTCGGACCATGCTCCCATTCTTTTGACCACTGGTATGCCTAGACCACCGTGTAAACCGCGTTTCAAGTTTGAACTTGGATGGTTGCATCGGGAGGGTTTCCATGAGTTGGTCAAAAGAATTTGGGAAAGACCGGTTGCTGGTGAGACGCCGATCCAAAGGTGGAACAACAAGATTCGTGCTCTATGCACACACCTAGTTGGTTTGGCTCGTCATACTACTGGTTTACTTAGAAAAGAAAAGATACGACTATCCTCCATAATTGATGCCCTGGAGGCATTAGCAGAAGTTCGTCTGTTATCCACGCAAGAGATTGAGTTAAAGAGCCAATCTAATGCACATATAGCGAAAATACTGCGTGAGGAGGAGTTAAAATGGTATCAACGTTCCAAAACCCAATTTATCCTTGAAGGGGACTCGAATACTCGCTATTTCCATATTATTGCCAATGGCAGACACAGAAAAAAGCGTATTCATTCTCTTGTCCAGGATGAGGGAATGATTGAGGGCCACGAACAACTCAAGTCGTATATTACTAACTACTATAAAGGCCTGTTTGGAGCCCAGAGGAAGGAAACTTTACACTGGATGAGTCTAGAACACATGATATACCCCAGGTCTCAGATGAGGAAAATAGTCTACTTACTGACCTCTACGCAGAGGATGAGGTGAGAAAGGCAGTTTTCCAAATGAAACATAATAATAAAGCACCTGGACCTCATGGTTTCCCGGCTGAGTTCTACCTGAACTTCTAAGATATTATCAAGGCTGATCTACTTCAACTGTTCGCCCGTCTTCACGATGGGCAATTAGAGTTGTTTCTTCTAAATTTTGGTGAGATAAATTTATTACCTAAGGTTAATAAGGCAGAAAGGATTCAACAATTTAGACCTATATGCCTTCTTAAGGTTAGTTTCAAAATATTTACCAAAGTGGCTATGATTCGACTGAACAATGTGGCAGATCATGTGGTTCGTCCGTCACAGACTGCGTTCATGCAAGGTCGGAACATCCTAGATGGGGTGGCAATCCTACATGAAACAGTTCACATACTATATAGGAAAAAGCTGAATGGGGTAGTTCTTAAAATAGATTTTGAGAAGGCATATGATAATGTCAATTGATCGTTCATTCAGCAGACTCTCGGAATGAAAGGTTTTTCTACTGAGTGGCGTGCGTTAATAAATAGCTTTGTTTTGAGAGGAAGTGTAGCCATTAAAGTCAATGATGATACTGGCAAATACTTTCAAATCAAAGAAATGAAGACCTTGGACAAGGTGACCCGTTATCGCCAATACTATTTATTCAGCAGACTCTCAGTGATATGTTGGCTATCTTGATCAAACGCGCTAAGTCTGAGGGCCATATTGAAGGAGTCATTCCACATCTAGACGACGGTGGTTTATTGATTCTTCAATATGCCGACGATACAATTCTTTTTATGGAACATGACATCGAAAAAGCTCGTAACCTGAAGTTGATTTTGTTAGCCTTCGAGCAACTATCGGGTCTTAAGATAAATTTCCATAAAAGTAAATTGTTTTGTTTTGGCGAAGCCCAAGAAAACGCCACCTTGTATGCTGAACTTTTCGGCTGTATGCAAGGTCAATTTCCTATCAACTATTTGGGTATTCCGATCCATTATCGGAGACTCACAAATGCTGAATGGAAAAAGGTGGAGGAGAGATTTCAAATACGTTTATACAGTTGGAAAGGCAAACTCCTATCCCTGAGAGGAAGATTGGTTCTCACAAACTCGGTACTAATGAACATGGTACTGTGTATGATTTCATTCTTGCAACTTCCCAAAGGAGTCTTAAAATGATTGGATCTTTTCCCGTCTAGATTCTTTTGGCAAGGAGATAGTGAGAAGAAAAAATAGCGGCTGACTAAGTGGAGTGTGGTTTGCTGTCCTAAAGACCAAGGAGGGTTCGGAATTCATGACCTTGAGGTCAAGAATAGAGCCTTGCTGGGTAAATGGCTCTTCAAACTTCTTTCTGAAGATAGAGTTTGGCAAACCCTCCGTAGGAGGAAGTATGTGGGCTCTCATGCAGTATCGCAAGTTCTTTGAAAACCTGGCAACTCACACTCCTGGGCGGGCCTTATGGCTACGAAGAAGTTCTTTTTCCCACAAGGATCTTTCTCAATTAGGGATGGATCTAAAATTTGTTTTTGGGAGGATAAATGGCTAGGCCGTTCCACTCTCCGAGAACAATATCCGGCTCTATATAATGTTGTGCGAAACAAAAGCGACACGATCGCTACGGTGTTGGGTATCTCCCCACCAAATGTATCGTTTAGAAGAAGTTTATTCGGAACAAGACAAGCATCAGGAATGCCTTGCTTATCCGTTTGGAATCCATCCATTTGACGGACGGTCCAGATAAATTTCAATGGAATCTCACGAAGAATGATAATTTCTCGGTTGATTCTATGTATAGAGCGTTAATCCTACCTGATATACCAGTCGATATTAATAATAATAACAAAGTTTGGAAGATGAAGATCCCGCTAAACACTAAGATGTTTGCGTGGTATCTTCATCGTGGAGTAATTCTTATAAAAGATAATCTTGCCAAACGCTATTGGCACGGAAGTAAAAAGTGTTTCTTCTGTCAGCATGACGAGACTATTACACACTTATTCTTCCGGTGTGAGTTTGCCAGATCTATGTGGTCAGCCATCCAAATAGGTTCTACCTTATACCCCCGAGTAGCGTTGCAAACATTTTTGGCAATTGGCTAAACGGTGTGGATCCTAGATTTAAACTCTTTTGTAGGGTGGGAGCGATTGCCGTTATTTGGTCGATCTGGCTATGTAGAAATGACAAGGTTTTTAACGATAAAAAAGCTTCTGTTATGCAGGTTATCTATCGGTGCACAACAACGCTACGAGCATGTTCGGCCCTACAGCGTGTGGAGCACCGAGATTTTTTTTGGAGGTGGCGTTGCGTTTGGAGGCTGCGGCAAGGGAGTTATTCTCCCAACATGGATGACCACATAGGCTACGGATCGACCTACCACACTCTTAGGCGGCTTTACAATTTGATATGTATTTCGCATTTTATTTATTTCCAACTTGAGTACTCGTGAACTTGGGGCTGTGTGCATCCTAGCTATGCAGAAGCTGGGTGTAATGTTTAAACTTTTAATTAATAAAATCCCTTTATCTAAAAAAAAAGCTAGATGAAAAGACCATAAAATCTAAATGAGTCCAGCGAAGACGTCCCTGCCGTCATTGCCGCGTGCATCGTCACCTTAGCCGGCCGACTCATCCTCCCATTTCACGCGCCGCAGTCCAGCGTGCTCTCTCCGCTAGGTTTTCCTCGAAATGTTTATAAACATTTCACGGCTCTGATAACATAATGCTAGATTATCGTTTTGCCTCTCTGGTGGAAGCACTACGTGAGATTTTGATGCGTTTTGGAGGCACTAGTCCCTGGGGTATTCATGGAGTACGATCACGCAGGAGCCACTGGACCAACGAAAATGGAAGGCTCTCATTATTTCTGGTGAACCGTAAAAGTTCTCGTCAATGTTTTTTACAAAAAAAAGTTTTACTCAATGCTAAAGTAAATCCAGCAATTTTCTGTGACGGGTTAAGTGTCTTCTGACATAAAATTGGCATCCTGAACGTATATATATACTCCCTCCGTTCCACAATATAAGATGTTTTAGCTATTTTCCACATGCAAAGGCATACATATGTATTTAGACACATTTTAGTGTACCTATGCACTCTTTTTAGTCCGAATTTAGACAACATGTGTATCACTAAAACATCTTATATTATGGAACGGAGGAAGTAGATGTGTAGATCATAATGCAGGACGATGAAGTACTGAAGTTCACCTTGGCCGGCTCAGAGGTCGCAACAACAACAAAGGTGACCGACAATGAAGCCTCAAAACGTTCGAAGCGGATGCCTCCAGGTACATCACTGTCCTTCTGTAGCAACTTTATTTTTTTCCTGAAGTCTTCCAGTGCGTTGACAAATACTGCACGCACACAAGTCGGATGATATGAGAATAGTTATGCCTTAAGAAAATAGGTTGAGCGACTGCATAATTAGCAGTAATTAAATAATACATCAGAATTACATAAAACATGATTAGTTGTTGTGTTTACTAGAGAAATATTCCTTTTTAGGATTTAGGATTTAGGAACAGTAAATCCAAGTGTGTTTTAATTACTTGACATGAAGATGTCACGATTTGATTTTTATTCAAATAAATGTTTGATTATTTTCATTTGTAATTATTAATAAACTTGTGTAAGAATTGTGGCGCAATAATGAATTAACGTGGACAATCAAAATACTCCCCATATTTCCTATAAAGCTAGGGAGTATGTAACAATACTATTATTATTTAATCGCTTTTGATCTTGATGGAGTAGGAAAAGGGACTCCCACCAATCTACAAATACTCGCCATCTTAGAGAATTTGTCAAACTCTCGTAACTTTAATAACCGGTACTATAAATTTTTTATCGGATGTATAAGAGCCATATGAATAAATATATCTAAATATTACTTCCATAGCACACCGTTTTATCAGGTCTTCAAATTATGCTTTCATAGGAACCGATGGAAGTTGCTATGTTTTAAAGATGTCTCCGTGTCTATTTTTTAACTATTCAAAATTAACCATATAAAGTTTACTTTAACCAACTTACTCAAACGAATAGACCTCAGTGGCTCTTGCGAGCGAGCGAGCGAGCGGGCAGCAGCAGCAGCAGCAACATACCCACACATTAAAGAGAGAAGAGAGCGAGAACTTGTTTATCGAAGGCTCAAGTGGTAAGACTGAATACGAACTTAGTACTTTCGGTCCACACTCAGAGTACTTTAATTTGGCATGTTGGGTTTTCAGGATTGATCGATTGGAGGACAAATTTCAAAATGGTTTAGTGAAATCTGTTTGCTGAGAATTCAGGTGTGCGATATTGTGACATCGTCAGTCTAAATTAGTCAAATATTTTTGTATTGAGCTGAAATTTGGATAGAACGTTTAAGACTCACCATACTACATATCTACCAAGTTCCACACAATTTTGAGCCTTTTCAGAAGTCATCTAAGAACTCAAGGGGACGCAAACTATGGTTCATTTGTTCACAATTTTAGCTACCTGCTCTGCTTTGGTCCTGTTAAGAGTGGCTGTTTGTGTTGACTAGTTGTAACTTTTGTTGCTGCTGTTGTGATCCTCTAGAGTTTCTGCATAAGACTTTGTTGTACTCATTTTGCTAATAGATGAAGTTGTACTGGACTGGTTGGTCCCATGGTTTTTACACCTCACACCAAGAAGGATTTCCACGTAAATCATTGTGTCAATTGTGCATGTTTTTTATGTTACTCCACTAATTGTTGGTTGAAACTATTCTCAAATTTAACTTCAAGTTGTGAGGTTTTTGCATATATGGGTATCGGTGAATTGGTGCATTGTTTTGTTTCGGCCAAACCCCTAGAAGAACCAGATCCGATGAAGGAAAAAGATCCTAATCCAATCTTATAGGCGATCAGTTTTTGCCCTCTTGTTAGTTAGTTAAACTCAATAATCAAGCAGTTAGACCTGGTATATAGTCTACACTGCAAGTATATACTACTACTCATATTGCATACTGTAAATGGTTTCTTGATATATATTTGTTCTAGCTAGCATACATATTGTCAAAAAAAAAAACGCAAGACATACCGTCCAAGCGACCATCATGTGGATTATTCTCATCTTCAGATTTTTCGCTCGATGAACCTTGTAGAAAACAGAAGAGAGATGTAGCCAGCATGTCAGATATAAAGCATATAATGTATTGTTTGGCTTATCGGTGAACTGGAGCATTGCATTGTTGCTTCCTAACCCTTACAAGAACATGATATGAGGACAAAAAAAAATGATGTAATCGATCAAACCTTGTAGCCGAGCAATTTTCGCCACACAAATCTTGTTAGCTCGGGTACACTTAATAATAGCAGTTGGTAGCTACTGAGTATAGAGAGTGGAGCCGGTTCTACATGGAGCCCTTTAAAAAAAATTGAAATCGATATTTTTAAGTTTCCAAAAATCACGAAACAATTCCCAGATGTAGATATTGTCTAGATATCACGAAACAATTTGAAACTGTGTATTATTCACCACACAAATCCACTCATTTGTATTTTTTGTGCTGCCCAAAATATAATGAATTTGTAGTTGAAATTTGCACGAATGTAGATTTAGACCATATCTACACACGGGAATGTTTTCGTGATTTTTGAGAACTTAAAAATGCCGATTTCAAAATTTTGAAAAAATGCGCTCCACTTAGCATGGGCTCCATTTTAGGTTTTCGCTTAGTATAACGCTACATGCTACTTCGGTGATCACAGTAGTGTAAAACTACACATATGGTATATACACGACTGCTTCATAGATTGCGCCAACGCCTTCTCCATATATATTTGTTCTAGCTAGCATATATTGTCAAATGAATGCCATACGTACCTAAGTGCTTTCGTTTTTCCCCACTGGAATCAGTCTTAAATGGCTCCCTTTGGAACCGGCCATATTCTCGCGGATCTTGTAGAAAGCAGAAGAAAGATGTACGAATTATTGAATGAAAGCATACAGACTATATGTCTACTACAAATGCAAAACGAGAAGAGAAAGGATTAAGGGGCTTACCACTACCAGCCATTTGAAGCTCGATCCAGAGAAGAAGAGAAGCAGCCAAGCTAGTTAGCCTCTGGATACGTGCCCTTCTTATAAGGTCTACGCGTAGGTGCTTGCACCCAACGTGTGACGAATAGAAAACTGGAAAGATCATTTGACTTTCCTGGTATAATATGCTACTCCCTCCGTTCGCTAAAGGATGTCACAAAAATGAACTATAGATAGACCATTTTTGTGACATCCTTTTCCGAACGGAGGGAGTACAATTACAGGCAATTCTATATATCGGGTCGGCGTATAAAGGGCTGACATGGTGGTCCACTAGAAGATACATGCATGCATATAGCCAATCATCCATATTCCTTCTAGGATAAGAGGCATGTATGTGAAAATATCTATTTAGTGAATATTTATTTATTCTGGGTTAAACACAAAACCAAAAAAATTGGTCACGGATTTGTTTTTTTCATTCTACCAAAATAAACTGCAGATGAGCTTTCATTTTTCTTAGGGCGTTCGGGTGATTGAAGAATTAAAAGCTTCCATTGTGCGCCGAGTTTAGTCCTCCAATTTGCGCCTGTTTGGCTGCCCAAATCGTACGAAGAATCCTAAAACTCTTGATATATCCAAGCAGTCCCTTGTTAAGATTCTTGTTTGACTAAATAACTAGATATCTTCCCAGAGGAGAGCATCTCATTACTGCAGTCAAATCTCTTTTTATACAGTTTTCGTCCGACGTAAACGGATCATGCATGTGATAAGAGTTAAGTTTCTACCTACTACTGTAGCTGCTACCTAAAAATACGCTGAAATGCATGTGATATGCCCGCGCTCGGAGATGTATAATCTCCTTCGAGAGTTTGACTTCAGACTAAGTTATAGGCTTGAATTCGTACGTCCTTCGTCATCGGCTGTCGTTACCCGCTGACGACGTAGTGGTTTTCACCAAACCGTCCTCTGCTGAGCTTGAGACAATCCACGACATTGTGCTTCTTAGATGCTGCCTCTGGTCTAATGGTTAACTACACAAAAGGCGCTGCATCTCCTATATACTGTGATCAGGCTTGTGCTTGACGAGATCGACTATGTGCTGGCCTGCCCAATCATGGATCTACTTTACAAGTATCTAGGCCTCGCACTTTCAATACTCAAGCTCTCCAAGATCGGAGTGCAACCAGTTATCGACAAAGTTGCCAATAAGCTTTCACTCTGGAAGGTGAGGTTGGTCACGAAGGATGAAAGGGCGGTTTTGATCAGCAAGGATGGAACTTCCTGTCTGGTGATAGGTGCAGGCCAAACTATCTTTTGGAACTTTTTTTCTTTGCATGGCCGTCTGTACTGTATGTGATTGTTGCCAGATTTCGCTAAGTTGTTTGTTCACATCCTTTGCGCTCGGGCAGCGAGCCCTGCTTCCATTATTTGGTCATCCACGATCATGGAAATTTTTCATAAGGATCTAGAACCAACACTATTCTTCCAGGCCTGAAGAAGAAAAATAAAGAAAACTGTAGTCCGACGGTGGCAGAACTTCAAAGACGGTTTCGTCAAACGAACTGGTTCTGACAGCGAGAGACTCCATCTCCTTTCACTACAGGCGCTACGCCAACGGCTTTTTGTCGGGGCCGTCAGCGTAGACCCTGAACAAGCCAGCCCACAGGCAGCCGTCGGCGTAGATATCTTTTGAGCTATGCCGATGGCATTGCCCTCGGCATAGCTCCCTTTTGATCTATGCCGACGGCATCGCCGTAGGCATAGCTCGCGCAGAAAAACTGTTTTGACTTTCTCACAGTTTAGAGCATAACTTTTATATTCAAACTCAGATTTTGATGTTCTTTAGCTCGTTTCAAAGAGGAGAAGGAGATCTACATCCTCATACACATTGTTCAAGCTATATTCTTCAAAAACTCCATGAGCAAGGATGGAACCAACATTAAAGGGTCAAGACCATCGATGAATCTGCGTCTTCTCCCCACTTACATTGATTTGTGAGCCACACTATCTTTACGACATAAAACACCTACTGAGACTAGTTCATAATTTGGATTTGCACAGTTGATATCTTGTAGAATTCCGAGCAAAAGTCTAGGGTTTTGCCGGAAAAAGACCACTGGAGCGCCGGAATCCCTCAAAAACTTGCATGTGGCCCTATATTATGTGTAAAAGTGTGAACCTCTTCCCAGACATGCGGTAGCACTTACCAAAGTCCTAGACTCGTAGGTTACGTCAGAAACCCTAGTTTCGACACCTAACTTGCCTTGTGGTGACCCTCTACCACACATCCCAGACCCCAAACCAAGGCTATATTGGTTTGCAATGCCATGGTGCCTCACTGTGCCAAATCTTGTCACATTCCAACATGGTTTGATCATTTGATGCCCAAATTTGGCCTATTTCATCCAGAAACCCTCATTTTGACACCTACTCCCTCCGTTCCAAATTACTTGTCATCCATTTGCCAAAAAGTGAATGTATCTTGTCATGTTACAAGTATAGATACATCCACGTTTTGGCAAATGGATGACAAGTAATTTGGAACGGAGGGAGTAACTTTGTAACTTTCCTGGGGGTGACCCTATACCACACACCCAACCTCCCAAACCTAGGGCTATGTTTATTTGCAATGTCATTGTGCTCCATTGTGCCAAACCTTGGCTCATACGTACCAACATGGTTTGATCATTTGATGCACAAGTTGGCATGTTTCTCCCAAAAACCCTAATTTCGACACCTAACTTGCCTGGGGGTGACTCTCTACCACACATCCTAGACCCCAGACCCAGGGCTATGTTTGTTTGCAATAGCATTGTGTTCCATTGTGCCAAATCTTGCCCCATTCCAACATGGTTTGATCAGTTCATGCCCAAGTTTGGCCTGTTTCCCCCGGAAACCCTAGTTTCGACACCTAACTTGCCTGGGGGTGACCCTCTACCCCACACCCAACACCCCAAACCTAGGGCATTGTTGGTTTGCAATGCCATGGTGACCCACTGTGCCAAATCTTGGTCCATTCCAACATGCATGGTTTGTTCATTTGATGCCCAAGTTTAGCATGTTTCCCCCAGAAACCCTAATTTTGACACCTAACTTTCCTGGGGTGACCCTATACCACACACCCAACAACCCAAACCAAGGTCTACGTTTATTTGCAATGCCATTGTGCTCCATTGTGCCAAATCTTGGCACATTCTAACATGGTTTGATCATTTGGTACCCAAGTTTAGCATTTTTTCCCTCATTTTTGGATTCCGATTTAGACATATTTGGATTCCTCTCATTTTTGGATTCCGATTTAGACATATTTGAATTCCTCTCATTTTTGGATTCCTCTCACTTAGTAAAGTCCTATAAATGATGAAAAAGATGATATGGATGTCATATTTGCATTCCTCTCATTTTTCTGGTCGATTTAGACATATTATTTGTCGAATTCTGATTTACGGATTTGTAGAGATGAATTATTCAATATTAAATGGAAAAGCTAAATTAATTTATTTTATTGTTATTTGAATTCAAGATTATTATTACTTATTCATGTTTATTTACTTAAATAATTGTTTGGATTGAAAAAATAAATGTGTGTGACATCATGATCCAACGGTTAATAGGATTGATAGGATACTATTATCAATAAAGTATGAGTTGTTTCTAGTAAGTTAATAGGGAAGCAACTAAGAAGTTAAGCGTGCTGGGGTTGGAGTCATCCGAGGATGGGTGACCGATCGGGAATTATCACTAGAAGTGAGCGATTTAAATTTAAATTAAGCATGCTTAGAGATAAAGATAAATATGTCTCTATTGCGATTAATGGGTTAAACAATTTAAATATTTTGAAATTTTCGAAAAAAATTGGGAAAAAAATTCTGGCCTAGACCGACGGCATTGCCCTCGGCGTAGTTGGTACGCCGACGGCTTTCCTATGCCGACGGCATCTGATGTTGTTACGCCGACGGCTGCCCTCGGCATAGCCTATGCCGATGGCAATTTGGGCTATGCCGACGACTTCTGGCCATCGGCGTAGCCCGCCATTCCTGTAGTGTTTCAAGCCTGCTTGCGAGTGAAACACAAGTCTAGCTACTGATATCCGAGTTTACCTCGCTCACTTCTATTATGCATGTTCCCTCACACTCGCTAAAAACGTTGTTTGTGGTTTCTTTTTTGAGTATGACTACGGCGGGCTCTTAGAGCCAGCCTGAACTTTATTACTCAAATATGTTGCCTATGAAGCTTTGCAGCCTCTACAAGATAGGTTCAAATGAACCAGAGTTTACATGGGATACAGGAGAAGAGAAATAAAAGAAAAGAACGCACACCGACAACACACAAGAGAAGGGTCCACTAGTAGGAAAAGGCTTACCGCTGGCGGACGGAAATGGCCTACCGCTGGCGGGCGGGCGCCCCCAGCGATCATTACGTCAGTGGTAATAATTACCGCTGGCGGGCGGCCATCCACCAGCGGTAAGGCCGGTTACCTCTGGCGGGCATCCCTAGCGCCCGCCAGCGGTATATGACACAGCGCTGGCGGGCAAGCGTCCGCCAGTGGTAATCTACCACGCCTGCCAGCGGTACATTTTCTGGGAATTATTTTTTTCTGGAAAATTGTATTCCAGCAATATATCCAGTATAAATACAGTAAATTCAAGTACAGGTGCCAAATAAACAACAGAAATATAGACGACCACATACAAATGATCAAAGTGTCATACACAGATACATTAGTTCATCACATGCACATACATTACAAACCTAAAACAACATGAACTTAAGCTAAACTTCGATAAGCTAAACAACATGCATTAGTTCATCACTTAAGCTAACATGAAATTAACCTAAAACTACTCAAGGAGGTCCGAAATCGAAGTCGGATGAGCTCGACCTATCCCAGAAGCTCGAATCAGAATCGTCGCTGGTCTTCTGGCACGGCGGCGCTGCACTGGAGGGTCCAGCGATGTCGGAGCTCGCCTGCCTCTTCTTGTTCCTCGAGGCGTAGAAATCCAGCTCCGCCTGCACCAGATCGGGGCGGTTGTGACGCAGCACGTCCATCCGCCACTCGTCGATCTCGGCAGCACGACGAGCTATCCCCTGGCGGCGGTTACGCCGCGTCGCGTCTATGTCGATGATCTCCATCCGCGGCGCGAGGAACTCAGCCTCCTCCCGGGACGGTACGTCAGGGAAGTTGAGCTCAGCACGCGGCCGTCCAAACCTCCAGGCTGCAGCGTCGAACGCGCGCGCGGCGAGCTCCGCCGTGTCGAAAGTCCCCATATACCAACGCTGGCCGTCCACGGTGATCTCCGCCAGATGGGCGCTGACGGACGCCAATGAACCCGCTCATGGAGCGGCGGCACGGTGGCATGCTGTATACAAGGCAAATAAAAAATGTTACACAACGAATTTGAGTATAGAAATTGTAATAAGATATAAAAACACAAACAAATAGATTAATGCCTGATCGTCATTCTAATTAAAAATGAAATAGAGTGAACATAACAACATTTCGGCCAATGTCATACCAAAATTCACGAGAAATTTTGGCATGACTTTGGCTAAAAATATGACATATGAGTACCCGAATTTGCCGGAATGGAAGTTAATCAACATTCCGGCAATCTCAAGGGCCTCTCGGGGTACCTGCAGACATTCACATCCATATTCACAAGACAAAACATAACTTTTGGGGCGGCGGGGTACCCGAATTAGTTTAGTAATCTAAACCCTAATTTTAAACTAAACTAAACTAAGCATAACAATTTGAATAAATAGGCATCGGGGCTGAACCTTGGGCGCAACTAAACTAAACTTTGCGAGTGTGCTAGGTAGAAGGAGAGGAGGGAGGCCGAACCTTGGGCGCAACCGAGCCGTGGGCATCGGGGCTGTGCCAGGGGTCGACGCTCGGGCGCGAGAGGAGAGGAGGGCTGTGGCGTGGGCTCGCTCAAGCTCGACTGCGGCGGGGCGCGCTCCGACTGTGGCGTGCGATGGCGTGCGGAGGAGGAGGAGCGGCTCGGGGGCGGTTGCGTGCAGTGGAGGAGGAGCGGCTCGCGGGCGGTGGCGTGCGGTGGAGGAGGAACGGCTCAGGGGCGGCGGCGGGCGGTGGCGTGCGGTGGAGGAGGAGCGGCTCGGGGGCGGCAGCGGGCGGTCGCGGTAGAGGGAGAAGGGGGGCGGCAGCGGCGGCGGTCGCGGTAGAGGGAGAAGGGGCGGTGGGGGCGGCGGTGGGGCGCCGGCGGCGGCGGCGCGTGGGGTGGGGAGTCGATTGGGCGGCCACGCGCGAGTGGAAGTGGATAAGGTTGGGAGGCCGCGCGCGGTGGGAGGGGATAAGGTGGGTGGGCCATGCATGGGCCCGTGCGAGGGTTACCGCTGGCAGACAGCGTGTGCCGTCCACGAGCGGTAAGGTCTAGGTTTTTTTTTATTTTTTTTCTTTTAATCTTTCCTTATATAAGGCCAGGGGAGACCTGAGCCTGCCCCTACTCTCTCCCCTACTCCGCGCCGCCGCCACCCTTGTCTGCGCCGCTCGACGCCCTCCTCCACGCCCGTGGCCTCCGCCGGCGCCGCGCTATATCCTCCTCACCGCCGTGGACCTCCCCTCCATCCCCATGCCAAGGTGCTGCCCTCTCCCTCCCCTACCTAGGTTGCATGCACCTTAGTTGTTTGATCAAATTCCCCACTCATTTTTTCAGATCTCGGCGGGCATCGATGACGACCACCCATTTGTTGGACAATACGGGCAGTGTCCGGGACTGGGCTCCACCGGGCTGGCACTGGGAGGTGGTATCTTCCGGGGCGCGTAGTTTGGTGAGGAATCTGGGTGACGTCGTCGACCCGGATCTTCTTTGGTGGAGGTCGCGTGGGCCAGGCTCGGTGCAGAGGGAGCCGGCCCTCGAGGAGGAGGTGCGTCACCGTATCAGAGAGGAGGATGAGCACGTCCGTCGCTACGTGTTTATGTTGGATACGCCAGCGGTGTATGACAATAGATGGCAAATACTTTATAGGGATCCTCCTCATGTGAGTATTGCTACAGTGATGGTTCCTTCTCTTTGGGTGCAAGCCGCCGGCGCTCAGCACCCCGCGGCTTAGGACCCGGCAAAAGTTAGTGATATTATTCGTGATGTATTATGGTTAAATAAAAATGGACTCGACCTATGTAACTGGATTAAATAAAGATGTATGCGTGATACTTTTGCATATTTGATCAATGATGCTTTTGTAAAGTGAGGAAAATAATGTTATCTGCTGTGAATTATTCTGCAATCCCCTTTTATGTGTACTTATTAGTTGCTATGTAAATGATAAACTTGATTTTTGACTAAAGTTTCAGAAACATTCTTCACAAAAAGCACTATCATATAAACATCTATAAAGTTTCAAACCAAATGACCAAGTTATGTCAATTCCCAACGCATAGTTTGTGATAAAGTGCTCATATTCGACACATAGCTGTGTCTTGGTATAGGAAGCAATGGTTTCAAGGAAATTTACAGATTATTTTTATAAATAACATTTTCCTAGTTGTATGAATTTACATGCCAAGTTACGTACCCTGGCGGACGGTGTGGGTGCCAGCCAGCTGGGGTTGTTCTATTCCGTTGGATCGATGGCCAGCGGACGACAGCGATCGGACGACTGCTTGGGCGATCCGTGGGTAGGTGATTCAGGCTATCTTATTGGCTGGACGCTTGTGATGTGGTTCCATCTAAATGCCTAAATGGTGTTTTTTGCAAAAATAATATGTATGAATCGATCAGAAGAATATATGAGAGGAATCCAAATATTTTGGTCATTACTTTTAGGTAACCGAATGGACCGAATTGACCAAATAAATGAGAGACGAAGACACAACGGGAGCGCACACATCACTATATATAGCGCTAGTCTACTCATCAGCGATATTAAGACGATCACCCTTGGTATTATAGCCACATAGACTATCCCACTTCCGCGCAATCTCGAAGCCGAGGCGAGCGTCAAGAGCGGCATACTCGACTTGATCGTAGCTCAATGGAACGTTGCCCCATCCGCGAATCCGGAGGTCTTCTTCTTCATCGTCATAGTCCTTGTCCTTCTTGCTGTTCTTCTTCTTCTTCTCTAGGTTTGTCCCAATGATAGCATTGGAGAGAGCAACGAGACTCGGAGTAGGATTGCCGGTTGGGTTCCGCCTATCCCTTTGGAGGTCGACCGTGGACGGAATTTCAATTCCGTAGTAGCGCAGCATCCGCAAGTCATTGTGGATAGCCACGCCGTAGAACTTGATGGTCTTGTCACCTAAGAAATCAACGAGGGCCTGCGGCACCCGATCAGCCTTCCAGATCTGGAAGACAAGAGTCTCGGTCGCCACCGAGAGTTGAAGGACGGCGGCCCGCTGCCTTTTCTCGGGTGGAAGATCCCTCTGTCGACCCGGGAGAGGGTCGGTGAACTCGCAGTCGAGTCCAACGCACTTGATCGGTGTGGCGTCGAGGAAGAACTTCTTCACGTCACAGATCCACCTCTCCACACGATATGCACGGAGGTGACCCATACCTTGAAGTAAATATCTTCTTTGATGAAGTAGTACAACCGAGACGGAGCAACGCGTGCGAGTGGCTTGATACGTCTCCAACGTATTTATAATTTTTGATGTTCCATACATGTTTTATATCAAATGCCACATGTTTTGCATCTACTTTATGTCACTATTATACATTTTTTGGGACTAACCTATTAACAAGATGCCGAAGTGCCAGTTGCTGTTTTCCGCTGTTTTTGTATTCCAGAAAAGCTAATCTGGAAATATTCTCGGAAATGGACGAAACTTCACGGAGGGACCAATTTTACCAGAACACACCTGAAGGACCAAAGGAGCAACGGCGAGGAGCCACAGGGGCCCGACACGCCATTAGGGCGCGCCCTAGGGTGGTGTGGGCCCCACGGGGGTCGTCAGCCGCCGCCCTTTCACCTACTTATTCCCCGATGCAAAAACCCTAAGTACCTGAGCCATTATCCACGAAAAGTTCCAGAGACGCCGCCGCCGTCAACCCTAGCTCGAGAGGGTCCAGAACCTCTTCCCGGCACCCTGCCGGAGAGGGGAATCATCACCGGAGGCTTCTACATCGCCATGCCTGCCTCCGGAGTTATGTGCGTGAGTAGTTCATCCTTGGACTACGTGTCGATAGCAGTAGCTAGATGGTTGTCTCTCCACTTTGTGCCATCATGTTTAGATCTTGTGAGCTGCCCTACATGATCAAGATCATCTTATTGTAATGCTACATGTTGTGTTTGCTGGGATCCGATGAATATTGAATACTATGTCAAGTTGATTATCAATCTATCTTATATGTTATTTATGATCTTGCATGCTTTCCGTTACTCGTAGATGCTTTGGCCAAGTAGATGCTTGTAACTCCAAGAGGGAGCATTTATGCTAGATAGTGGCCTCCGGTAATCTGGGAGAGTGACAGCAATTTCTAAGATTGCGGATGTGCTGTTGCCACTAGGGGTAACCTAACGATGTTGTGTCCACGGCATATGTGTTTGTTTACATTACGCGCTTTACTTAATGCGATTATCCGTTGCTTGCAACTTAATACCAACGGGGGACTCGGATGACAACCTGGCGGTGGATTATTAGTCATAGACGCTGTTGGATAACGGTCTATGTATTTTGTCGTAATGCCCAATTAAATATCATAGTAGTCATCATGCCATGTATATGCATTGTCATGCGCTCAATATTTGTTAATTGCCCAGCTGTAATTTGTTCACCCAGCATGTTAGTTATCTTTTATGGAGAGACAACACTAGTGAACTGTGGACCCCGGTCCATTCTTTTACACTGATTAAACAACCACAAACTGCAAACATTGTTCTCTTTCATTTTCTGCAATTAAACATCATTTTCCACACCATACGTTTAATCCTGAGATTGACAACCTCACTGTTATGTTGGGGCAAACTAGTTTGATTGTGTTGTGTGCAGATTCCACGTTGGTGATCATGTTGCGCCGTGCGAGCCGCCAACAACCTTCAGAAGTGTTGCAGCTCCTACTGGTTCGATAACCTTGGTTTCATACTGAGGGAAACTTGCTGCTAGACCGCATCATACCTTCCTCTTGGGGTCTCCCAACGGACGTGTACTGCACGACAAGCATGGCTCCATTGGAAAAGAAGAGAGGGCTCGAGAAAGAGAGTTTTTGCAAAGAGATTAGAGAGAGATTTGTGTGTGCTTAAGGCCATGTATTAGTGGTCTTTTATATAGGGTGGAGATGGAGGCCGACGGCCGTGCAGCAATCAAAATGGCGACGGGCTGATCATCTTCCAATGCAGAATTAAAATGGCGGGCTGATCATCTTCCAAGGCACAATCAAAACGCTGGCTGGCTGATCAACTTCCAAAGCGACGGTTACCCCTGGCGGACGGCGTGGAGCGCCCGCCAGCGGTCATGTGGTAGTTTTGTGGGGCTCAGCTGAGGCAACTACCGCTGGCGGGCACTCTGTAGCGTCCGCCAGTGGTACGTTTCGTACCGCTGGCGGGCACGGCTTTTGTCCGCCAGCGGTATTTTTGCCCCACCTCGTCGCAAATTCCTGCTACTACCGCTGGCGGGCAGAGTGGGTGTCCGCCAGCGGTACATGTAGAACCAGTGGCGGGCTCCGAAACTAGCCCGCTAGCGGTAGTAGCGCTGGCGGACAGAAATGTCGTCCGCCAGCGGTAGGCTGGTGGCTATAAGCACATTCCTACTAGTGGTCACTCCGAGAAAAACTTGGAGATAGTTGATTGATGAGAGGCTAATCACAATCCAAGCCAGCGGTTGTTATTTTCTGCAATTTTTCTTTATTGAGTCAAGGAGTTTGTTTACTTCTGTAGCAACTCCTTTGTATCTTTATTTTCTCGCATTGTTGTGCCAAGAGTAGCCTCTAATGTTAAGATGATGCTTAATTTTGATTGCTGCGCAGAAACAGATTTTTGCTGTTCACTGTACGAAATTCCTAAAATCACCAGATTGTTAATTAAATCTGAAATTTTTGTGCGTAATCTTTATGAATGTCTGAATCTTTCATTAGTTCAAAGTTTTTCGATCTGAGCGTCGTAAGTGCCTCGAAAAAATTCGTCTTTGCGGACTGTTCTGTTTTAGACAGATTATGCCTTTTTATTTTGCATTCTCTCTTTTACTAGTGTTGAGTGAAATTCTTTTTTGGGTGGAAGAGCTTCACATAACATCAGTGGCTGTAGCTAATGTTTAAAGTAACAATCATATTGCGTCTTTATAGAACATGTGAGTTTTTGATTATGCACTAACCCTCTAATGAGATCTACTTTGAGTTTGGTGTGACGGAAGTTTTCAAGGGTCAAGAGAGAAGGATGATATAATAGGATCAAGAAGAGTGAAGAGCTTAAGCTTGGGGAGGCTCCCATGGATCTCCCCAGCATATTTCAAGAAGACTCAAGCGTCTAAGCTTGGGGATGCCCAAGGCATCCCCTTCTTCATCGTCAAAATTATCAGGTCATCTCTAGTGAAACTATATTTTAATTCTTTCACATCATATGTGCTTTTCTTGGAGCGTCTGTGTGCTTTTATTTTCAGTATTGCACTTTTATTTTCAATAAAGCTTGACTGGACCCTAGCATTCTTGATTGGGAGAGAGACACGCTCCGCTTTTTCATGAGAATACTCCTATTCTTCACTTATATTTGTTGAGTATTCATATCTAGCGCTGTTCAGCTTTTAGCTCTTGTTTTCATGTATCTCTTGTCAGAGCTATTAGCTTTCTTTTGTAGAAAGTACTCTCTTGCTTCACTTATATTTGTTTGGAGAGTTGATGAAATAAATTGATTGGTGTTTGGTTGGTTCAGAAAATGTTGCATGTGGTAATTGGTATAAGGAAAAACTTGCTTAATCTTGTAGATCACTAATTTGGATAACTTGATGCTTGTCAATTGTTTTGAGTTAACAAGTAGATCATGATTAAATTGTGCATCACATGAGTTAAGCCTATTAGTGAAGAACTACCGTAAAGCTTGTTGAAAATTTGGTTTGCATCGGTGGTATCTCTAAGGTCTAGATATTTTCTAATAACAGGGTTTGGTTAACAAGGAAGACGGTATGAAGTCTTATAACGTTTGCAATATGTTTGTCATATAAAACTTGGTGTACGGGTTGATATTCTTGTTTGCTTACATAACCTTGCTAGCCTAAACTCTGTACTGAGAGGGAATGCTTCTCGTGCATCCAAATCCTTGAGCCAAAATCCATGCCATTTGTGTCCACCATAACTACCTATATGTGGTATTTCCTTGCCACTCCAAGTAAATTTTTCATGTGCTACCTTTAAATTATTCAAAATGTTATTATTCCCTTTTTGTGTCAATGTTTACTAGCTCATGAGGAATTAGTGTGGTTATTCTTTATTCTATTTGTCAATGGACTTTTACACCTGGACTAGTGGCATATACATCCGCTTATCCAATAACTTGCAAAAAGAGCTGGCAACGGGGTGCCCAGTCCCAATTAATTACAACTTTAACCAATTAATTCTCTTCACACTTTTGCCCTGATTCATCAGTAAGCAATGACAAACAGTGAAATACCTGAATGTGTGTAAACCAAAGAGAAAGAGGGATGATCTGCCTTGCTGGTAGAAATAACGTCCTTCATGGGAGCCGCTCTTAAAAGTCCGTTTGACAGGTAGAATACTGTTCTCACCCGCTACCATTCGTTGACAATTAACAAACACCTCTCAAAAATAGATACTCCTCCATGGTATGTGATTGATGGAAGGCACCCGAGGATTCGGTTAGCCATGGCTTGTGTTAGCAAGGTTGGGAGGAGTATCAAATATTTTATGCAATCTCTATATGCTTTCAAAAACCTAAAAGCTCTAGCACATGATTCCCTCTGCGAAGGGCCTTTCTTTTACTTTTATGTTGAGTCAGTTTTCCTATTCTTTCTGTCTTCCACAAGCAAACACTAGTGTCAACTTTGTTACAACATGCGTTATATGCAATGTATTGGACTTGTTATACTACTTTGTGTTGACAATATCCATGAGATAAATATGTTGAAAGTTGAAGCAAATGCTGAAACTAATTCTTCCTTTGTGTTGATTAAATACCTTTTTTAGAAACTATTGCTTTATGAGTTAACACTTATGCAAAACTGTTTGATGCTTGTCTCGAAAGTACTATTCATGAAAACGTTTAGCTTGTGTGATTCATTGTTTACTCATTATCTATTTGGTAGCAAATTATAGACCATTGACTTGGATCACTTCATTCATTTACATGTGCCTTGCAATATTATATGATCAAGATTATGATGGTAGCATGTCACCTCAAAAATTATTTTGTTTTTATCGTTTACCTACTCGAGGACGAGTAGGAACTAAGCTTGGGGATGCTGATACGTCTCAAACGTATCTATAATTTTTGATGTTCCATGCTTGTTTTATACCAATTGCTACATGTTTTGCATCTACTTTATATCACTTTTATACATTTTTTGGGACTAACCTATTAACAAGATGCCGAAGTGCCAGTTCCTGTTTTCTGCTGTTTTTGTATTCCAGAAAAGCTAGTCTGGAAATATTCTCGGAATTGGACGAAACTCACGGGGGCCTATTTTACCAGAAACACCTGACGGACCAAAGGAGCAACGAGAGGAGCCACCAGGGGCCCCACACCACTAGGGCGCGGCCCCGCGCCCTAGGGTGGTGTGGGCCCCTCGGGGGTCGTCAGCCGCCGCCCTTTCGCCTACTTATTCCCCCCGACGCGAAAACCCTAAGTACCTGAGCAAATATCCACGAAAAGTTCCAGAGACGCCGCCGCCGTCAACCCTAGCTCGGGAGGGTTCAGAACCTCTTCCCGGCACCCTGCCGGAGAGGGGAATCGTCACCGGAGGCTTCTACATCGCCATGCCTGCCTCCGGAGTGATGCGTGAGTAGTTCATCCTTGGACTACGGGTCCATAGCAGTAGCTAGATGGTTGTCTCTCCACTTTGTGCCATCATGTTTAGATCTTGTGAGCTGCCCTACATGATCAAGATCATATTATTGTAATGCTACATGTTGTGTTTGCTGGGATCCGATGAATATTGAATATTATGTCAAGTTGATTATCAATCTATCTTATATGTTATTTAAGATCTTGCATGCTTTCCGTTACTCGTAGATGCTTTGGCCAAGTAGATGCTTGTAACTCCAAGAGAGAGTATTTATGCTAGATAGTGGGCCTCCGTTTAATCTGGGAGAGTGACAGAAAGTTCTAAGGTTGTGGATGTGCTGTTGCCACTAGGGATAACCTAACGATGCTATGTCCACGGGCATATGTGTTTGTTTACATTACGCACTTTACTTAATGCAATTATCCGTTGCTTGCAACTTAATACCAACGGGGGACTCGGATGACAACCCGGCGGTGGATTATTAGTCATAGATGCTGTTGGATAACGGTCTATGTATTTTGTCGTAATGCCCAATTAAATATCATAGTAGTCATCATGTCATGTATATGCATTGTCATGCGCTCACTATTTGTCAATTGCCCAGCTGTAATTTGTTCACCCAACATGTTAGTTATCTTTTATGGAGAGACACCACTAGTGAACTGTGGACCCCGGTCCATTCTTTTACACTGATTAAACAACCACAAACTGCAAACTGTTCCTTTTTCATTCTCTGCAATTTAATACTCATTTTCCACACCATACGTTTAATCCTTTGTTTTCAGCAAGCCGGTGAGATTGACAACCTCACTGTTTCGTTGGGGCAAAGTAGTTTGATTGTGTTGTGTGCAGATTCCACGTTGGTGATCGTGTTGCGCCGTGCGAGCCGCCAACAACCTTCAGAAGAGTGCTGCTGCTCCTACTGGTTCGATAACCTTGGTTTCTTTCTGAGGGAAAACTTGCTGCTGACTGCATCATACCTTCCTCTTGGGGTCTCCCAACGGACGTGTACTGCACGACAAGCATGGCTCCATTGTAAAAGAAGAGAGGGCTCGAGAGAGAGAGTTTTTGCAAAGAGATTAGAGAGAGATTTGTGTATGCTTAAGGCCATGGATTAGTGGCCTTTTATATAGGGTGGAGAGGGAGGCCGACGGCCGTGCAGCAATCAAAATGGCGACGGGCTGATCATCTTCCAATGCAGAATTAAAATGGCGGGTTGATCATCTTCCAAGGCACAATCAAAACGGTGGCTGGCGGATCAACTTCCAAAGCGACGGTTACCCCTGGCGGACGGTGTGGAGCGCCCGCCAGCGGTAATGTGCTAGTTTTGTGGGGCTCAGCCGAGGCAACTACCGCTGGCGAGCACTCTGTAGCGGCCGCCAGTGGTACGTTTCGTACCGCTGGCGGGCATGGCTTTTGTCCGCCAGCGGTATTTTGCCCCACCTCGTCACAAATTCCTGCTACTACCGCTGGCGGGCAGAGTGAGTGTCCGCCAGCGGTACATGTAGAACCAGTGGCGGGCTCCGAAACCAGCCCGCTAGTGGTAGTGGCGCTGGCGGACGGAAATGCCGTCCGCCAGCGGTAGGCTGGAGGCTATAAGCACATTCCTACTAGTGGTCACTCCGAGAAAAACTTGGAGATAGTTGATTGATGAGAGGCTAATCACGATCCAAGCCCTGCGATCACAAAGGGGAATCCACAGGACATGACAGTGGAGACCTAGCCACGACACTGCACCATCGATGTTGTTGAACACCAACATGCATCCAAGGCCACACAGCGCGCCGACACCACCTGTGTCGGGGGCATGGTCGAAAGGTCACCTGTAGCAAAGACGACGCCATGACGCATGTGTGTCGCTGGCTGATGTGAAGGGCATCGGAGCCACCCACACCGCACGTGGGGTCATCGCCATAGTCGAAAGGCATAGAACCACCGAGGGCAACCCCAACCCCATCTGGGTCGATATACCCGAAGGGTGGGCTAGCCGAGAGCACGCTTGAAGACCACCCACGCCAGACACGCCATAGGCTTCGATAAGGATCCCGCGAGGGCCTAGCAACCGGCAAGGAGAAGCTCCCACCACCACTGCCACGGCTCGCCTCGCATCGGAGAGGAGACCGCACCCAAGGCCACCATCTGCAGAACCAAGAGCACACTAGTAAACACTAATGGGGAGACAAAGGTGGCTCACCACCTAGCCACGACGGCCCCCCACGTAGGGAGCACGTCGCCACCATGGCTGGCATCTGTGAAGCCACGACACTAGCCAGCCCCAGCGGCAAACCATTGCAGGATGATGGCCAAGATGGTAGGAAGACGACCCTCGTCAGCACAAAGGGCGCAGCGTCGGCCAACAGAGGTTATCTGATGTCTACGCACGCTTCTATTCTTGTAGACAGTGTTGCGCCTCCAAGTGCAGATGTTTGTAGAACAGCAGCAAGTTTCCCTTAAGTGAATCACCCAAGGTTTATCGAACTCAGCGAGGTAGAGGTCAAAGATATCCCTCTCAAGCAACCCTGCAATTAAGATACAAGAAGTCTCTTGTGTCCCCAACACACCTAATACACTTGTCTGATGTATAGGTGCACTAGTTCGGCGAAGAGATATTAAAATACAAGTGATATGGATGATTATAAGTGGTAATTGCAATCTGAAATAAAAATGGCAGCAAGCAAACATGTAGCAGAACTGGTTGTAAACGGTGTTTCAATGCTTAGAAACAAGGTCTAGGGATCATACTTTCACTAGTGGACACTCTCAACAATAATAATATAATTCAATACATAGATATTTCCTCTTCACTATGCTACTCTGAATTATTCTCTCGTTGGATAACGAACACGAATCCACTGCGTAGGGCTATAAAAGCACACCTTAAAGTCGCATTCCACATCTAGGGAACCCCACACTGTCAACTTGAGCGCTCTAAATAGTACTAGAGAAACACCGCAATTTTATAGAGATATCCAACGCAAATAATAACTTATGATAAGTATTCCTGTAATCTTTAGTCTAAGAGACACACACGGTGCGCACACTATCAACTTCGCACCGTGGGACAAAGGTGACTCCGGAGTTTACATTAATAAAACCACTTGAGTAGCATATTCATAATATAATGAAGAGTAACATCTATGAATTCAACTAGATTACAAAGCTCATGATCACATATAGATCACATCATGGGAGAGAGAGATAAACCACATAGGTACCGGCATGAGCCCTCAGCCCCGAGGAAGACTACTCACACATGGTCATGTGATGATTTGGAGCTTGATGGAGTGGTTGATGAAGAGGTGCAGCCCGGAGAGGAGGCGCTGGCAAGCGGCAGCCACGGCGCGGCAGCGACGGCGGCTGCAGCCCGCCTCGGTGCGGCAGCGGCAGCGGCCCTTGGCGGCGGCGGCTGCACTTGGTGATGATGATGGTGTAGAGGAGGTTCTCCTCCCCAAGACGGCTGCCTGGGAGGAAGAAAATTCGTGGTATGGGGCTCCTCCCACGAGTTAGGTTTTCTCTCCTTATAAAGTGTCACGGATTCCCATCATCCCCCTTGGGATCCACCAAAACGGGCATATCTGGAGCATACGGGCTCGGATTGGGCCGAATTTTAATTCTAGATCCATCAGCAGAACATTTCCCACAACTTTGTAGAATATTTGATTTCCATTTGACGTCGTCTTCAGGGCCAAACGTTACAATCTTTAAAAATAGTTTTCAGACAGATTTCTGAAAAGTCCCCATTCGACTCCAACGAGATTTCCATTGCCTTATTTGATAATTCCTACACATTAAAGTGTGAAACAAGAACATTGTGCACTTTGGCAACTATTAGTAGGTTAGTCCAATAAATGTCATAATATGATATAAAGTGCATATAAAACATGTAGCAATTGATATAAAACATGCATGGAACATCAAAAATTATAGATACGTTTGAGACGTATAACTGTCCCGCCGGCAAGCGGCAGGGCAGCCCTTCAGGCCCATCCGGGGCTCAGATCGGGCTCGGATAAGCCCGCGCCCGCAGGAGCTGCACCCGCAGCCGCAGCGGCACGACGGTGGACGGGGACGCACGAGGAGGCGAGGGCGGGTGGCGGCGGCGGGCTTCACAGGTGACCTTACTCCATTTTGCCGGGTAGAAGCCACAAAGGAGCGAATCCCCGCTGCCCCCTTTACCGGCGCCGCTCGGCCTTTGTCCGTTGGCAGCCTCGGGGGGCGACGAGGGGAGGGGGTTGAGGAGGAGGCGGTGGCGGCGCGGGCTAGGCTTGGAGGAGGCGACGCGAGGAGCGGTTCGAAGCGTTTTCTCCTATTCACAGGAATGTTGTTCAGGTAACACAATAAAAGAAGGAACCGGGTTATGCCCGCTATTTGTGGTTTCATTTTACTACAAAATGGAACCAGGGGCGCAACCCCTATTCTCCAATATTTAAACAGAAAAAAAGCGGGACTAAAGCTGAGTGGATTTAGGAATAGCTAAACCAGAAATAGTTGAAACATAAAAAGATAGAGAGCGGCGTTTTGGCTCCCGGGAGCATATGCTCCCGATATTTTCGAAAAAATAGAACAAATTGAAAACTTATCAAAAAATTCTGAAAATAATCATGCACGTACCTGACCATGGCACGCACGACCGTGTAAAATTTTGCGCCAAAATGACATCGTATACGCCCTGTACAAAAATGACAAATTTCTGACAGGATCATTTCGGTGCGAAATTTCACACGGTGGTGCGTACCATGGTCAGGTACGTGCATGATTTTTTTCAGAATTTTTTGAAAAGTTTTCATTTTTTTATGCTCCCGAAAATATCGGGAGCATATGAGCCCGGGAGCCAATGCGAATTTCCAAAAAAGATAGTACTATACACGTAAAAAATGTCCCGTGCAAATATTTATTAATTATTTTAGCAGGATTTTAATTTTCAGAGATATTTACGAAGGAACCTCGTATGTCCGTTCATAAGGTCGGCGTACATAGAGTCCGCTGAAAAAAAAAAAATCCTAGAGTCAGTTAGTTTCCAAACAAAACTATCTGGTCATTTGGGGATGGAGTTAGCTGATTTGCAACAAATTGTGTACTGACTCTCTCTTGATCAACAACGTTAGCCGGTTATCCATAGATAGTTGATTACAGTTTACAAGTATAAATACACCAGCGGCTCAGCAGCTGCATGCACAAAGTCAATCATCTTCCAGTGAGGTGAGGTCGTCATTCGAGATGACGTAAACTGGAATCTTCCCACTGACATCATCCGCTGCACGCTTACCGAGGATGTGTAAAACTGCTGGAGCTCAATGGAAAATTAGCAACGACCATTTTTTAGGGTAAATCGCAACTTTATTAATTAAATCTGAGCGGACTGCGCGCTTTTCCCTGTTCTCCTAGCAGAACGTCTCTAGGAGGCATGCAAGTGGACAGTCCGACGGACAGGACGGATGTCTATCAGACACGTTTGTTAGTTGATCATTAGCGAGCTGCTAGCCGAACTGTTAAGCAAATTTATTAAAAACAGAATGTGGCGGACAAATATTTTAATTGGAGCGGACGTCCGCCTGCATGCCTAAGGACAAAGAATTACTTTTTGCCTATTCTAGGATCTCTAACTGTATTATGTTGCTGTGTGCGTGCGTGTGTTGACTCTCTGCCTATTTACCACTTATGATTCAAAATGCACTTCTCCTATATTTACCACTTATAATTCAGATGAATGTCTTAAATTCAAATTTAGAAGTAAACGCACTTTTCATAAAACGACTAGTGTAATTCATTAATTTCTTTGATACCTCCATAGAGAAATCTAATGCTAAGATATGTCCCGCAGAATTATTCTTAAAATTTCCCCTAGCATGTACTAGTAGTTTGCAAGGTGCCCCAACTGATTAACTAGGAAACTACTAGTACGGTGATTTTCACTCTGAACGATGGACCAACTCGCCTTAGGAAGATGGATAATTTGACCACAACTCGGCCGATGAATGGGCGGACTAGTCGGCTTAAGAGAGTGCCACTGCCTAA
This sequence comes from Poa pratensis, assembly GCA_947311845.1. NCBI lineage: Eukaryota > Viridiplantae > Streptophyta > Magnoliopsida > Poales > Poaceae > Poa > Poa pratensis. Next base: position 1,140,872 of record CAMZMU010000101.1, read on the forward strand.
TTTGACCTTACTTCGGGTATAAGTAGTTCTTATATAGCTTATCCAGTTGAGTTCAATAATCAGCCATAGCCCATATACGTTTGATGTGGCTGTGCCAGACGACGCCGTCACCTAACAAGCTAGTCAACTTCCACATTGTATAAGAGCGAACAACGTTTACTTTTGCAGAACGCTCTGCACTGTTTGTATTGCTAACAGTAAAGTCAGACTACACTCTTTTTTTAAAAAAATAAAGCAAAACTCAACAGTCCGCTCCCTCCTTACCAAAACTCAACGTCAGACTACAAACTGCCACGTCACCGAGGGACCAATTCGCTCATCCATGCAACTTCGTGACCAAAACTTGACGTTTTCCGAGTTGGTGACCAAAACGCTCATCGGTGGCAACTTCGTGACTTCTGACGCGTTTAACTCTTTTCAAAATCATATCAGGCCCCATGTTAATCCTCCAAAGTATATGTGCATCCGTTCACAGTATATGGGGTTTGTCGAGGGGAAATTTGTTTTGATTCATAGGTGTAGATGTACCACTATTTGACGAGCCTATTTTAAAATAGGTGTACATCAAACATTTTGTGAGCACACAAAGATTCACGGAAAGCAGACACTGTTCGTGGCATGTGTAAAAAACCCAAATTCTCGTACGTGTTTCAAAAAGACTTTTCACGAGTCACGTTTTTGTCTTTTTTTCATAGATCACAAATAATGTCTTGTGAGAAAGAAGCAGAGAAAAAAGAAACAGCAAAAGTTGTGGAAATTGAAAGAGCCTTACTTTCTCGCGGGCAAGCAGCCGGACCTTACCACCCGAGCCAGGCCCATTTAAAGTTGGTATATTCACTATGCGACGCAAGGAGGAAAAGGGAAACGGTCACGTCCAGAATGAAAAAAACAGTCGAGGCTCCCTTTGTCCCGGCTTTGTCGCACTGGATGGCGGTCTGCCCGCCCGGCAGGTGCTCGACGAAATGGCGCATCGAGTTCTTCGCACATGGGCCGTGCTCTGTTGCAGTGCATGCCAAGCGGCAGAGACATACCTACATCACTACATGCTCCAATTCCTGGTGCGTCTCCCAGTTATCGCTTTCCACTGCTCCTTGTCTCGCATCGGTATACGTACATTGTCCATCTTGACGTTGCGTGAAGAATCTACATTTTGGGGGTGATGGCGTGTACATGCTGGACATAAACTTTATAAACTTGTGAGCTATTGCAGAAAACACCAAGACACTAAAATCGCTGGTAGTGATTTCAATTGCCGTACGTGTCACTACTCCTCGTAGCTCGACAAGTTCCGCCATGCCATTGGTTCTTGCGATGCGACCAAGCGCCGCAGTCCACGTGTATCTGCGTGTGGACTATACTTTCTCCCCTTGTGCGTGATTGGCAGGTTTGAGATCTCTTCTCTAGATTCGTCAGTAAGTTTCATCATCAGTCTCAAACTGCAATATTTGCTCCTTCGATCCCATGAATATTTGTTAAACTGTACACGATCAGGTTTAGAATAGGTCCATTAGTGATCCATGCATTGAATGATGAGGCATGTGCCACCCTCTCCTTGTAGCTAGGAACCTTAACCGCCTAGCACCGCCTTGCCTCGCTATATATTCAGATTTAATAACTATGTATGTCATTATCAATACAAGTGCAATCTATGCACACTAAGTTCCCCAATCCTGTATTCTTTCAATTGTTCTCCAAAAGGTAATCGGATGAGTCTAACAATGCACTCTTTCTCTCATCGACTACCAACATGTCCAGATACCTTCTTCCATTTTTCTCCATAATGCAGACAGCCTCAAGTATGTCAAGAGTTTCCTTGTCTGTCCAACTGATTTTGATTTCAACTCTCTTAAAGTTTGCTGGAGTAATGCCGTGCCGGTAGTTGGCACTTGGCACACACATAGCATCTATACTTATATCCACCCGATTATAAACACAAGTTAAGAAGAGATGGGCAACTCTTGTAATTAAAATAGATAACAAACCAATGTCACTTTCAGCCAAAATGCAAGCATGATGTGAGGGCAGTAGCTCAAGTGATATCAAATATTGTAGTCATGCACAATAGAACCAAATCAAGAGGCAAACACATGCATAACAACGGATATAATTTTTTTTTCTGCTATTCTCTGACTAAACTTGGATGCTTTATTATTATTTACCTGCAATTGCCCTACGTATGATTATTTCATGAATTATCTTATCCATGCAACGCTCGTTCATCCATCCCTATGCCTACAGTATTTTTAATCCTGCTGTCTAATTTAATTATTACTGCTGCCTTTATTTCGCTGCTGCTATTATTTTACTACTGCTACTGTCATAAAACTGTTGCTACTGATAAATTGTGTCGAGCAAGTCTACTCCAGGTGCAGCTGAACTGACAATTCATCTGTCAAGTCTTATAAATATTCTTTGCCTCCCCTTGTGTTTCTTTTTTCACTTTTGTTTCTTGTATCCGTTTTATTTTCGCAAAAACACCAAAAGACCAAAAATATTTCCTTTGTTTCTCTTTCTTTTGAATTTGTAGCGCTAGTTTACTTTAGCCTTTTCATTTCGGTTCATTATTAAAAAATCCAAAAAGATTTTGCTTTGTTTGCTTGTTTCTTTCTATGCTTGCTCTAAATCGAAAACCCAAAAATATTTGTTCTTCTTCTTCTGTTTTGTATAGTTGTTTCAGAGTTCGAAATTTTCGTGACTCCACTTTGGGCTTGGTTATCATTTCACATCATTCAAGCCACACAAGTGAAAAGCAATAATGATGATTTACGACAATCCGGATGTGGTAAAAGGCTGGTATGTGTTAGAGAGATATTTGTATATTGTAGTTTCCCTATTAGATAGGGGGCTCCCTGCATATTTACACCTGTACATGTACTATATATTGTGGCCTTTGGCCCCGTGGAATACAAGTTGCATATTTCCTAACATGGTATCAGAGCAAAATTAGGGCTCCATACACGCAACTCGTGCAAAAATTTTCAGCTTCCGCGACAATTCCGGCCGCCGCCGCCGGCTCTGGCCGCCGTCCGTTGCTGTTGCCAGCTCTGCCTCGGTCGTCTCGTCCCCGGCCGCCCCGTCGCCGCCCCGCGTACAGCTCGCAGAGCTTCTCGGGTCGCTGCCCCGTCCCCGGCCGCTCCGTCGCTGGCCGCACCGTCTCCGGCTGCCGCCATCTCCGGCCGCCTGCCGCCGCCCCGTTGCTGGCCGCCCCATCCCCGGCTGCCCTCGTCCCCGGCCGCCCCATCCCCGGCTGCCCTCGTCCCCGGCCGCTCCGTCGCTGGCCGCACCGTCCCCGGCTGCCGCCATCTCCGGCCGCCTGCCGCCGGTCTTCTTTCCGGCCGCCGCCGCCCTGCTACCTCCCCGTCTGATTCCAGACGTCCTCGAGCGGATCCGTCATCCGCCGTTCGCGTGCAGCTGGGCGGTGCCTTCCCGATCCGATCTTGATCGGGAGTTACCGAGCAGATAGGTTCTCGTCTCTGCATCGTTGTTTGCTGATGGTCTAGTACGTGCTGAACTGAGGCTGTCCTTTGCTGTCCCGTGACGAAGCAGTTTCCAGATCGAGACGAATCGTTCCAGCTCGCGGTTGACCTGATTGGTTTTCCTCTGTAAAAAAAAAAATATATGTCGCTGTCTGCTGCTGATCCTATTGGCTATCCCGAGCTTCCGTCTCTGCTTGGTGCTCCTCCGCGGTACTTGTCGCCTATTTCGTCGTCTCTCTCGATGACGTCTGCATGCCGCTCTACGTCGACTCTCGCGGCTTCTGCCCGCAGTTATGGCCGCTCTCCGTCGACTTCGTCTATGTCGACTCGCCGCTCTACGCCGACTATCGGGGCTTCTGCCCGCTGTTGTGGCCGCTCTACGTCGACTCCATCTATGTCGACTCGTCGCTCTACGTCGACTCTCGCGGCTTCTGCCCGCAGTTATGGACCGCTCTACGTCGACTTCGTCTATGTCGACTCGCCGCTCTACGCCGACTATCGGGGCTTCTGCCCGCTGTTGTGGCCGCTCTACGTCGACTCCATCTATGTCGACTCGCCGCTCTACGTCGACTCTCGCGGCTTCTGCACATGGTTCTGGCTGCTTTTCTTCGACTCCTCGCGTGGCGTGTGCACGCACTTGTGACCGCTCTCCTTCGACTCCCCATGTGGCTACCACGTATTCCGATGATTGGTCCTCCTTGGCTGACGCATCTACCTCGACCTCTTCAGTGGCGTCTTTCACTGCGCATGAGATCGCGCAACTCCGATGCCTGCTTGCTACTTGGGACTCTTCACCGACAGGTTCTGCTGGTTCTGCGACTGACTTTTCTGGCACCGAGAGACCACCTTCTTCTCATTCAGGTACATCCCTTGGATTCTTGATACTGGAGCATCTTTTCATATGACTTACGATTCTTCCGCCTTGAGCTCTATTCGACCTGTCGAGTCTCCTGTCTCTGTTCGTACTGCCGATGGTACTCCCATCCCCGTTGCTAGTCGAGGCACTCTTACCAGTCCCGCGTTTCATGTTCCTTCTGTCGCTCATATTCCTCGACTCACCATGCAGCTTTTCTCTGGTAGTCAGATTGTCGATTCTCGTTGTAGGGTCACTCTAGACTTTGATTCCTGTTCTGTTCAGGATCGTTGTACGGGCGCTTTGCTTGGTGCTGGCCCCCGACGTCATGATGGACTATGGGAGCTTGACTGGCTTCGTCTTCCTTCCGCTGCCACCTCCGCCAGTCTCTCGACCCAGGTTGCCGCAGCCACAGCTCTTTTCAGCAGTGGCATCATCGTCTTGGCCATTTATGTGGTTCTCGTCTCTCGTCTCTAGTTCATCGTGGTGTTCTGGGGTCTGTCTCCGGAAACGCTTCTTTGGATTGTCTGGGTTGTAGGCTTGGTAAACAGATTCAGCTACCATATCCTCATAGTGACTCTGTGTCCGAGCGTCCTTTTGATCTCGTTCATTCAGATGTTTGGGGTCCGGCTCCCTTCGCTTCGAAAGGGGGTCATCGCTACTATATTATTTTTATAGATGATTACTCACGATACACTTGGATTTACTTTATGTCCTCTCGTAGTGAGGTTCTCTCTATCTATAAGCGTTTTGCTGCCATGGTTCACACTCAGTTCTCTACACCTATTCGTGTGTTCCGTGCTGATTCTGCTGGTGAGTATATCTCCAAGCATTTGCGTGGTGTTCTTGCTGAGCAGGGCACTCTCGCTCAGTTCTCTTGTCCCGGTGCACATGCTCAGAATGGCGTTGCTGAGCGTAAGCATCGTCATCTTCTAGAGACTGCTCGTGCGATGATGATCGCTTCTTCTCTCCCGCCACATTTCTGGGCTGAGGCTGTCTCTACCTCGGTCTATCTCATTAACATTCAGCCTTCTGCCGCCCTTCAGGGTGGTATTCCTCTCGAGCGACTATGTGATCGCTCTCCTGACTATTCCATGTTGCGTCTGTTTGGTTGTGTTTGCTATGTTCTCCTCGCTCCTCGTGAACGCACCAAACTAACCGCTCAGTCTGTTGAGTGTGTTTTTCTCGGATATAGTGATGAGCATAAGGGCTATCGATGTTGGGATCCCGTGGCTCGTCGGATGCGTATTTCCCGGGACGTGACGTTTGACGAGTCTCGTCCTTTCTTTCCACGCTCGACCTCCTCGACCTCTACTGTGGAGGATCTCTCTTTTCTTACTTTTCCTGATTCTCCTCCCGATGTCCCTCATATTCCTCCTCCCTGATCCGGTGCCGTCTACTCCGATGCCTTCTTCTCCTCCTTCATCGACGCCTTCTTCTCCTCCTTCGTCGCCGTCTTCTTCGTCTTCTTCACCCTCCCCGCTCCGCCTTCTCCTGTTGCTCCTTCTCATCCTACTTTTCCTTTCTATTATACTCGTCGTCCACGTGTTGTGACCGAGTCATCTGATGCACCCTCTACTTCTGGTGCACCGTCTCAGCCGACTTATTCTCTTCGTACTCGGCCTTGTCCTTCACCTGATTTCTTTGATCCCGCTACCTATAGTGTTTCGGCTGTCCCAGAGCCGACTACGTATCGTGAGGCTGTTGTTCATCCTGAATGGCAGCTTGCCATGGCTGAGGAGATTGCTGCGCTTGAGCGCACTGGTACGTGGGAGATCGTTCCTCTTCCTCCTCGTGTTCGTCCTATCACCTGTAAGTGGGTCTATAAGGTTAAGACCCGCTCTGATGGGACTCTTGAGCGTTACAAAGCTCGTCTGGTCGCTCGTGGCTTTCAGCAGGAGCATGGCCGTGATTATGATGAGACTTTTGCTCCGGTGGCTCACATGACCACTGTTCGGACTCTTCTTGCCGTGGCATCTGTTCGCCATTGGTCTGTGTCTCAGCTTGATGTTAAGAATGCCTTTCTTAATGGTGAGTTGCGTGAGGAGGTTTATATGCAACCACCACCGGGGTATTCTGTTACAGATGGCATGGTCTGCCGTCTTCGTCGCTCTCTCTATGGCCTTAAGCAAGCCCCTCGTGCATGGTTTGAGCGCTTTGCTTCTGTGGTCACAGCTGCTGGTTTCTCTTCCAGTGCTCATGACCCTGCGTTGTTTGTTCACTCTTCTCCTCGTGGTCGCACTCTTCTTCTTCTGTATGTTGATGACATGATCATCACTGGTGACGACCCGGAGTATATTGCCTTTGTCAAGGCACGTCTGAGTGAGCAGTTTCTTATGTCGGATCTTGGTCCGCTTCGTTACTTTCTTGGGATTGAGGTTTCGTCCACCTCTGATGGTTTCTTTATATCCCAAGAACGGTATATTCATGATCTTCTTTCTCGTGCCGCTCTTACTGATGACCGTACTGCTGAGACTCCCATGGAGCTCAATATTTCTCTTCGTGCTTCTGATGGCGATCCTCTCTCTGATCCGACTCGTTATCGACATCTTGTCGGGAGTCTCGTCTATCTGGCTGTTACTCGCCCTGATATTTCTTATCCTGTCCATATTCTGAGTCAGTTTGTTTCTGCTCCCACTTCGGTTCACTATAGTCACCTTCTTCGTGTTCTACGCTATCTTCGTGGAACGATCTCTCTTTGTCTCTTCTTTCCTCGTTCCAGCTCGTTACAGCTTCAGTCCTACTCCGATGCCACTTGGGCTAGTGATCCTTTGGATCGCCGTTCACTTTCTGCTTACTGTGTCTTTCTTGGTGGTTCTCTCATTGCCTGGAAGACGAAGAAACAGACCGCAGTTTCTCGTTCGAGTGCAGAAGCTGAGTTGCGAGCTATGGCTCTTTTGACTGCTGAGGTGACTTGGTTACGGTGGTTACTTGCAGATTTTGGTGTCTCTGTTACGACACCCACGACTCTATTGTCAGACAGTACAGGTGCTATTAGCATTGCACGTGACCCGGTGAAGCATGAGCTTACTAAGCATATTGGCGTTGATGCTTCTTTTGTCCGTGCTAGTGTGCAGGATCAGATTATTGTGCTCCAGTATGTGCCTTCCGAGTTACAGTTGGCGGACTTCTTCACGAAGGCCCAGACTAGAGCACAGCATAGATTTTTCCTCTCCAAACTCAGTGTTGTGGATCCACCATGAGTTTGAGGGGGGGTGTTAGAGAGATATTTGTATAGTGGAATACAAGTTGCATATTTCCTAACAGTATGAACTCTATTTATTTTTCATTTTTGTAAATATACCTACTCATGTGAACATGCTTAGCTATCATGGTAGTGGTTATGTTATTTAATGATTGCTTAGTAGTTCATGTCTTTTTATGATCAGTACCAACTTGCTAATATTGAATAACATGTCATATAGATATTTACATGCATTGTTCTATTCGTAAAACGGTATGGCAGGATGGTATCCTCCTCTGAATAATTTATTTGAATCGACTTGACACATGCTCACACATGTTTATGACTGAAAAATAAAAGTCAATTAGGCCTTGATGATCTATTTTGCCTCAGAGTTTTAGTATCATTTTTATGCCTCCGTTAATTTTATTTTGTCGCAAGTATGATTATGACAGTTATTGCTCTCTGGGTTGTCGCTTCCCAGTCTATTGCTAGCCATCACTTGTACTGAGCGGGAATGCTGCTCGTGCATCCAAAATCCTTGAAACCAAGTCATCCCAAAGAGTCCACCAAAAATTCCTATGCATGGTATTTCAAACCATTCCAAGTAAATTTTCATGTGCTACCTTTAAACTATTCAAAATTGTTACTGCACCTTTTTTTGTCAATGTTTACCAGCTCATGAGGAAGTAGTGGGTTATTCTTTATTCAACTTGTCAAACAGACTTTACCACCAGACTAGCGGCATATACATCTGCTTATCTATTAATTTTGCAAAAAGAGCTGGCAACGGGGTGCCCGGTCCCAATTAATTACAACTTTAACCGCTTAATTCTCTTCACATTTTGTCAACTGATTACTCAGTGAAACATCTGCATGTGTAAACAAAAGAAAAAGAGGGATGATCTGCCTTGCTGGTAGAAATATCGTTCTTCATGGGAGCCGCTCTTAAAAGTCTGTTTGATAGGGGGAATATTGTTTTCATCCGCTGCCATTCGTTGACAATTAACAAACACCTCTCAAAACATTTTTACTTCTGTTTTAAAATAAAAGCTCTAGCACATGTTAATCTCTGCTTCCCTCTGCGAAGGGCCAATCTTTTATTTTTTATGTTGGGTCATCATCCTTTCTTTGAGCACTTCTTCGATAGCATGGCTGTCATTCTTTGTGTAATGTGCTTGTCCCAGAATATGATTAATTGAGGTATAACTATGATGCTTTTATCTTTGATATCTCTATATCTAGTCTTCACTTGAACTTCAGAGGTGCCTTTTCATTTATGTTTTGCCCTTCAAATAAAGGCAAGCGAGATACCATTTTGTCATATCTTATTACGAACATTGCAACTCATGTGGATAGATGTATGGATGTTATTTATTCTTAGTATTTTGATATCTTTTCATGATTTACATAACTACTAGGTTTCATTATTTGCATGGTTCCTATTACGAATTGCCTAAGCTTTTGATCACATAGTAGGTATGTATACATCATATGAAGCAAATGTGTTCGTAAAAGCTAGTTTCTTTTATCGCATTCAGTTGTTAACTGAAATTGCTTGAGGACAAGCAATAAGCTAAGCTTGGGGGGAGTTGATACGTCCAAAACGTATCTACTTTTCCGAACACTTTTGCTGTTGTTTTTCCTCTAACTTGTGTGATTTGAATGCAACTAGCACGGACTAACGCTGTTTTCAGCAGAATTGCCCTGGTGTCTTGTTTTTGTGCAGAAAGTCAAAGTTTCGGGAAAATTCCCGAAAAATTACAGAAATTCTACTTTCCCAGAAGACCCACGGAGCCAGAAGACGAAGCGAAGAGGGAGCACGGGGGCCCCACACGCACCCTCGGCGCGGCAGAGGTGGGGCCGCGCCGAGGCCTGGTGAGGCCGCCTCGCGTGGCCCCCGACGCTCCCCTTTGGACTACTTATTGCATTTGACATAAAAACGTCAGGGAGATCGATGCTTTTTCCCAGAAACCCTCCAGAGCTCCGCCGCCATCGAAAACCCTAGTTCGGGGATCAGAAACTCCGTTCTGGCACCCTGTCGGGACGGGGAATTGGAGGAGATCATCGCCATCATCATCACCGCCGCCTCTCCATCAACCATCCATGACTTCCCCATCCATGTGTGAGTAATTCCCCGCTGTAGGCTGAAGGGGATGGTAGGGATTGGATGAGATCGTTCACGTAATAGATGTAAGATTGTTAGGGCATGGCGCCTAGTATCCATTGTAGTACTTTATGTCATTGTTGCAACTTGTTATGCTTAATGCTTAACACTTAGGGCCCGAGTGCCATGATTTAAGATCTGAACATATTATTGTATCATGAGAATAATTATTGTTTTGGATCATATCTATAAGTTCTATACACACGTCACTGTCCGGAAACCGAGGCCCCAAAGTGACAGAAATTGGGATAACCGGAGGGGATGGCTGCGACTTGAGGATCACATGTGTTCACGGATTGTTAATGCTTTGCTCCGGTGCTTTATTAAAAGGAGCACCATAATTACCAGTAGTTTCCCTTGAGGCCCCGCTGCAAACGGGCTGGTAGGACAAAAGATGTTGTGCAAGTTTCTCATTGCGAGCACATACGACTAAATACGGAACGCATGCCTATGATTGATTATTACTTGGATGCTTTATTATTATTTACCTGCAATTGCCCTACGTATGACTATTTCATGAATTATCTTATCCATACAACGCTCGTTCATCCATCCCTATGCCTACAGTATTTTTAATCCTGCTGTCTACTTCAATTATTACTGCTGCTTTTATTTCGCTGCTGCTATTATTTCACTACTGCTACTGTCATAAAACTGTTGCTACTGATAAACTGTGTCGAGCAAATCTACTCCCAGGTGCATCTGAATTGACAATTCATCTGTCAAGGCTTATAAATATTCTTTGGCTCCCCTTGTGTCGAATCAATAAATTTGGGTTTTACTTCCCTCGAAAACTGTTGCGATCCCCTATACTTGTGGGTCATCAGAGGCCGTCGGGGAGGTGGCATCCGCCATCAGGGAGAGCGTGTCTGTCGACGTGCACCCCGCCCTCATCGAGGCTGTCATGAGCGCGAAGGGCACATTCAGTGACACCGCCAAGATTGCTGCTCTTGGTCACCTCCTGGACAACAAGGCGCAAGGGTTTGGGTTCGTTATGATGGCCGAGGACCACCGTCTGCTCTGGCTCCGGAACTTCCTCAACAAGCACTACTACACGGACGATGTCTGAGTAGTGGCGGTGGTGCAAGCATGGTAGATGAAGTCTGATGATCATGATCACGATCATGATGTATATGTTGGGTAGCTAGGGACAACAAAACTTCTTATGGCCTGTATATTTTGGGTGCTTGAGGTGGTACATATGCTAACCCCTCACACGATGAACTTGCGGTGGTAGTAGGACACCCGCTTTTGATGTGGTGGTAGGTTAACACCATACTAGCTAGGCAGCAAACACTTATGCTGCTTGTAGCGCTGATCAACGCATGCTTGCTTATGTTGCTTTACTTCATCATGTGTGTCTACCTTTGCAACTTCTTGCTTCACTGATCATGCTTTCCTAATGTTCGTGTTCTTTGTTGTAGTGGTATGTGGTTTTCAGAAGCTAGAAACCAGGAATCTACACAACTTGGGGTGCTTGCTCGGCTCAAGTGAACAACTTCCCCAACAACTGCAGCGAAAGGTTTGAGACTCTACGGGAGGCACATGATGCCTTCTATGGCAGCATGTCCCAGGAAGAAGAGCTCCCTCTCGACTATGGAAGCATAGCTGGATCAAGCCTTGCTGGAACAAGCCATGATGGAGGAAGCATTGCTGGATCAAGCAAAGCTGGAGGAAGCAAACGTACTAGAGGCAAAGGTGGAAGATTGATTGCATGTGGCGGCATCAAAGACTTCATCATCCTCGTCCTGATCATCGTCATTGTGTATTTGGGGCAGTCGTAAGTGTGTATGGTCCTTAAACCCTAAACCTCCTAAACCTCAGTGTGCTGGTAAGCTCACCACTAGGGCGTGCAAGGTAAGTGGAACAACAACAATCTGGGCAACCAAACACATTGGTTTGTGTCTGTAAACACCAATCTGGGCATCCAAACACGAGCACTTGGAAAATTTGCATCCAGCCGAATGGGCCTGGCTGGCACATTGTTGGCAACCAAACTACATGCACAACATGGCCCAGCTAGCGTTTCTCCAGGGTCAGGCCCAGCAGGGCCACGGATGCAAAGTGCCCAAAATCGGTGCGAGCAACCAAACAGGCCCATAGTGGTCAAATATGATGGTACTGTAATTTTTTTTGGGAGATGTCATTCAATTCTCTTATGGAGAAAACACATGACATCTGTCAAGGAATTCAATTTTTCTATGGAGAAGAACCATGACATTTGTCAAGGAATTGAATTCTTCTATGTAGAAGAAACATGACATCTGTCAAGGAGTTTTGACATTATCTTTTATTTGCTAGGATGTACTACACTGTGCTACACATCCAAAACAGATAACACTAATTGATGCGACACCACATCCGAGTGAGGGGTTATATATAGGGAAACAATGGCTTTTAATCTGGCTGGAAAACCATCAGCGCAATAAAGGGTGACAGAGGTGGGGGGGGGGGGGGGGGGGGGGGGGGGCAAGAAACAGCGAGTCAAACAATTAGAGAGCGAGGGGCGGGAGAAAAAGGATGAGAAAAGATTAGAGAGAGAAGGAAAAAGGAGATAAAAGTTATATAATGCTTTGCCGAGTGCCTACTGTAGGCAAGAAAATTCTGGTGGCTTAAAAAACTAGTAAGGATAAGAAAATTGATGTGTACTTTACGGAGACACTCGGCGAAGATATAAACAGGCAGGAAAAATGTTAGAACTTTTGCGAATATGACACTCTGCAAAGAGGAGGTGCTGTGTCCTATTGGTCAACATTGTGGCTGGTGGGGACACGTGTCTACCATGTTTACCTAGTGTATTTCTGTGCCGAGTGTTTTTGTGTTATTTTGCCTAGTTTAACTCTTTTTTTTTTTGCCTAGTTTAACTCTTTGATGAGTGTTTTCCATAATTTTGCCAGGTGCAACCCAAGTGTATTATGGTGGACATTTGGCAAAGATTTTCTTTGCCGATTTCCTGATGGAGTGCACTCGACGGATCCACAGACACTGGGCACGTTTGCGTAATCGCTTCCCTCGTGACGACTGCCTGGTTCCTAAAATGAGTATCTCTTTGTGTTCTTTTTTAAGAGTGGAAAGTGGAAACAAATGAAAATATATCCAAGTTGGCCCATGAGTTAATCAGCACACCCACACCGCTAACACTGCATCAACCATTGATCTTACATGCAGTGCGTTGATCCTCATCGCCAGAGGGGATTCATGTAGCTGCTCTTGCAAGTATCCCATAGGGAGGTACTTTTCTAATCGTGCACTTGGTCTTGCAAGTAGTAGTATCCCACATGGAGATATACTTGCATAATGTCTGCTCCGTTTGGCACTTTGCCGTCAGTGTACGTTGGACACAGATCCAGACCGGATAAGACTAACGCCAAGACTGCACAGGTTTCTCTGCTCGATCTGTTGACTGGACGTCAATCTCCAGTAGTAGTATATTTTTTCCGCTAGCGGCCGTTTGTCACTGGCAAGTAGCAACGAGGGTGGGTGGAGATCCGCTGATTCCGCTGGGTTAACGTGGGAGGAGCCACCAAGAAATGAAATACTAGGACACTCCTTCGTCCTCACTTAACGTGCTGCTGAGAGAGACAGTGAGAGTGTCAAGAGAAAGAGAGTGTGTCAGTGAGATGCCCTCGATCTGTCCTGAAACTGAACGCGACACTGACAGTGAGAGCGTGATCAGTGAGATTCGCTCTGCTGCCCTAGTGGAGGTCTTGTGGTTGCATATATAGATCATCTTCTGCCTTGCAACGAGAACGGGTACGAAGCAGGAAGGACGGGTGATAGCGTCAAGCTCGACGGCCTCTCTAATGGCGCGAGGTAAGTCATGGTGAATACATATACATGTACATACTACTACTAGTAAACGTGCACGTGCAATGCACGTCTCTACAATGACTCCACAACATTTACTCCATGGTCAACAATGACTCCACAACATTTACTCCATGGTCAAATTTTCATTCTAATGCGCTGAGATACACAGTTTCATTTCTTCTAGATAGTCTAGCACCATATCATGTCGTATCCCTAATTCGTGACTCGTGTTTTTTTAAGTTTTAGTTTTTATTAATCATTATGTCCGCATGTATCCAAATTTCACAAGAAAATTCATATTGCCTCACCTATATAATATGCTATCCAAATACACACTTTTCCTATGTAATATGATGCCCCAAATAACTACAATCTGTTGTAACATTGCAAGTATTCATTATGCAATACGGTCATACTTGTAGCCTATTTTAAGCACTGGAAAGAGGTTTGCATCTGCAGGACTATATCTGTTCTCGTTGCAGTATTTATAAGGTTCGGTGGTAGAAGAATGTTGTCCTTGCACCACACCAGACAACTATATTCTGGAACACGACAATGTAAGACGTCATCGCACAAGGTAAAATGAGCTTAATCGAATAATAGAACAACATTGTTATATAAACTTATTTACAAAATACTTGTTTGCCACACATTCTAATCATTTGGGCAAGTTCAACAATGATAAATTTTGCAAGATATTATCTATCACCCAATGGATTCAAGCTTCTGATATTTTACATGCCAATCCAGATGAATGTTACAGTAAAATGATGGCAAAAAATCACAATATATTAACAAAAGAACAAACCCACTGGCCACTACCCAGCACTAAGAGCAATGGTTTAAGCAGATAGCTTGATTATTGTCTCTTCTAAACTTGTCTTATCATTCCATTGGTATATAAAAAGGAAAGTCATTAATCCTTCACTTATACTACAAAAATAAAGAACGTTAACATCTGCTATACATTCCTCTACAATTGCAACACCTACATTATCATTCATGCCCTGCCAGGAGCCTTCTTTGGTTGGCAACTCTACATGGGGTGCTTCCCGAAACTTCGGACGATCTGATTTTGATACCCCCATCCAGGTCTGCCGATTCATATATATATAATCTTTGTACACAATTGTAACAGATTGTCAAGAGTTGTAACCAACATTACAATCATAATTCATTATTTGATTCTGGATACTGTGTGGAAATTGTTACCTACTACCTTCTACTGCAGCTGCAAGGACATGAGTATAAAGCTTCATCTATTTTGAACAAATAGACTTGGACAGCTTATTTTACTATGCTCAAGCAATGAAAATAAGAGCACACGTGAAGGAAATACTTTTCAAGTTTTTCATTTCTGGCATTACAATAAACTTAGCTCTTTCACATCTAGAGATGAACATATTATGAGATCGCTTATCACAACCATGTATTTAGAGACACTGATTAAGATTTACACAAAAGGGTAGCAACTTGACATTTTATAGTGGCCATTTTAAAATATGATATTAGAAAAGCAATCCAAATCATAATGACATGGATAGCAGGTGAAAGACTCTCAACTTGCCTTCACTGCCTTTAACATGACTTGTGCATTAGCCAAAAACATTTCCTACCTGAATCGCCAAACCAACTGTTGCTATGAGGCCTTCATCCATATTAACCTGCACTGAAGCAAAACACATTAGAAGATTCAGATGTATCTGAAAATAAGAATTCCATAGAAATTAGGATCAACAATCAGGGTACAGGACACTACACTATAATAGCACATTGTCAGTTAATTATGGAAATCGAGGTAGTCTCAACAGTCTAAAGAACAACTGCGAGAAGCACTGTATTATTACTAATGAAATGCAACAAGGAAACACAATGAAGTGCCTAAAATTGAGAATGCCGAAGGAAATCAAGCTCTCGGCAAGGTTATGCACATGGTAAGCTCTTACTCTCTCCACCACACCATTCTTGGAGCTCAACTCTTAAAGGAACAAAATCAACCACAAGCTCTCAACAAGCAGGACGACTGGACAACAACAGATATGGAGCAGTTATGGCTGTTCATATGCCCACCAATCACACCATATGCATGAAATCAAGCTTTTTCCCCTGGCAATGTAACTTCCCTTGTATTGAGGCAAGAAAACCAGTGATAAAAGCATCAAAACATACTTCCACAATGATGAGTATAAGCAACTTTTCAGTACATATGAGAAGCTGATACCAAATGAGTTGGGTTAGGCTACATCATCAGCTCACTGGAAGCTATTTTGAGACGATCCAACTCTCTAGGTGAAATGATAAACTGGTAAGAAAGTAATGTTGCAGCTTGTAGACTATATTGATCACTTCGCACCGGCATTGCACAATTATAGAAAAATTGAACACCATGGCAAGTTACCGTCTCCACTGGAATGAGCAAAAAAACAATGAACCTCCGTCCGGTTTTGCCTACTTGCGTGCAGGTTCACTGACTTACGTCCGTGTCCACGCTGCTCTTGCCCCGGTCCGTGCGCTTCTCAGCTCGTCTGGGCATTTCGACAAGCAGCGCAGCTGGACGACACGGCTGAAACAACCATGTCGCAACAGGTCGAGCATGCTCCGGCAGCCCGTCATGCGGTTCGAATCAACCACTGTGGTCAGCGGACGCACCATGGTCGGTGGCCATCGGCTCCTCGCTCATCCACCGCGTCCAGGCAGGTAACCAACATCCATGGGAACGTGGCCTCCTTCCCAAGCTGACATGCACGATTCTGAATCACAGGAATAAAGTACCTTCGTGCAGCAAATTGATTTGGGTTGGAGGTTGCTGAAATCGCCGCACCGCGTCTACAGCAGAGCGTCAGCGGGAGAGCAGACGCGACGCTCGTGCCGGCGGCGCGCTCGGAAGCGGCGGAACGGTCGGAGGTGTTGGAGCGGGAGATGCACAACGCGGCGCTCCGGGGGCGGCGGCACGGTCAGAGGCGGCGGAGCGGGAGAGGCGCTTCGCTACGCACCGGGACGGAGGCCGTCAGAGAGACGCGGCGGGCCAGCGAACCGAGGGAACGGGAGAGGACGGCAGGGGCACGGGTCAGGCCTGTCGCGTGGGGAGACGGCGGCGGGGCAGGGGGTGTAGCATGAAGAGGAGGCGACGGCGCGGGGGTGTGGCATGGAGAGGAGGCGGCGGGCCAGGTCCTTGGGGGATGAGGGGAATGGATAGATCGTGGGATTCGGTAGTTTTCTCCTGCCGATGAAACTTTCGTCCGCTCGGCCATGGTCCGCCGATACTAATTGCTACGTGCACCCGAGATCAATTCAGTCCGTTAGATCTAAATAGTCGGGATAATCTGATGGTACAGTTTAGCCTGTGTACACAACACGGGGTACATGTAGCCTAACTCAAGTTTGCGTGTTTATTAGTAGTGGAGATTACCCAGCCTGGGATTTCGTTTGCGATGACTCGACTTAGAAACGGCATGCGGTCCCACTGTTGCTTTGTGGTAGCCCGTAGATTGGTTATCATTTTTATTTATTTTGTATCTTGAGCTTTCTTTTTTTCCATCTTTTGGGAGCAGCGCAACACCAACGACGTTCCCCGGTGTGGCGCCTCACACTCTCTCACATGCATGCAAATGCGATAGCATCAAAGATTATCTCAGCCTTACATTTAAAAAACTTTTATCTAACAAACCGTATACTAACTGAAGATTCATTTCACCCTTTTTTGGCATGTTTTGATAACGTTTTTCTGTCGTTAAATTGTCAGATTATTGATACTTTCTTCCACATTACATAGAAGGAACTTTTTATTTTTGTTTCACGAAAGAATATATACTAATATGTGCTCAAGTTTTAGGCCATCATCTTCTAGTTAACTCTTTCTTAGAAGATACACTTGGACTCGTCCCCTATTGTAATATTTAGTTAAGCACCCTACCATGTCGTGCTGTTAACCTCATTGGGCATACATGCATTTTTCTAGAAGACTACGAAGAACACAACACTTCCCGTACTTACATGTGATGTCTCACGATCTTTCACATACATGAAAACGATAGCAACATTAACATTATCAACCGGGTGTAATGCTTAAACCTTTTAAGTAATAAAGCTCCCTTTATCTAAAAAAATCATTAACATAATCTTAATCTTCTAAATTTTAAAAAAATCTCACAAAGCTTATCAATTAACGATTTGTTTTAGATCTTCAAATCTAGGATTGACATGCCTGGACAACATTTCTTCATTGATAATTACAAAACCATTGATACTTACTTCCATATTATATATTCCTTAGCTAACAGATCATTATAACTTGGTTAATGTTGAGGTAACTCTTAATTGTTTAAAACATGTAAAAGATCTAATATCTATCACTATTAGATTGAGTTGTTAATATAGAAATTATAGTATTATAATTGTGTAAATGGTGCACAATTTTTTCGTTGAAATATAGCAACACGACGATATATCGTTAATCAAATTAATAAATTTAAGATTTAACAAGTAATATGATGGTATATGTCATCGTGAGGTGTCAAATGTTTGCGTTCATAAATGTGCTCTCTCTGTACGAAGAAGTCTACAAAATAAGCAAAATACATAAATACTTGTTTGTGCAGTTGATTATAGTTGTCAAACCGAGTTTAAGTTTACCTAACAATGAAATCCACTGATTAATCTTCGCATGCAGATGCAGGGCTCCCAGTTGTGGACAATGAATCTGATACGACATGCGGCAAAGCTGTCACCTTCAATGTCGATTTGTCTGCTTTCCTGACAGGGCTTAGGTGAGACTGAGAAGTGCCCAATCATCGACGACAATATCTTTTGTGTTGTTAACTTGATGGTGTGCATCGCTAGCTCTCATTATCATTCATTCTAGCAATGTTAACTTGGTGGTGCGTATCGCTTGCTTTCATTATCGCCTGCTGCAGATGATTAAATCAATATAGCATACATGCATCATACGTTACCCCAAACAAAACGAAACCAAGTTCAAAAGTTACAACGAAAGGCCGGCCAACTCGATACACGGCTCCAACAGGGATGTGGCAGAACGGATGAAATTTCAACAGAATAGACCGGGCAAGAAAGCAGCTTTTGAGTTGACAAGAAATGGAGTGATGAACAGACAAACCCGGTCTCATAAGATAATATTTCCGATCCGGAGTACTATGAATTATGCACAATTGACCTTTTTATCCACAGAAAAGGGACAATATATATAACAACTAAATATAGTGGAAGTATACACACACCTCTGAATGTGCATTAATAAAATACATAGGTGATCTTTTAAAATAAAGACAGAAATGTCGAGTCAGCCTTCTCCAATGCATGTTCTCTTGCACGGCCATTTGTAGAGGTATAGATTAACAAACAACACCCCAGTCCATTATTTTTCAAGTATTGCATATCTTAATAAAATTATGCGGTTCATATGGGGGGGGGGTAACAATCTTAACACATGTGTGATGCAACTTTTCATTTATTAGGCTATAGACTGCTTTTACATTGGAAATGGCTAACAATAGGAACCAGAGTAATCAACTTTCTATGTCTTATTAGGCTATAGACTTCGCGTTCTTGGTTTTTTCAATATCAACATTTAAAATTTTGTTGTAAATGTTTATATTTTTTCTTATATATTTGATCAAACTTTACAAATTTTGACTTTGACTAAACCCATAACGTAATTAATTATAACCGGAGGGAGTATGTAGCAGGCAAATAAACTCACCGCGTCATTAATAACTCGATGATTCTTACAGGGAGACGCAACAAACTGAAATGCTGAGTCCGGCGCGGAGTGACTGTCAAAAACAAGCTGACATGAGTAGTGTCCCCATAACCAAGGTCCGCGAGCAACTCCGCGGCGTCGCCGACGGAGACGACAGCTACGCGCCACGCTGCATGCCGATCGGCCCTTACCACCTCAGCCGTTCGTCTCCATGGGTCGAGAAAACGAAGCGGCTCTCCACCGGCTTCCTGCAGAGCCTGTCGGAGGAACATTGGGAAGGTGGTCTCACGGGCGTGATGGAGAAGCTAGTGCCCCTGGCAAGGGAGTGGTACACCTCCGGCGACGTGTTCGACGACATGACGCCGGAGCAGTCCTCGAGAATGCTGCTGCACGACGCGTGCTATCTGCTCCTCTTCTTTGTGGACTACGTGTCTGGCAAGCACGCTCCTCCGGCTGATCCAGCCGACGATGATGAGCGGCCGGCCAACCGCAACACCTTGGTACGCGACACCGTCTTCCTCCTCGAGAACCAGATCCCTTTCTTCCTCCTCCAGGGTATCCACGAGCATGTCACGGGAGGCACCACCTCGGTTCTCGACTGCATAGCCACGCCTGTCCAGGAGCTGCTGCAGTTGCAGCTCTTCATCGGCAGGAAGCCGCGGCCGCCGCCGCCGACGTGCTCTCACCTGCTGCATCTCGTGCACGCCTACTTCCGTCCGACACGTCTTCCAACGGAGAGCACGGGCATGTGCGGCACGGTGACGGGTAGGTGGCGCCGGGCGGCGGAATACCGCATGTACGGCAACGTCCGGTTCATGCGCCGGGACTTCGACGACGAAGTGGAGTCCTCCGTCCTGGATGTGCAGCTTGAACGAGGCACGCTGTGGATCCCTCGCCTGCGTGTCGACAGCAACACGTGGACGATCCTGCGAAACCTGATGGCGCTGGAGGAGCAGGCGCACCGGCGGCCCGTCACGGCGTACTGCCTCTTTATGTCGCAGCTGGCCTGCACGGCGGAGGACGTCCAGCTCCTGCGGCGGGCAGGGATCGTCGACCATTTCATGGGCAACGACGAACAGGTGTCTAATGCCTTCGGTTGCCTCTGCAAGGGGGTGGTCACCGACGTGGAAGACCTGGAGAAGAACTACCTCAAGCCCATGTGGCACCAGCTAGAGAAGCGCTGCGAGAGCCGCCCGCAGCGACTCATGGGATGGTTCCGCAGCGGGCAGAAATGGGAGATCACCGCCGCGTTCCTACTCGCCATGATCCTCATCGCTTGTCAAGTGACGCAAACGTTTTATGCAGTTGCTGGCGGTGGACACTAACCCAAACATTGTTGTTCTTCCCCCTTTCTTGTTCTTGTCGTCAACGCTGTTACCATTTACACACATTGTTTTTTCACATTTTAGTTTGTCCAAATTGTGGTCAAGCCACCAAATCTAGGCTGGAAACGTTCAAGCTAACGCCACTTGCCGTCAGTGTTACAACTAATTAACCACAGGTTAATTAGGGGAAATCCTCACGTCTCCCCTCGTTCCTGCCGTCACCGGCTATAAACGATTCCTCTCCGGCTCTCCGCATATATGTCTCTCCACGTTCTATCAGTATCAAGGCAGTGCAATCATCAGTAAAGGCTACACAGTCGAATTATTTGTTCCTTGTCTCTCTCAACTCGTTCAGCACGTCCGTACCGGTCCTATCGGCCAAGATCCTAAACAAAAGAAGAATCGTGACAACCCGTGCTTCTGCTCCCACAAAGTTTAATGGATCAGCATTGTTGATCTAGTTGCTACGAATCGCTACAATTGACATTAGAGCAATTCTATTTCAAGAAGAAAAAGAAGAACGAGAGGTAACATGAAGAACAACAACAACAACAACAACAACAACAAAGCCTTTTTCCCAAACAAGTTGGGGTAGGCTAGAGTTGAAACCCATAAGATCTCGAAACCAGGTCATGGTTCTGGCACATGGATAGCTAACTTCCACGCAGCCCTATCCATGGCTAGTTCTTTGGTGATATTCCAATCCTTCATATCTCTCTTAACAGACTCCTCCCATGTCAAGTTTGGCCTACCACGGCCCCTCTTAACATTCTCATCCCGCTTTATCCGTCCGGTATGCAATGGCGCTTCCAGAGGCCTACGTTCTATATGACCAAACCATTTTAGACGGTGTTGGACAACCTTCTCTTCAATTGGTGCTACCCCAACTCTCTCACGTATATCATCATTCCTAACCCGGTCCTTTCTTGTGTGGCCACATATCCATCTCAACATGCGCATCTCCGCTACACCTAACTGTTGGATATGTCGTCTCTTGGTCGGCCAACATTCTGCGCCATACAACATCGCAGGTCGAATCGCCGTCCTATAGAACTTGCCTTTTAACTTTTGTGGCACTTTCCTATCACAGAGGACGCCAGAAGCTTGGCGCCACTTCATCCAACCAGCTTTGATTCGATGACTCACATCTTCATCGATATCACCATCCTTCTGGAGCATAGACCCCAAATATCGGAAGGTGTCTTTCTCAGGTACCACCTGTCCATCAAGCCTAACTTCTTCCTCCTCGTGCCTAGTAGTACTGAAACTGCACCTCATGTACTCAGTTTTGGTTCTACTAAGCCTAAAACCTTTCGATTCTAGAGTCCGCCTCCACAGCTCTAACTTTCTATTAACCCCCGCTCGACTATCGTCAATTAGCACCACATCATCCGCAAAGAGCATACACCATGGGATATCTCCTTGTATATCCCCTGTGACCTACATGCATGCAAAATTGCAAATCGAGGAAGTAACATAGGACGTTGGCCTCCATCCACTATGTTACATGGTAAGAATAATGGCATCATCTCGAAATCAGAGGTGAAAATGCCATGGATCCTACGTTCCATTGCTTCTGTTTTTCTTTGAGTTTTCTTCCAAAGAAAGTCGCCAAACACACAAATGTGCTTTCGAGCGCGCGACTTGGATCTTCCGTCCTCGTCCGCGGTGGCCAACGACACCCTGGCGGCAATCGGCTTCATTCGGCCACAGCTTCCAGCACGGTGTGGCGGCACTCTCGCTTGGCAGCACCATCTGGTTATGGTGAGTTTGCCAAATTAATATGAAAGTAATATAGAGATAAAGGCTAAATTCTAGTAGAGTTTTCTCTTATATAGATGTATAGAGATAAATTTGTTAGTAACATATAATGAAAAAACACTTCTCTGCAGTATTTTTTACAGTAAAAATAAACATTTACTACTAAATGATAGTTAAGTCTGCTAAAGGTTCAAACATAATGTAAATGATAGTTAAGTCTGCTAAAAGTTAAGACAGAATTAAAGGAGGAAAGGTACGATGCTCTGCATGCATGCATGCATGGGACCGTACGTTGGCAATGGAGCAAACTTTTTTTTAACCCGGCGGCCACAAGCGAACGGAAGAAAAGCCCGTGGCTGGCCAGCAGCATGCGTATTGCATCTGCTAATCTTGTCGTTGGTATCGCCCGCGCACTGCTGTTTGTTAGCTCACTCGTGCTCGCACATGCATCCCCACGGGATCCATCGACAGAAATGTAAGTGGTATATAGGCAGAGAGAGCTAGCGTAGCAACTAGGAACACCAGTAATGGAGATATCAAAGAGGGCGACTGCAGCCACCAGTAGCGCCCATTGCAGTGCCGCTAGCTAGGTATGAATGACGTAAAACATACTCGCGGTTTTGTTCGATTTTATCCTCTGTATTCTCCTATTTTTTCAAAGAAATAACTCTCTTTCTTCGGTCCAACGGATGTATAGTGCATTTGATTAGCTTATGATTATGTGTGCATTGAGTTTGAGTTCTTATCGCAGATATTTTGATAATTATCACCGAGCCGATCTTACTGGTCTGTGGTTGTCGTGAACACCGCGGCATCGTCTTCCAACCGGGTAGGGTGAACACCTCGGACCTCGCCGCCTTCGTCGCCAAGTGAACTCAGTCTCGTCGGCGGGCAGTCTACTCCACCTCCACAATCGGCCCGGATGGAGTGTGCAACAGCAGCGGCCTCGGAGGAGCCTGGACTGCCGGTCCAGCCCACGTCGGAACACATTGTGATCGATATGGTGCGTCATTCTGTGACAACTCCCTCGGAGGTTATGGCTGGGCCGGCTACTGGCCCCGGGTGCCATCGTGATGTCGCAAGGGGGAAGTCCCCAGCATGCATGAGGTCCATATCATCCTCGCCAGTGCTGGAACATCCTCGTGAGCAGAGCTTGACTATCCATACGACAACGGGAGATGAACCGCGAGCTGTGACTTCCTCGTGGAATGGCTCACCAGTAGCGGCTGGGAGTTCGAGAATGGTGTCACCATCCTCTGTGGTCACACCATTTGGGATCACAACACCGGCTTCCTCAACGCTTACATCGGCGTCTATTTGTCATAATGGAAGCCGGTCGTTTGTCGCTGAGGACTCTAGGAAGAAGACGAGGCGGCATGAAGCTTCACGCCACCTAAAATACTCGGAAGGTACACCATCATCCAAATATTTTCTCACTTACCGAGTTCACATATTTGTTCAAACATCTAATCACGGGGTGTAACTTTGGGGTGATGATTAATTAGATACACGTGTGTGTCAAGACACTCCATCATGTGGTGATTGACTGGTTTAAGGTTGCTCACAAGGTTACAAGTAACCCGACCACCTCCATTATCAGTGATGAGGAAGTGGATTCCGCATATGACGGCAAACTTCTAACTCTTGTTGGAGTAGTGCGGGAGTGTGATTAGACGAGGTTAGGCTTGGATCCATATGCGATCTCATGGATTCTAACCGTAAGTCTAAATCCCACTCCTCAAAAAGAATAAAATAACGTCTAAAAAGGCGATGTTCTCCAAATCAACACATGTTTTCCCATGAATGACATCATATAAAATAGTAGGGGTGTTAGCGTGTTGGATAAATAATCACATATGAAAAATTGTGTTCGGGGTCATGAGTTGGACTTGTCACAATCACGAAATCTCATGGACATGAACTTTTGGTGCATGTTCTCGACCACCTTTCAAGTGGTTACGAGTTCACCTGGCACCGACTACCTCCCCGTGGAAGGTTTGTTGACACTTCACTCGTCATCAAAACTAGCTCAATGGATCTATTGTCCTTATTCAGATAGGGACTTCCGTATGTAATTCTATCTTTGAAATAAGTCGAATAACTTCATGCTTTGCTTTGAGAAATAGTGAAAATTGGTAAAGATAATCCATGTCCTATTCATATAGGTGGGAAATTTAATATCATGACCTTTTAGCATAAAAATAACCGATTTGACACTCATGGGTGTTTTTCTTATTTAACATAATAATTGATAACTTGGAACTTAGAGAGGTAAGTATGTTAGAAATACAGTTCATATCAGCAAATATTTGCCTTGTGCCAACATATGAGAAGCTAGATGGATACAAAATGGGACACCAAATACCTTTTGGTTATAGTTTGGGCTCTTGAGCATATCGAGACACATCATGCTCCCCTTATTCTTGATACATGGACACATACGATAGAAACACCTATCCATCTTATAATTTGAATGGTTGCACCATGACGTTTCAAGGACATAGTACTTAAGAATGTTTCAATTAGTCCAGTGGCTTGGCGAAGGAACATTTAAAGGTGAATAATAAAATATGTGCTCTGTGGTAACACCTGAGGGGTGGCTGCTTCAAACTACTAGACGCTATAACAAAGAAAAATAGATGCTTTTAGAGATCATTAATGATCTAAAAACACTTGCAGAAACATGACCTTTTTTCTCATAAAACTGAGCTGAAGAATCAATCAAACAAACAAATTACACATGTTTTACACGAGGAGGAACGTAAGTCTTATTAAAAATCGAAAGTGCAATTCTTCTAGAGGGTGATACTAACAAAAGAGAATTTCATACAACAGATATTGTCCTCCATAGGAAAAAGTACATCCTCGGGCTCCACCCAGATGAGGGCACAATTGAGGGTCATGATCAACTTTTCTCATAAAACTGATATGAAGGATCAATCAAACAAACAAATTACACATGTTTTACACGAGAAGGAACGTTAAGTCTTATGAAAAATCCAAAGTGCAATTCTTCTAGAGGGTGATACTAACAAAAGAGACTTTCATACAACAGATATTATCGTCCGTAGGAAAAAGTACATCCCCAGGCTCCACCTAGATGAGGGCACAATTGAGGGTCACGATCAACTTTAAGCTTATATACAAATTATTATAAATGCTTATGTGGTGCACCAAAGTAAGAAAAATTCTATTTGAGCTACTCCCTTACGTAGAATATCACTAAGGTCATTGAGGATGAAATAGACATCCTCAGCAGACCTTTCGTATAGAAAGAGGTGAGACTGCAAATTTTTCTGAATGGGCGAAATAAGTCTCCAGGACCTGATGGCTTCCCCGCTAATTTTTTTTGTCAATTTTTTTTGGGTTTAATCAAGTTCGTTCGTTTGGAATCGTTCAGTGTCCTAAACGTTGGACATCTATGGTTTTTCAAACTATAATTTAGGGATATTATATTTTTGTGTAACCTTAGGAGACAAAACATAGCCATCTGCCTTCTTAATGTTCTCTTCAAAATCTTTACTAATTCCACCAATATTAGTTATAAATCGATGGCCGACCATGTAGTGGTCCAGCCTACACAGATTAATTTAACAGAAACCTTATGGGGTGGTAATTATGCATGAAAAATCTCATGCATAATTAATTGCCAAATTGAAGGCGTAGAGCCACACCTTATGGACGGGTTGTCTGTCTATTCTGCAATACGCCAATGATATATACAATCCTCTTCATTGTCCATGAAATCCAAAAAGGGAGGAACCTGAAGTTAATATTTTTTACATTTAAATCTGAAAATTAATTGACTTAAGAGCGAATTGTTTTGCTTCAGAGAAGCCAGTCATGCTGCGGAACTTTTCTGTTGTGAATAGGGCATGTCTCTATTAGGTACGTACTTCGGAATCCTAATCCACTACTGTAGAATCTCGAATGTTCTGTTGAAGCCTTTTGAATAACGCATAGAGAAATGGCTGAGTAGATGGAAACGAAAATTATTCTATGTTGGCAGGAGACTTTTCCTTATTATGTAGGATGGGATGCTCAAACCCTCTGTTGGCTCAAGTGTAATATGCCAACTTTGTTGAAAAGCGGTAGATTCACATTTCTTGATGGCCCTAATGTTGAAAAAGATGCAGTTCTTCTGCTTTGGCTATATTTCATCGACGATGGCCTAGAGATTCAATACCAGCCAACTTGACTTTTTGGCTGAATTTAGTAGGGTTTCGCTTTGCAACATGGAACATCCTTGAAGGAAAGTTGGGATTGGCTGATTTGTCACAGGACAAGACGAATAGGTAGAATTTACACGTGAATGGCAAATTCTTAGTGGGCTTGAAGCACAAATAAATCGTACATTTGGATATGCCAGTCGTCTATTAAAGAAACATTTTGAAATGAAATTACCTCTAAAAATAAAAACCGATATGTGGTATCAACAAATATATGTTATTCTCGGTATATATAACCTAGCAAAGCCTAAATGGTCCGAAAGCACGAAATGTTGTTTCTATCATCATGATGGGAATATTAAACACATTTTCTTTCTGTACAAGTTTGCTCATTCAATAATGTCAGTCAACCATGCATTTGCCTTTGGTCTTGGATCCACATCGTTGTGTTGCAAATATGTTTTGCAAATTTTTGGCACTGATATCAAGTTTAGAATAATTTTTCGAGTTGACACGAACTTCAAATTTAATTAAGCGGCCTTTATATCGCTAACAAAAAGAATTTTGATAGTCATTATGCTGACGCGTGATGTTTTAGCGATTTCTAGTCCCTAGAGTTCCTGAAGTGTTGTTTGGTATACAGATGCAGGTCCTTCAGAGATTGTTATGGAGGCTGCCGACAGCGGGGCAGGCATGCCTGCGGGAGATGAACAAAATGAGCAGCATCGTCCTCCCCGAGATGCGGTGATCCCCAAGGTCCGTGCGCAACTCCGGCGGGCCACGGGCGACCTATTCACGCCGCACACCATTCTCATCGGCCCTTACAATCGAGACAGCTATTCCTGGCTGTGTGCCCAAAAGAAGAAGAGGGCTTTCGACGATCTAGAACGACAACACGGGGTTGATCTTTCGGACCTGAAACAGGTGGTGGATGGAATGGAGTACCACTAGTGGAAAACGGGACAGCAGTCCCGGTTCCAGACCCCCCTCTAGTCCCGGTTAGCCAACCGAGACTAGCAAAGCGGGACTAGAGGCCCCTGCTCTTTAGTCTCGGTTGGTTCCGAACCGGGACTAGATGCCCATCCACGTGGGCTCGGGACAGGCGCCTGGGGCTGGATCCTTTAGTCCCGGTTCGTAACACGAACCGGGACTACTGTGTTTCCTTTTTTTTTCTATTTCGATTAATTTTCTGTATTTAGGGTTTTAGTCTCGGTTGGTTCCGAACCGGGACTAGATGCCCATCCACGTGGGCTCGGCACAGGCGCCTGGGGCTGGATCCTTTAGTCCCGGTTCGTAACACGAACCGGGACTACTGTGTTTCCTTTTTTTTTTTTCTATTTCGATTAATTTTCTGTATTTAGGGTTTTAGGAGGGGGTTTAGGGGTATCGGATGGTTTCCATCGTACATGGATCACGTCGATGCGCCAAAAACACGAAGATGAAGTCATATATATTTAACACATAAATTTAAAATTACATGAAGATCACGTTGATGACACAAACAAATTAATTACATGAAGATCAAGTTTTCCCGGTTCCAGGTACTTAATTACATGCGGATCAGTATTACATGGAGGCATACTAATTATGTATTATAGTGGTACTCTCCTGTATCAGGTATGACCTCCGCAAGGTAAAATCCCGCCAACTCCTCCGCAATGGCTTTGAAGCGGGTCTCCAATGGTAGCTTGCAGCGCTTTTTTGCCAACTTTAAAAGAATAAGATCAAAATAAATACATGAGTTGTGTGTGTATACATATATATATGAAATGAATGAAACTCAGCACAACTGATGGTAAAACAGTAACGCTGTGAATAATGTTTACGTACCTCTTTACTTCTTTTGCCCTCGAATTTCTCGCAGGTCAGAACTTGTATGTACTCGCAGACGAAGTATCCACAGTAATTAGTTCCCTGTGGCTGTACCGCGCAAGACTATAGAAGAATTGAATTCAATCAAATAATAATCAAGTATGACAATGGTGCGTGGACCTAGGTAGTACTACTTACCTGGTTCAGACGCCATGTCAGCTTCGGTGTCCATTGACCGGGTTCTTCCTTGATGAACTCTTTCCAAACGCTGCCCGACAAATAAAATTAACAAAAGAGTTATTAATGACTTGATATCAGAAATGAACGAAAGAGGCGATAAGAAATGAAATTACTTTGCGAGCATATCAAACATGTCTTGTATTCTTCAGGATTTTCCTTAATGAGTCAAGGACATGAATATCTCCATCGTGAATTTAATGACGAGAAGAATAAAGTGGAACCTGCACGTGTTTATATACACAGTCATGCATAACTCGTCAGTTAAACTTAACATCGGGTGAGCAAAATAGAATGTGTAGAAGAGACAGTAACACTCACTTGAAGTTGTAAGGCCATAATATAGTCTTTTTGTCACGGTGTTGCTTGAAATAGCTTAGCAAATCCCCCGGTGTGTCCTTGTTATACAAGGGATCTTCTAAGGTGACTACATGATATTTATCGGGGTCAATCCACCCAAAGTCATTGTTTTTTTTCCTTTTCAAGTCGAGCATCTTCATTCTGCAAAATATAGCGCACAAAAGATTATAGTGAGGATAATTACAGACAATGAACGAGCTGAGGTAAAGACTTAAATTACAGAAATAAATCACTTACAGACAAAAGGAACTGATGATAGATTTGTCGAGGGCCCGGATATTGTATAACTGAAAAAGTTCGGTAAATTCAACGGACACAGCGTATTGTAGTTGGCAGTAGTGCCCTTCCTTAACTCCCACAGCAGACTGACATTCCCCTCTTTTACGGCTTTCTTGTACCAGGTATGCAACTCACGCATTTTTGTTGATAACCTGCCGTCGACCAAATTTTCCCCGGGAACATATTTTCTTACTACTTCAGCGATGGCGTAATCGGTTGACGAACCTATTTGTTGTGGAGTACGTTGCGCTTCCGCGGCAATACGGTGTATTTCTTTTGCGTCAAACACCTTGAGGGGGGGGGACCGATTGTACTTCTTGTTGTCCGAGCTGGGGAACTTCTTTACCTTTTTTCGGCGGCGGGACCTCCATCAGATCGTCATATGACTTGCTAATATAACGCTCATAGTCTGATGGCGGTGATGGTGGAGGGTTATATAGGTTATCGACGGTTCGATACACGCCTCCGGAGCGATGCCGGCGGTAAATTTTGGCTCGGGCACTTTCGGTGCAAAGAATGCTGCATTATAGGCCTTCACGGCGGCGGCGTTTTCCTCGACAGTTTTATCCCATGGTAACTTCTCAGGAGGCGGCGGTGTTTTCTGCTTTGTAGGTCTCCTCCTAATCGGCGAACCGACCTTGCGCTTCCTCGGGAGAAACTTAACAGGCTGTTCCTCACGCGGCGGAGATCGAGATGGACTCGAGCTCATGTAGTCCCTTTCTTCCAGTTCCGGGCTTTGCTGATGAGGTGGACTGCCACAAGGAGGAGTCGATGGCCTTGACAAGACGATGTATTTCTTGTTCCACAGGGCAAAACCACGATAGACTTCTCCCAATTTCGTCTCACCGTCAACTCCAGGAATCTCAAGAGACAATGTGTCCATACCCGGCAGAATTTCATCCACGCCGACACGAGCATAGCCGCTGGAATGTCACCAGTATGGTAGCTTGCTTCGGGTCCATTTGGTAAAACATAGCCGATTGCCACCTTCATGGATATGTTCACAAATGGCATATGTAGCTCACAATCTGTCCTCTCCGTGACATCATCCACGGCGTAGTGAGCATCGACTTCTAGTTGCGTGGAACCCACGCTGCTTTTAAGCTGAGATCGGTCGGCATTGGCTTGAGGATCTTCTAGCTGCTGTTGAGACGGCTGCTGTTGAGACAACTTTTGCTGATTAAGTTCCATGAGCTGCTGCACCTTTTGTTCCAATTCCGCTAGCCGTTCTTCACCCTTCTTCTTCTTTCTTGCACGGCTTCTATAACTATCAGCGCACTCCGGAAACCCAATCTTCACGGTGACACCGCCGGGTTGGCCTCGTAATCGTCCAACGTGTTCAGGATTACCCAGGGCCCGTGACAGCTCGTCGTCCTCTCTATCGGGTTTGTACACACCCCGGCGAGCTTCATCTATTGCAACTACAAGCTTCGGGAGGATTTCTTCTACTTTTTCCTTCCATCTTCCGACTGCAACAATCAGCCCTGTTTGCTCGTCCAAATATGCACCATGCGCGAACATCCAGAATTTGGACCTCTCGGGCCAGTGTAGTGTCTGTGGAGGGATCCCTTTAGCAAGCAGTCTGCTTCAGCGGCTAACCACTTAGGAATGGCGGACCTGTAGCCACCTGTCCCCAACCTATGGTGGTATTTCTTCTTCGCAGCATTTGCCTTATTTTTCTCCGATCGGGCCACAGCCGTAGCCGATTTCTTATACGCCTTAAACGCGGTCCAGTCATCTTGTATCTTCACTAGTGTTCGGCCAGTTCCGGAACTTCCACTGAAATCTGGTTCTTCATTTTCATATTTTTTCCATATTGTTTTCTTCCAGTTCCGGAATTGTTCGGCCATCTTCGAAGAGTCCACTGCTTGAGTTTCTCCTTCTTGATTTCAGAGGCATCTTCCGGGAGGTTAAAATGTGACAAGAGTGTGTCATATATCAAATCTTTTGTAACCTGGTGGACATAGCAGGGGTCATCGTCGTTTGCGGCCGCCGGCTTATGCCATTCTGGTATGGTGATCGGGAGCATGTCCCTAACAATAGCTCCAGCTTGATTTATGAATTTACGGCGGTTCTCTTTGGGTTCCAGCGGGTCGCCGTTATCAGCGATTACATAGATCGGTAACTTTGGCTGATCGCTCGACATCCTTTTCGTGCCGCCTCGAGGTTTAAACTTATTAGCCGATTTGCTCGATCCGGAGGGCTAAAAGAAAAATAATGCGTTAATAAGTGCAATACAAATCAATTAATGAATGTAGTGATCAACAAAATAGCCTTAATAATGCGTTAATAAGTGCAATACAAATCTCCACCTCGTCGGCTCTTCTCCTTCGGACTCAATTCCCTCACCAGAGTCCATCAGAAATTGTGAGGTGAAATCCTCATCATCTTCTCCACCGGCATCGGTTCCACCGCCGACATCTTCTCCACCGGCATCTTCTCGATCGGGATCAATTGGATTGGCATCCTCATATATCTGTTCCATAATTAAGTCTTCATTCTCCTCGTCTCGCACATAGTTAGGATCCATAGCTCAATGTCCCTGCAATCAATAAAATTTGCATCTATAAAATTGCTACACAAAAATCTATAAAATTTGCATTATAACATTGGTACACAAAAATTTGCTAACTATAAAATTGCTACTATAAAATTGCATCTATAAATTTGCATCTATAACTGAATTTTCACTAAGTCCTAAAACTGAATTTGCATCTAAAATTTTCTAACTTAGCAAAAATTTCTAACTTAGCCAAATTTGCAATCTATAAAATTTGCATCTATAAAATTACTACACAACAATTTGCTAATTTTTCTAAATTTGCTAACTATAAAATTGCTACTATAAAATTGCATCTATAAATTTGCATCTATAACTGAATTTTCACTAAGTCCTAAAACTGAATTTGCATCTAAAATTTTCTAACTTAGCAAAAATTTCTAACTTAGCCAAATTTGCAATCTATAAAATTTGCATCTAAAATTTGCATCTATAAAATTGTTACTATAAAATTACATCTATAAAATTGCGTATATAAAATTGCATATATAAATTGCATTTAAAAAATCATACACTTAACTAATTTTGATCAAGTCCTAATTTAAATTGTCATACACTTAACTAATTTTGATCAAGTCCTAATTTAAATTTTGATCAACACTTAGAAGAAACACTACAATTCCAAAAATTTAACATATTTAATATAAAAAGGTATTTTAGTTCTTCTAATTTAACATTGTTCAAAGTTGTTCAGTCATGCATGGAGATGAATTAGTTGCAAAGGTTTCATTTTTGTGCAAATTTTGATATATTATTTGCATTATTCCGAGTTACGGTTTAAAAGATATCATTTAAACAATTTTCAGTCTTTTCTGTAATTGTTAAAATCCTGACAGAGGGACCCACCGTCAGGGATCTATTATTTACGAAAAACATTTACAAAAAGAATAAAATGCTGACGAGCGGGGCCCATGTGTCAGCGACACAGAGGAGCAACGGCGGCTCTGCCGCCGGACTCCGGTGAGCTCCAGGACGCGCGCCACACTGGTGTTGCGCGTATCTGCGAGAGGGGGTCGCGGGGATGCGATTGGCGGCGGAGCCGGACCAAATGGTCGCCGGGCTCGCCGGCGGCGACCAATCCGCGGCGGCAGATGGCCGGCGAGCACGACTACGGCGACGGAGGCACGGAGAAGACAAGGGGAAGTCCTACCTCTTGCGGCGGCGGCGGCGGCGGCGGGGGCACGTACGGCGGCGGAGCCGGACCAAATGGTCGCCGGGCTCGCCGGCGGCGACCAATCCGCGGCGGCAGATGGCCGGCGAGCACGACTACGGCGACGGAGGCACGGAGAAGACAAGGGGAAGTCCTACCTCTTGCGGCGGCGGCGGCGGGGGCACGTACGGCGGCGGAGCGGCCGTTTGAGATGGCGCGGCGGAGCGGCAGGGCTTCGCCGTCGGGGGGCGTCGAGGCGGAGAGCGCGAAGATTTGGGGAGAATGCGAAAAAATTCGGCAACTGCCACCCAAATCAGCGCCAAATTGACCTTTAGTCGCGGTTCGTCGCTGGAACCGCGACTAAAGACCCTTTAGTCGCGGTTCGTAGCTGGAACCACGACTAAAGGTCGAATTTCGACCGCCCAAAATTTAGCGCGCCAAGCCCAAAGCCTTTAGTCGCGGTTCGTGGATAGAACCGCGACTAAAGGTCTTTTTCCTGTTTTCTTTTGTTTCCTTTTCCTTTTGTTTCCTTTTCCTTTTTGTTTACTAATAATGTATGGAGCTTAATTAACTATTTAAAGTAAAATGCAAACATATTTCCTCGGATTATGAAGTCAAATTTAATAAAATGCTTTTAATATGAATTTCTAAAAATGCTTTTAATATGAATTTTTTCTGCTCCAGTGTATTTTTCTTTTATACTTAGTTTAATTGTCTGAATGTTTTTTTGTCTGTGTAATTTGCGTCATCTAATATGAAAAAATTTGTCACAGTTTTGTCCGCCTAATTTTTTCCCGCCACCGTCTTATGCCAAATTTCTTCCCGCCACCTTTTCCCGCACATTTTTTTCGCGCCACCGTTTCCCGCCCAATTATTTCCTGCCGGTTGTTCTATAAAATCCAGTCGAAGGTATGCATGATACTCACTTGAGCGCAAGCATGGTGTGTATTGGTCCTTGCGAGAAGTGCGTGTCTGGGTTTCACATTTCCGCATCCGAGCATCTCGCAAGGCTTTCGAGCAATTTGAAGGTAGATGGTAGGGTAGTTCCAATTGAAGAAATTTTGCACACTGAGAGTCATCTCGCTTTGCTTGGGGCGAAGCTATGCCGCGATGGGTTTCCGTATAGGACCCCGCTGCAAATTCGTGCAGAAATGCTCAGGCTTGCAGATAAGTTTGACAGGAAAGTTACGAATAGTCCGTTCTACCGAACTGAAGCTGACCGTGCTTCGTACGGTCGTTCATGTCTCTGGGTAGTTGACAGCGATGATGACGACAATTTCATGCCGTCGTCAAAGGAAAGGAGGGTTCAAGCACTGAGCAAAGGCAAGGAGAAGAAGGCTGAAGCATCGAGCAAGGGCAAAGGCAAGAAGGCTGAATCTTCGTCCAAGGGCAAAGGCAAGAAGGCAGAATCTTCGTCAAAGGGCAAGGGTGGCAACACGGCGGATGGTGCAGGCTGCATCGATGGGAGATAGGTAGAGTCTTTGTTTTACTTGTGTTGTATCGTAATTTGCAGTTGTACCTTAATTTGTTCTATCCAGTATTTAGAACTAGTGAAGTTGTAACGTAGATCTCTAGTTGTATGTTACATTAATTTATCGATTCAATGTGGGATGTAATAATCATCTCTTTATTTTAAAAACATCCTTAACAACATCCCACCTAGTTACATAAAAGGATACATTATTACACATCACTAACAGTTACATTACTACATAAACGGACATGCTGGATCGGAGGCTTAGGGGGAACGGCGGGAGGAGCCAGCCGCGTTCGCGGCACGTTTCTGGTTCTCACGCGCACGTTTGCGGCGTAGGGCAAGATCCATGGAGGATGAGTCTTTCAGCGCCCAATCCAGCTCGGAAGCCTCCTTCGCCTTGAGCTGGTAGGC
This sequence comes from Poa pratensis, assembly GCA_947311845.1. Classification (NCBI taxonomy): domain Eukaryota; kingdom Viridiplantae; phylum Streptophyta; class Magnoliopsida; order Poales; family Poaceae; genus Poa; species Poa pratensis. Next base: position 1,175,622 of record CAMZMU010000101.1, read on the forward strand.
AGTCTTGGCTCGCTGGACAGGGTAGTCGCGGACAGACTGGAAGGAGGCTTCCATGGCCTCCTGTATCTGCAACCCACAACCCTCTTCCCCATCGTCACTCCAGTCGAAGTCGTCGTCCTCTTCCTCCTCCGCGGGAGGAGCGGCGGCGCCTGGTGGAGGTGCAGCAGCGCCAGGTGGAGGTGCGGCGGCACCTGGTGGAGCAGGAGGCCGGTAGCAGGGCATTCCTCTCCACGCCGTGCTCATGGGCACACGACGGGATAGGCTCCCGCGGTAGCGCCCAAGCGCGCTCTGCCGAGCATGCTCGACCTCGTCCAGAAGGCGATGCGGCGGGCGTGGCGGATCCATCTCGTGGAGACGATCCACCCCGTCAGCGACAAATATATAAAGACCTCCAGGGCAGCGCTGGGGGAGGACACGTGCCCAGGGCAGCGCTAGGGGAGGACACGTGGCTAGGGCAGCGCTGGGGGAGGACACGAGTCGTGACCGCGAAGCCCGCCTTTAGTCTCGGTTGGTGTTACCAACCGGGACTAAAGAATCACACGGATCGTGTGTTTCTTTCAAACGCTCGTGAGCCATTGGATCAGGGGTGTGTTTCTTTTGAGGGCTTGTGAGCCGTTGGATTTTTAGAACTAGTCCCGGTTGGTAACACCAACCGGGACTAATGTAGTATGCCCAATCAGGAAGAAGCACACGGATCGTGTGCTTCCTTCCAGCGCTTGTGAGCCTTTGGATCAGCGGTGTGTTTCTTTCGAACGCTTCTGAGCCGTCGGATCAGCACTATCACGACCACTTCGTAAGCCATGCGACCCTATATATAGCCACCTCCTCAGACAGGTTTCTCACTCACACAAAACATTCCAGCGTCACTCGGGGAGGCATCTTTGGGCAACCAGCGGCAAGACGTCTCTGATGACCTGCGACCGTTCCAAACGGTTGCAGATCATCAGTGACGTCTTGCCGGACGGTTGTAGAACATCAGAGACGTCTTGCCGAACGGCACACAACAAGCGTCTACCTTTGCCACCGAATCCAATGGTTGGATTTAGCCTACCTGCTGGCATGTTCCCTGGCATTATTGTGTTCGTCCTTGTTCACCGGCCAGCCATTGGAGCCACCTCCTGTAGGACGGTGAATAAGGACAACACAACGACGCTGTTGAAAACACAAGCCCTCAGGTAGGTTGAATCCAACCACTGGATTAGGGTGACACAATGATGAATTGCCGAGGAGGTGGGAGTGGTGGTGGTGGAAGTGGTAGCCATGCCCCTCGGTCGTAGATCATCAGAGATGTCTTGCCGGATCGAAGTGACCCTCAAACACAAAACATTCGGGTTCCCTAGCTACGTCCTACAGTGAATGCAACGGCATTCGACCGTGAATCACTGTAGGGCTGTAGCTAGGGGAAACCGTGTGTTTTGTTTCCCAGGACCGGGATGCGTTGCTTGGTGGAAGTCGCGTCGGCCACTCTCGTTCCAGGAGGTGGTACGCCAGCGGTGTATAACAGTAGATGGATGGTTAAATAAAAATGGACCCGAGCAATGTATTATGGTTTTCACCACATAAAGGTTTAATACATTATTACACATCACCAACAACATCCCTATCTAGTCTTCACGTTTTCTTCGTGTGTGTCCCTTTCTTCTGATTGCGCCGTAACCAAGGACAATCTTCTTCATTTAACTTGATGCTTGGGTCAATTTTCACTTTGAAGGGCGGAATTTCATGAAACTTATCGTAATCTTCTGACATGTCTGTCTTGTCCTCCACTCCCACGATGTTTCTTTTCCCTGAAAGAACTATGTGGCGCTTTGGCTCATCGTATGATGTATTCGCTGTCTTATCTTTTCTTTTTTTCGGTCTGGAAGACATGTCCTTCACATAGAAAACCTGAGCCACTTCACTGGCTAGGACGAATGGTTCGTTCTCGTACTCAACATTCTTGAGATCCACTGTAGTCATTCCATACCGTGGGTCTACCTCTACCCCGCCTTGCAGGTTGAACCATTTGCACCGGAACAAAGGGACCTTAAAAGAAGGTCCATAGTCAAGTTCCCATATCTGCTCTATGCAACCATAATATGTTTCCTTTTGCCCATTGCAGTCTGTTGCATCAAAGCGGACACCACTGTTTTGGTTGGTGCTCTTTTTATCTTGGTCGACCGTGTAAAATGTATTTCCATTTATCTCGTACCCTTGAAAAGTCAATATAGTCGAAGATGGTTGCTTGGCCAACAAGTATAGCTGTTCTCCAACATTGGTGTCATTAATGAGACGTCTGTGTAACCAACTGCCGAAAGTCTTCATGTGTTCTCCATCAATGTCACCAAGCTGCTCTGGGTATTTGGAGCGTAAAATATTCCTGTGTTCCACGATATACGGAGCCACCAAGCTGGAATTATGTAGAACTGTGTAGTGTGCTCGAGTGAAAGAAATCCCATCTTGACATAGTATTGCTTTTTTCCCTAGCGTGCCTTTTCCACGCAGTCTCCCCTCATGCCGCGATTGAGGAACACCAATCGGCTTTAGATCAGGAATAAAGTCAACACAAAACTCAATGACCTCCTCCGTTCCATAGCCCTTGGAGATGCTTCCTTCTGGCCTAGCACGGTTATGAACGTATTTCTTTAAGACTCCCATGAACCTCTCAAAGGGGAACATGTTGTGTAGAAATACAGGACCGAGAACAAAAATCTCTTCGACTAGGTGAACTAGGAGGTGCGTCGTAATATTGAAGAAGGTTGGTGGGAACACCAACTCGAAGCTGACAAGACATTGGACCACATCCTTCTGTAAATTTGGTAGAGAAAGTGGATCGATCACCTTCTGAGAAATTGCATTGAGGAATGCACATAGCTTCACAATGGGTACTCGAACATTTTCTGGTAGAAGCCCCCTCAATGCCACCGGAAGTAATTGTGTCATAATCACGTGGCAGTCATGAGACTTTAGGTTTTGAAATTTTAGCTCTGCCATGTTAATTATTCCCTTTATATTCGACGAGAAGCCAGATGGAACCTTCATACTGCTAAGACATTCAAAAAATATCTTCTTCTCTTCTTTCGTAAGAGCGTAGCTCGCAGGACCTTGATGATTCTCTGAATGAGCGCCGTCTCGTTCCATCGTACGTTGATGTGCCTGCCTTGCTTGTGGTGTATCTTTTGACTTTTTCCCATACACGCCCAAGAAGTTTAGCAGGTTCAAGCAAACGCACTTTGTCACATGCATCACGTCGATTGCAGAGTGAACCTCTAGCATTATCCAGTAGGGCAGCTCCCAAAATATAGATTTCTTCTTCCACATGGGTACGTGGTTGAGAGCGTCATTCGGAACAGATAGACTGCCAGGACCCTTCCCAAAGATTACTTTTAAATCCTTGACCATATCATGTATAACAGAACCAGAAGGGCGGGTAGGCTTCGGCCGACGATCTTCCTCACCTTTGAAATGTCTGCCGCCTTTCTTTCTCAAGGGATGGTTGTTTACAAGAAATCGACGATGGCCCAGGTACACATTCTTGTTAGCTAAATGTATACTTTCAGTCTCACCTAAACAGTGCGTGCATGCATTGTATCCCTTGTTTGACTGTCCTGAAATGTTACTAAGAGCAGGCCAATCATTGATGGTTACGAACAACAGCGCTCGTAGGTCAAATTCCTCTTGTTTGTGCTCATCCCACACACGCACACCTTCTTCACGCCACAACTGTAAAAGTTCTTCAACCAATGGCCTCAGGTACACATCGATGTCGTTGCCAGGCTGCTTCGGGCCTTGGATGAGCACTGGCATCATAATGAACTTCCGCTTCATGCACAGCCAAGGAGGAAGGTTATAGATACATAGAGTCACAGGCCAAGTGCTATGACTGGAGCTCTGCTCTCCAAAAGGATTAAATCCATCTGTACTTAGACCAAATCTTAAGTTCCTTGCGTCATCTGAAAATGTCGGGAACTCTCTGTCGATTTTTCTCCACTGCGACCCATCAGCGGGGTGTCTCACAGATGGTCTTTCTTACGGTCTTCTTTGTGCCATCGCAACAACTTGGCATGATCTTTGTTTTGAAACAAACGTTTCAACCGTGGTATTATAGGAGCATACCACATCACCTTGGCAGGAACCCTCTTCCTTGGACAACCGTGCTCGCCCTCAACATCACCAGGGTCATCTCGCCCAATCTTATACCGCAATGCACCGCATACAGGACAAGCATTCAAATTTGCGTACTCACCGCGGTAGAGGATGCAGTCATTAATGCATGCATGTATCTTCTGCACCTCTAATCCTAGAGGGCAGACCACCTTCTTTGCTTCGTACGTACTAGAGGGCAATTCGTTATCCTTTGGAAGCATCTTCTTAAATATTTTCAGCAAATTTTCAAATCCCTTGTCAGAAGTACCATTCTCTGCCTTCCATTGTAGCAATTCCAGTGTGCTACCCAACTTTTTCTGGCCATTTTCGCAATTTGGATACAGCAATTTGGTGTGATCAGCTAACATGCGCTCCAACTTCAACCTCTCGTTTTCACTTCCACAGTCCATTTGTGCATCACGAATGGCCCGACGAAGATCATCGTCGGGCTCATCAACAATGGGATCTTCTTCAACAATGGGATCTTCTTCAACTATGGGATCTTCTTCAACTTCGAACATAGGATAGTTGTCATTATCCTCTTCTTCTTCATTGTCTTCCATTATAACCCCTCTTTCTCCGTGCTTGGTCCAACAATAATAACCAAGCATGAAACCATTCCGCAACAGGTGGCCGTGAATAACTGATGAGCGAGGGTGATCCTTAATATTCTTACAAAGACTGCATGGACAACATATAAAACCATTTGTCCGCTTGTTTGTCTCAGCCACACGGAGAAACTCATGCATGCCATTAATGAACTCGGGACAGCGTCGGTCACCGTACATCCATTGCCGTCTCATCTGCATTATATAAGTACTAGCAAAATGCCCGTGCGTTGCAACGGGCGACGAAAATGAAAATATGAACTATCGAGTCATTTAAGCGAATATCTTCTTTTTGCGTTTGTGTACAAGGAAATTGATAGGAAGCGATAAGAAATATAAGCTGCGAAATTTGAGCAATTGAAGGAAGAAAACAAAAAAGAAATTATTTTCTATACAGGTGTTTAACATGACTTTTCTAGCACTTTTTTCTAGCAACGTAGGGGTATCAATAGAAGATATATAATACGAGTAAACGACCGTGGCAGTGGTACGTCGTGCGTCGTGGTCATTTTATATTTTGGCCCCTGAGGTTCTGCGAAAACAACCCGCGCTCCTTAATACCGGTTCGCTTCTTCTGTTGACCGAACGAAAATAATTGCTCGATCCTCTTTCCTCCGCCTCCCTGCGACGGCGCCGCCAAGCCAGTCCCGGCGACGACACGTCTGCCCTCCGCCGCCATGGATCCCGGCCACTTCAGAGGATGAAGATGAAGCCGGACAGAAGGGAGAGAAGTTGAAGCCGTGGAGGATGCCGCACATGGGAAGCTAAGCCGGCGGCGCTAGACGGCCACCCCCTTTTCGTGGATAGAGGAGGGGACGGATGCCCTGCTCGCCGTGGCCGTGGAGCCGGACGCCCTGCTCACCGTGCCCGAGCGGCCGAGCCAGAGGAGGGGATCTGGAGGAGGGAGGGGAGGGCGGCCAGCAGACAACATCTTCAAGGGCTTCCGTCCTTGGGCTGTTGAGCGGCTCATCCCTGTGATCTCAGGCGGCGCCGGATTTGGGGGACGTTGCGATACATAAGAGATATTTTGACCGAGAAATCGAAAGCCGAAACTCTAGACTGTTTTAGACTTTTGATGATTTGATTCAGTAACATAAAAACATTTTAAAAAATCTCGTGCGTTGGTACGGGTTTTTTTTTTAAGAAACACAGTACAAGCACAGACACTCACATACACGCGCATACACTCACTCCTATGAACGCGCGCACGCACACCCTACCCTTATGAGCACCTCCGAAATACTGAGCCGGCAGATCAAGTCTTGAGATTGACGAAATCACCACGGGCGCCTCGCTGTCGACGGGAACGTCGCCTCCCACTGAAAGAATATTCGGCCTAAATGCTACCTGAGTTTTTTTTTTGCGGGGGTGTAGATGAGTTGTCAAATTTTTTTTTTGCTAGATTACCTCTCCTTGGGGCACGTAGCCGGCTAGGTAGGAGTTTTTTTTTTTTTAAGATGGTTACGTCAATAATGATTGGGTGATGCTAAATATTTAGATTTGGTGATGTACTCGGATTGCTGTTTTTTTTTTGCATTTACACAGACCGATCGCTGGTCTGGATGGATTGATGTTTTTTTTCTACCGTGTGATCTGATCGCTCGTTTGGAGAAACGGAACTGGATTGGAACTGGGAGTTGGAGGGAGCGGTCGCTAGCGGCGGACGCTGTCCAGACGATTGCCTGGAGATGGGCCTCCAGTCGAATCGCTGCCTAGAGATGGGCCTCCAGTGGAATTGCGTGGATATGGTGTGCATCGACGTGAGCTGGATCGGGAGACCGGGTCTGTATCGATCGCAGTATTTTTAGATGGATCGATGTACCGTTTCGCTTCTTTTTTTTTGACGCACCGACTAACCACGACGTACCACGGTCGTATCAGGCACGAACTGTTTTTTCACTTATAGGTGGCATGGTGCGTAATTTCTATCAACTTCAGGGGCAGTTCTATCTTGACGTACCGCCGCCAACCATCACCTTTACTCGTATTATATAGTAGAGATATCAAAAACCATTATATATATACTACATCGATCATGAATAGATAAGTGACCAAATTAATTAATACAAGTTCATCAAGCAAAGTAGAGTAGTGACCAAATCTAATACATAGTTCTCATAAACATACATCAATTGAAACTAACATACAATTATCTAAAGAATTTAAATCCAACAACAAATGCGATCAGAATCGCAACTAAGGTAATTATTGAACCAACAGCATAATGATACCAAGCCTCCTGACTAATGGCATATTTTCTAATCTTTTTAAGCTTGACGCGCATTGCATCCATCTTCCTCTCGTTAGCAGCGACGACGTCGGCAAGCTTGACCCTGTGAGCATCGACGATGTCGGCAATCTCCAAGTCCAATACCATCTTCTCTTCCAGGCATTGGAGACGAAGATCTTCACTTATCTTCAATTTTGCTTTTAAATCGTTGTTTTCTTTTTCTAAAAACTCGACAATAGGGTCGGCTGGAATTTCCGGTTCAACTACCTCCTAAATAGAAATATATATATGTCAAGTTACTCGTCATGATTGTGATAAACACGAAACGAAACAAATAGTTATAAAAATATACCACATCCGAATCATAGACCGGACGAGGGCCGACGTGGACGGATATCAAAACCATGACACTATACATATAAAAAAAATATAAGAAAATTATACAGGAAATAACTATGCATTTAAATCATACAAGTAATTTTTTAAAAATAAAAGATAAAAAAGAGGCTCACCGGGATGACAAGACGGCGCGGGCTATCGACGGCGGTGCGGACGGGGACGGGACGACACTAAAACCTACAAATCATAATTTAGTTTAATTGAGCTCAAATTGCATACAAAACAAAACAAATCCCTAACTTAGACATTTCATCAAACACCTAGCTAGCACTAGAAATGTGAAATGAGCTAAATGAGCTAAACAAGCAACAAAACGAGCGCCGGAAGAATGGATGAAGCTGTGCTAACCTCGGGGTGAAATCTTGACAAATGATGAACAAAATGGGGATGAACTTGACCTAGGGAAGGGAAATGGAGAGAAAATGGAGATGAAACCCGAGCTGCAGAAATGAAGCCAGTGGCTCGGGGAGGAAGATGATATAGGAAAGAACTTTTAGTCCCGGTTCTAGCAAAGAACCGAGACTAAAGGTCTACCTTTGGTCCCGGTTCCAGCCTAGAACCGGGACTAAAGGTTCTCGCGCGGGCCCCAGGCTCTGCGGCGGCGTGTGGTGGACCTTTAGTCCCGGTTCGTGTCTGGAACCGGGACTAAAGGTCCGAGACGGCCGTTGTAGCCGTTGGAAAATGCAGAATCGAACCTACTAGTACCGGTTCCTAAGGGAACCGATACTAATGCTCGAAACCTATTGCCCCTTCTGATGCCAGGAGATGCTACACCGATCTGCCCAATGACGAGCACGCCATGGACTCTGAGGAGTTCTGCAGAATGCTGCTGCATGATGGGTGCTATTTGTTAAGCTCGTTTCTAAGCTTCCAGCGTAAGGAGACGACGGAAGGTGCAGACATCAGTAACGACGGGCCGAACATCGACAACACGGTGCTGCGGGACATCATGTACCTCCTGGAGAACCAACTACCTCTGTTCGTCATCGTCGAGATCCTCGAGTACCTCAAAGCAGAGAGTTCCGCCGTCATGCTCATCGGTGAGGCCGTCAAGGAGGTGCTGATGAAACTGCTCTACATTAGCGGAACGACGTGGGTGGAGCCGTCGACGTCCTCCCACCTGCTGGACATGGTGTACTCCTACTTGGGGTCACAGCATCTGCAGCAGCTGAAGGAGGAGGAGCAGCAGCAGCAGCTTGAAGAGGAGAAGCAGAGGTCGACGGTACCGGAAGGCTCTGGCACGAGGCGGTGGCACCGGGCGACCAAGAACCTGCTAGACCAGGTTTACTCGTACTTCACCGCGTCAGAGCCAAAAGTCTCTTGCACGGGGCGGTGGCGCCGGGCGACAGAGTACCGCCGGTACGCCGACCTGCTTTTCAAGCCCCGGGCATTCGGCGCCGCAGATAAGTGGACCATCCTCGGCGTGCGGCTCGACGGCGGCAGCCTGTCGATCCCTCTCCTTCGCGTGGACAGCAACACGTGGACGCTCCTGCGGAACCTGATGGCGCTGGAGGAGCAGAAGGAGGCCAGGCCCGTCACCGCCTACTGCCTCTTCATGTCCCAGCTGGCCTGCACGGCGGAGGATGTGGAGTTCCTGCGGGGCGCCAAGGTCATCGAGCATTTCCTGGGCAGCGACAAGTCGGCCGCGAAGGCTTCGCCGGCCTCTGCCACGGTGTGGTTCTGGACATCGACAGCCTCGAGCGGAACTACCTCAAGCCCATATGGCACCGCTTGGAGAAGCGCTGCGGCGTCCGGGTGCATAACTTCAACGGCCTCTTCCGCGAGAAGTACTGCAGCAACGTCTTCTACCTCCTCGTCTTCTTCATTGCGTTCATCCTCTTCGGCAGCCAAGTGCTGCAGTCCATCTATGCGGTTATAGCATACCACAAACCCAATAATTCGGCAGCTGTTCACCGCCAAAATTATTAGTCTCAGCGTTTCGCGCCTTGTTGTTTACAAAGCTACTTAGCTTAATTTTCCGCCAAAATTTGTTCATTTCTTTTCATCCAGTGTGTGGTTGTATTATTAGCCTATTTTTCTTGTTCATAATTGCGAAACATCTATATTTGTTTGATCTATGTGCCAATGATTTAACTCTTGACCATTACAAGTTCGAGCGTTGCTCCAAACGATCTACTGATATGTACAACAACATTGGTTCTACGTTTCTCTTGGTCCTTTAGTTCCAACGCTTGGAAATTTATAATGTGCGCTGTTCATATGAGGCACCTTTTTGGTTATGCATTTTCTTGATAACGCACTATTATCTCGTTGATTAAACTATTGCACTACCTAGCCTCACATTACCACTGTTCATAATTGCATTTCATACATATCTATCTAATTATTTGCTTCTTATATTTTGCTCAGACCATCCCAAGAAATGCAATACTTGACTTCCTGAAGCATGTTAGGAAAGATATTCGTTAGGAAGGGACATTTAATGCCACTCTCGTCCAACTGAACTAGCCCAAAGATTTCAGGGTTCGTGTCACCAACGAGGTCGGCCGAACCTATTTCGGTTGCCCTCGTTGGAGAGCCCTTACAGAAGCCTATGGATGGAAGCCACTAAGAGGTGCTTGTTCTATCTTGACTATGGTGATATCGACGTCAGTGTATTTTGCAAGCCCGTTGCTACTGATTCTTCTGAGTTTTCTGAACACAACGGCCAAGACCCCAAACATGATCAGGATGGCATCATTGCGTTTCAGAAAGGAAGATTCTACCTAGTTATTTAAATCCAGTCGTATTATATGTTTCTAGCTAGCAACCAATAAGTTACTTCTATATGTGCTACTACTTGTTATTGAACATTTTGTCTGCAATTGTTGTTCTGATATAAGCTATATATTGCCGAGTCCAGAAATGGCGCCAAAAAATATAGCTTTTTTTAAAATATCAAATAAATTACTGCCGTGGCCACCTACTTTTCCACGCTACCGGCGACAGTACTCGCAGCGTGCCGGCCCCATATGCTGCTGGTAGTAGGACATACTAGCAGCACGGCCCTCGGGGGCACTCTGCCACTAACACACTTAATAGCAGCGTGTGTGCGGCCGGCACATTGCCAGTAATTTTTACCAGCTGCACGATAATGGCAGCGTGCGGGGGCATGTTGCCAGTACGGGTATTGGGCATGCTGACAGTAGGTTTTTCCCTACTGCCCATGATCAAGAAAACATGGTATCAAGCAATTAATAAGTTAGTCTAAGAGGTAAAACTAGGGTATATGTTTGCGTTTATGTCTCGGCACCTGCGGATGGGTTTTCCTTTGGATGTTATATTCAGAAACCATAGCAGTTATAGAATGAAAATATTAACATTAATTATGAAACATATATAATGATAAATATTATTACCTCTTGGGCATATCCCAACAATCAGTGATTTTTCACGTATAGAGAGGCATAGTGACAGTTTTGTGGAACCGCACACGACTACTACGGGTAAACTATATATAGCATTACACACTCTTGAATTAACATGAACATGTGTGCTTCCGTCAATCTCCGTAGAGGGTATGATACATAAATCGTGTGCGAAATATCACACACATTCTATTTGGGGAAATTGTGTGTGATGTCCATAACATCGTACAAGCTGTAAGCGATATGATATAGCCCACACAAAACGCTTCACCATGTGCGATTGGGCGAGTCAAATTTCTTGATGTGTACTGGTGAGTCCTGAAGAAAAATGCACCTACAACTTTCGGCAGTCGTAGTTCAGAGGGAAAATGCCAACAATACCCCTCTTACGATAATTCTCAAACATGTCGCACATCACATGTTGCAAGAGGATAGAATCGGAAGTAACATTAAGAAACAAAAAAATCTAACTATTTCATGAACTTTATGTAGGATGGCATAGTACTAGTAGTAATGACACCATAAAATAATAAAAAAATGCCAGTAAAATCATATTAGTAGAAAACTAAGTCTTAGTAATTAAACCGGAATTTATTACAAAACAAATGATGGAGTTGGCGAATTGATAAATATATTATGTCGCAGGACGATCATACACAGCCGCTGATCATGACCAATGTGGAGGAGATTCAAGCACAGGTCGTGATTTCATTCCTTTAATTACCATGGCCTTCGGAAGTCTTCTTGCCCTTTGAAGTCATTTTCTTTGTTCCTTTGTCCTTGTCGATCGCCTTCTCCTGACCGATTCGCATACCTGCCATCTGTGGGTAGCAGATTAACAGATGTTAGCGCCATGCCAATGAAAGAAAAAATCATGCTCTCTCTCTCTATATATATAGTATATGGCTAACACTAGAGAGACAAGAAAGAAAACCTTGTGTTCAACTGGACAGTCCCGCCAGACGACCGATGGTGGTTTAGCTGGGTAGTCCTCACCACACTTGAGCTCCACCTGGTACTTTACACCCTGCACACAGATGGAAAGGACAATATTAGCTGAGTGTCATGCATCTATTAGGCGCCACGCCGGCCACTCATTATGTCCATCTTATGCTGGTGAAAGAGGACTTATACGTTGTGCCTCTTCTGCACAGGCCCAATTTGTAGAGTTATCTATTTTTCATGTTAGGAAGGTAGTGCTTGAAAGTGTAATTTTGCCCTTCTGGTAATACACGCACCGTCTCTCCTCATAGGACACACAATTAATCTTTGGCTGAGGGTTCAGCCAAAGATTCACAGTTTTAGTCAATGTTAAGTAAATCCACCAATTTTCTGTGACAGGTAATATTAGCATCCCGAACATATATACGGAGTAGATGTGTAGATCATGCATCATGCAAGTTCACCTTGGCCGACTTAGAGTCAGAGGACGCAATAACAAAGCTGGCCAATACTGACACCTCAAAACCTTCGAAGCGGATGAAGCCACCTCCAGGTACATGTAGGTCCTTTAGTTTTTTCCCAAGGGCTTCATGCAGGTCTCGTTTCATGGCATCGATATACTCTGCATGAACAAATGTTCGTTGATATGAGATTAATTCTTCTTCAAAAAATTGGACGAGCTACTACATAATTAGCAGTAGATCAGAGCGAGCTAAAACACAATTAGTTGTTGTGTTCACTCGATAAGCTCCATTTCAGGATTTAGCAATGACAAATCCAAATGTATGTTGATTGCGTGACATGAAAATGGCATGATTTGATTTTTTTTCAAACACACATTTCACTATTTGGTCATTTCTCATTATTATGAAATGTGGTGCAAGGCATGAATTGATTTGCACCATCAAAGTATGTCCCATAGTTATCAAGAGAGGTGCAGCGTATGTAACAATACTACCATTACTTGTTTGCTTTTCTTCTTCGATTGGAAAAACGAACCCCTCCGCTCTGCAAATCAGGCTAAGTAAGTTACGTTTATTTGTCCCCACGAAGATATTCACATACTCCCCCATCCATATAATTGTCACTGAATCTGCAGATGTATGTAACACTAAAACATACATATTTAGATATATTCATTAGTCGTGAATACAACGCCCCAATGTTTTTCTAGCGTTCGTTGCGGAAAATTAATAGGAGCAACTAAAGATGAGATCACCGGCTTGCCGAGGTAAGATCTTCACCCACATTCTCTCCGCTCTTTTGGACCTAAACTATTATTCGTATGCTGTTATAGGGTTAGTGGCGACGCATGAGAATGAGCAGGCGAACACGAGCACCTCAAGGTCATTGAGGTGAGATATCTCTCCACGGGTGCTCTTGTTTGCGACGAGAGAGGGAGCACAGGCATGTTTTATCACAAGCGTACCCAATTCACCGAGTTTAATTCTTTAGCCATGGTCTTTTCCTCTCTTTGTAAGCTAAAATTTTGGATGGTCCTCTTGTCCACATTCGCGGTAGAAAAAGACGACTGTAGCCATCTCCGAGTAGTGGCGGGGTCAGGATTTGAGCATGACCCGGGCAAACCATTTGCTTCAAAAAAACTTCCGAAAAAACTATAGCAATGGCATACAAATTTGATATGATTGGAAAGATGGCCACATGCTATCGACTCCAATTCTTAATGGTCCAAGAAATTACATAAAAGATGACAAAAACCGAAAAAGAGTAGTACACAGACATAAAAATATAGTACCAAATCGATGGTTTACTTCATCCGAACCTCCCATCACCTCATCAATGGTAGAAGAAGAACCGATACCAAATCGATTGAGGGGAGAACCAAACCTAGAAGCTCATTCCCTGGTTTTGTTGCTTCTACAGGACGTAGCAACATGGCCAATGAGGACTTGGGAAGGGCGCAGGGAACAGCGTCGGGCCGAAGAAGGGGACTGGCCAGGAGCCCCTAGAGGCGCCGGCAAGCCTACCTTCCAGCATCGGTGGAAGGGCGCGCCAAGGCTGGATCAGTCGTTTGCGAGTGGGGGAGATGGGCCTAGGCCTGGGCTGTGCTCGGGCGAAATATTGTTTTTCGTAGATGATAAGCAGAATTTTTTTCTCGCCCCGGGACAAGGCTTAGGTCGGCCAGGGCCCAGCTCCGCCCCTGTGTCCGAGGTAAATACTTCCCCCCTCTCTTCACCCATATTATTTCCCATCTCGGAGCTAACATTTGGTATGGTGCGCTTTTGTAGATTGCCTAGCGGTGCGAGCGGAAAAGAAGCCAAGACGAATGGAACCATCTCCTCGATGTAAATTCTTCACCCACCTTCACTAGTGTTCTCTCCTCTCGTCTGTAGATGAAATTTTGTATGGTGTGTTATTGCATATTTCGTGGTGGCACGGGCTTGGCAAACATGTCCAATGCCGGCTCGCTCGAGTAAAATCTAAAGTCTCCACCAACTCTCTCTCCTATATTTCGTAGCTAACCTTTTGTCCGCATTCTTCTCTATGGTTCGCGTCGGCAAGGCAGAAGGAGCAACTGAAGAAGACGGCGAAAACCTCACCAAAGGAAGATCTCCAACGACTGTCACTCATGTCTCTATATCCATTTTATTCGGGGTGATGAAATCGAACGCTAGGCCAACTATAATTTCCACCGCCGCAGCCACCCTCTCCTTCCCCACGCCGCAGACCGCAAGATGGCCGTCGGTGCTAATTCTTTTAGCATACTATTTTTACATTGGTTTTTTCCCTTCTGTTTGATGAGTTCACCTTAATAATTAAGGAGCTAGACCTTGGTATATGGTGATAGGCTCTATTGAGGTCGGGTGCCGATACCAGTTTCCGAGACCACAGAGTATACACTGCTACTTCTCCTATTGCATATTGTAAACAATTTCTTGATAAATATTTGTTCTAGCTAGCATATATATTGTCAAAAAAAAATGCCAGACATACCTTGGAAATGTCGTATACCTTCCTGGCGACCATCTTTACCATCCGAATTTTGGCTCGATATATCTTCTAGAATACATAAGAGATATATACAAATTATTGAGTGTCAGTGATAAAACATCTATCTATCTATTTATCTATCTATCTATATATTTATCTATCTATCTATCTATCTATCTATCTATATTATTAATTTGAATTTGTGGTCGTGATGGTATGTCGCTATAGTGTCGTAGTTCGCTCTATCCGTCGCTCACAAAGAAAATCATAGGAAATACCGGGGACATAGCTCCCTCCCTATTGACTCCGATCTCGCCCTTGCCCTACCACCGACTAGCTCTATGGCTCCGAACACCTCCCCCGCCAACCTGGCGTGCACCACCCCCGCAGGGGGACCACAATAATAAACTGTGGAAACCCTCCCCTCGCTGCCTCCACAGATCCACCAAACATCTGTATTTCAGAGCGCCACCACTCTAGTCGCACCTGTCGCACCCGCCTCCATGCTTAGCTCCCTCTCCTACTGCTCCCTTCCTACCACAACACCGGTCTAGCCGCCGCGGTGTTCGAACTCCACCCAGTGTTAAAGCGGTGAGGCGCGCCTGGCTAAGCATAGGAAGGGGAGAGCCGCCTGCATCACATGGCGGTTGTAGCTGTCAAAACTACATATGACATTTTTATGCCTTTAGTTGAGAGTTGTCTTGTAATCACCATGGATACAGAACTCCAGGTGCTGCAACTTAGTGAGTTTGATTTGGCATTAGAAAACAAAAGGGTGCCACTGGGAGCAGGCTTGGCTTCGTCTGTCCGAGTGACACAGATGAATTTTTATTGCCCAATGAGTTGATCTCACTTGGTTTCGGATTATTTGTCCATAACAGTGGTTGTCTTTTCAATTTTCTTTTTTATTTTTTATTTGTTTGTCTTTATCTTACCAAACTGACATGCATTGACTTATATATAGTTTGTGTTTGGTTATATAGACAACCATTTTCTGATCACCGAGATGAATAGCGTATTTTCTTTATATCAGTGTTAATCGAAACTCATATTTGTTCTGACTTATGAGACAACTATTATACTACATGTACACGTGTTCATAACGTATGTTGGCGTTGTGGGCTGCTCCGTTGGTAGAGAAGAAGGAGAGGAGAGATGGAGAAGACAGTGAAAGGAAATGTTCTGGTTTGTCAAGTTGAGAGAGAGAGAGAGAGAGAGAGAGAGAGAGAGAGAGAGAGAGAGAGAGAGATTTGTGGTTTGGGGTAAAAAGTGAGAGATTTATATATTTTTCGCATGTATTGACTAGAGAAAATGGGGAAAAATGGGAGATATCTACTGATTTGTCATTTTGGGGTGAAAAGTGAGAGATTTGCTATATTTTCGCATGTACGGAACTACGGACTAGACAAAATGTGAGATATAGTGAATTGCTGATTTACTTTTCATCAGTTACAACGCACGGCCACTTGCTAGTACTGTATTAGTAGCGGCAATAGCACTAGAGAGTACAGACTATATATAGAGTATCGTGCTACGAGTTACTTCAGTGCTAACAATGTAGTATAGATTACAGACTATATATAGATTATATATATGCAACTATTTCTCAGATTGCATACTGTAAACGTCTTTTCGATATATATTTGTTCTAGCATATACTGTCAAATGAATGCGATGCATACCTGGACTCTTTCGTTTTGGCCTCGGAGGATCAATCTCCACTAGCTTCTTTTTGACCTTTAATTCCGTAGGAACTTGTAGAAAACAGAAGAAAGATGTACGAATTATTGAATGTACGTATATATGATGTTAATGGGCATGCGAGTGATAAAGCATACGGCAGACTATATGTCTACTAAAAATGCAAATTAAACGAGATGAGAAAGGATTAGGGGGGGCTTACCACTACCACTACTACTACCTCCAGCCATTGATGAAGCTCGATCTAGAGAAGAAGAGAAGCAGCCAAGCTAGTTAGCCTCTGGATACGTGCCCTTCTTATAAGGTCTACGCGTAGGTGCTTGCACCCAACGTGTGACGAATAGAAAACTGGAAAGATCATTTGACTTTCCTTGTATAATTTGCTACAATTACAGGCAATTCTATATATCGGGTCGGCGTATAAAGGGCTGACATGGTGGTCCACTAGAAGATACATGCATGCATATAGCCAATCATCCATATTCCTTCTAGGATAAGAGGCATGTATGTGAAAATATCTATTTAGTGAATATTTATTTATTCTGGGTTAAACACAAAACCAACATAACCAAAAAAATTTGGTCACGGATTTTTTTTTTCATTCTACCAAAATAAACTGCAGATGAGCTTTCATTTTACTTAGGCCGTTCGGGTGATTGAAGAATTAAAAGCTTCCATTGTGCGCCGAGTTTAGTCCTCCAATTTGCGCCTGTTTGGCTGCCCAAATCGTACGAAGAATCCCTAAACTCTTGATATATCCAAGCAGTCCCTTGTTAAGATTCTTGTTTGACTAAAATAATTAGATATCTTCCCAGAGGAGAGCATCTCATTATTGCAGTCAAATCTCTTTTTATACAGTTTTCGTACCGACGTAAACGGATCATGCATGTGATAAGAGTTAAGTTTTTACCTACTAGCTGCTACCTAAAAATACGCAGAAATGCATGTGATATGCCCGTGCTCGGAGATGTATAATCTCCTTCGGGAGTTTGACTTCAGACTAAGTTATAGGCTTGAATTCGTACGTCCATCGTCATCGGCTGTCGTTACCCGCTGACGACGTAGTGGTTTTCACCAAACCGTCCTCTGCTGAGCTTGAGACAATCCACGACATTGTGCTTCCTAGATGCTGCCTCTGGTCTAACGGTTAACTACACAAATGGCGCTGCATCTCCTATATACTGTGATCAGGCTTGTGCTTGACGAGATCGACTATGTGCTGGCCTGCCCAATCATGGATCTACTTTGCAAGTATCTAGGCCTCCCACTTCCAATATTCAAGCTCTGCAAGATCGGAGTGCAACCAGTTATCGACAAAGTTGCCAATAAGCTTTCACTCTGGAAGGTGAGGTTGGTCACGAAGGATGGAAGGGCGGTTTTGATCAGCAAGGATGGAACTTCCTGTCTGGCGATAGGTGCAGGCCAAACTATCTTTTGGAACTTTTTTTCTTTGCATGGCCGTCTGTACTGTATGTGATTGTTGCTAGATTTCGCTAAGTTGTTTGTTCACATCCTTTACATTCGGGCAGCGCCCAGCTTCCATTATTTGGTCATCCACGATCATGGAAATTTTTCAAAAGGATCTAGAACCAACACTATTCTTCCAGGCCTGAAGAAGAAAAATAAAGAAAACTGTAGTCGGACTGTGGCCGAACTTCAAAGACGGTTTCGTCAAACGAATTGCTACAGACAGCGAGAGACTCCATCTCCTTTCACTACAGGCGCTACGCCGACGGCTTTTTGTTGGGGCCGTCGGCGTAGACCCTGAACAGGCCAGCCCATAGGCAGCCATCGGCGAAGCTTTCTTTTGAGCTATGCCGACGGCATTTCCCTCCGCATAATTCCCTTTTGATCTATGCCGAAGGCATTGCCGTAGGCATATCTCGCGCAGAAAAACTGTTTTGACCTACTCACTGTTTTGAGCATAACTTTTGCATTCGAACTCAGATTTTGATGTTCTTTAGCTCGTTTCGAAGAGGAGAAGGAGATCTACATCCTCATACACATTGTTCAAGCTATATTCTTAAAAAAATTCCATGAGCAAGGACAGAACAACCAATAAAGGATGAAGACCGTCGATGAATCTGCGTCTTCTCCCCACTTACATTGATTTGTGAGCCAAACTATCTTTACGACCTAAAACACCTATTGAGACTAGTTCATAATTTGGATTTGCACATTTGATATCTTGTAGAATTCCGAGCAAAAGTCTAGGGTTTCGCCGGAAAAAGACCACTGGAGCGCCGAAATCCCTCAAAAACTTGCATGTGGCCCTATATTATGTGTAAAAGTGTGACCCTCTTCACACACATGCGGTAGCACTTAGCAAAGTCCTAGACTCGGAGGTTACGTCAGAAACCCTAGTTTCGACACCTAACTTGCCTTGTGGTGACCCTCTACCACACACCCAAGACCCCAAACCCAGGGCTATGTTGGTTTGCAATGCCATGGTGCCCCACTGTGCCAAATCTTGGCACATTCCAACATGGTTTGATTATTTGATGCCCAAGTTTGGCCTATTTCCCCAGAAACCCTCATTTCGACACCTAACTTTCTAACTTTCCTGGGGGTGACCCTATACCACACACCCAACCTCCCAAACCCAGGGCTATGTTTGTTTGCAATGCCATTGTGCTCCATTGTGCCAAATCTTGGCTCATACAACCATGGTTTGAACATTTGATGCCCAAGTTCGGCATGTTTCCCCCAGAAACCCTAGTTTCGACACCTAACTTGCCTGGGGGTGACTCTCTACCACAGACCCAAGACCCCAAACCCAGGGCTATGTTTGTTTGCAATGCCATTGTGTTCCACTGTGCAAAATCTTCGCCCATTCCAACATGGTTTGATCAGTTGCTGTCCAAGTTTGGCCTGTTTCCCCGGAAACCTAACTTGCCTGGGGGTGACCCTCTACCACTCACCCCAAACCCACGGCATTGTTGGTTTGCAATGCCGTGGTGCCCCACTGTGCCAAATCTTGGTCCATTCCAACATGGTTTGTTCATTTGATGCCCAAGTTTGGCATGTTTCCCCCAGAAATCCTAGTTTTGACACCTAACTTTTCTGGGGTGACCCTAACTTTCTTGCTCCATTCCAACATGGTATGTTCATTTTATTGTTATTTAAATTCAAGATTATATTACTTATTCATGTTTGTTTACTTAAATAATTGTTTGGATTGAAAAAATAAAGGCGTGTGACATCATGGTCCAAGGGTCAATAGGATTGATAGGATAATATTATCAACAAAGTATGAGTTGTTTCTAGGAAGCTAATAGGGAAGGAACTAAGAAGTTAAGCATGCTGGGGTTGGAGTCATCTGAGTATGGGTGACCGATTGGGAATTGTCACTAGAAGTGAGCGATTTAAATTGAAATTAAGCATGCTTAGAGATAAAAGATAAATATGTCTCCAGTGCGATTAATGGGTTAAACAATTCAAATATTTTGAAATTTTCGAAAAAAATTGGGAAAAAATTCTGGCCTACGCCTAGGCCGACGACAATGCCCTCGGCATAGTTGGTACGTCGACGGCTTTCCCTACGCCGACGACATCTGAGGCTGCGCCGATGCCGTGTTACGCCGACGGCTGCCCTCGGCATAGCCTATGCCGACGACTCCTGGCCATCGGCGTAGCCCGCCATTCCTGTAGTGTTTCAAGCCTGCTTGCGAGTGAAACACAAGTCTAGCTACTGATATCCGAGTTTACCTCGTTCACTTCTATTATGTTTCTCTCACACTCCGCTGAAAACGCTGTTTGTGGTTTACTTTTTGAGTATGACTTCGGCGGGCTCTTAGAGCCAGCCTGACAACACACAAGAGAAGGGTCACTCCGAGAAAAACTCGGAGACAATTGATTGATGAGAGGCTAATCACGACCCAATCATTGCGATCAGAAAGGGGAATCCGCAGGACATGACAGTGGAGATCCAGCCACGACACTGCACCATCGACGTTGTCGAACACCAGCGCGCATCTGAGGCCACACAGCGCGCAGACACCACATGTGTCGGGGGCATGGCCGAAAGGTCGCGTGCGGCAAAGACGACGCCACGACGCCTGTGTGTCGCCGACTGGAGTTGAAGGGTATCAGAGCCACCCACACCACACATGGGTGTCATCGCCGTAGTCGAAAGGCATAGAACCACCGAGGGCAACCCCAACCCCATCTGGGCCGATATACCCGAAGGGTGGGCTAGCCGAGAGCACGCTCGAAGACCACCCACGCCAGACACGCCATAGACTTCGACAAGGATCCGACGCGAGGGCCTAGCAACCGGCAAGGAGAAGCTCCCACCACCACTGCCACGGCTCCCCTCGCATCGGAGAGGAGACCGCACCCAAGGCCGCCATCTGCAGAACCAAGAGCACACCAGTAAAGACTGATGGGGAGACAAAGGTGGCTCACTACCCAGCCACGATGGGCCCTAGTAAACACTGATGGGCAGACAAAGGTGGCTCACCACCTAGCCACGACGGCCCCCCACATAGGGAGCACGTCGCCACCATGGCCGCCATCTGTGAAGCCACGACACTGGCCAGCCCCAGCGGCAAACCGCTGCAGGATGATGGCCAAGACGGTAGGAAGACGACCCTCGCCAGCCCAAAGGGCGCAGAGCCGGCCAACAGAGGCCGTCCCGCCGGCGAGCGGCAGGGCAGCCCGCCAGGCCCATCCGGGGCCCAGATCGGGCCCGGAGAAGCCCGCGCTGGCAGGCGCTGCACCCGCAGCCGCAGCGACACGGCGGCGGACGGGGACGCACGAGGAGGCGAGGGCGGGTGGCCGCGGCGGAGGCTAGGGTTTGCGCCCCCATCCCCCCACCCCCCCCCCCCCCCCCCCCCCGGTCACCTGGAGAAGGCGACGCGAGGAGTGGTTCGAAGCGTTTTCTCCTATTGATAGAAATGTTGTTCAGGTGACACAATAAAAGAAGGGACCAAGGAATGTGGTTCTCCAATATTTAAACAGAAAAAAACAGGACTAAAGCTGAGTGGATTGAGTAATAGCTAAGCCAGAAATAGTTGCACACATAAAAAGATAGTACTATACACGTAAAAAATGTCCCGTGCTAATATTTATTAATTATTTTAGCAGGATCTTAATTTTCAGAGATATTTATGAAGGAACCTCGTATGTCCGTCATCAGGTTGGCGTACATAGAGTCCGCTGGAAAAAAAATCCTAGAGTCAGTTAGTTTCCAAACAAAACTATCTGGTCATTTGGGGATGGAGTTAGCTGATTAGCAACAAATTGTGTACTGACTCTCTCTTGATCAACAACGTTGGGCTGTCTAACAAACCGCTTACTGGAACCGGTGCAAACCGTAGCCGGTTATCCATAGATAGTTGATTACAGTTTACAAGTATAAATACACCAACGGCTAGCTCAGCAGCTGCATGCACAAAGTCAATCATCTTCCAGTGAGGTGAGGTCGTCATTCGAGATGACGTAAACTGGAATCTTCCCACTGACATCATCCGCTGCACACTTACCGAGGATGTGTAAAACTGCTGGAGCTCAATGGAAAATTAGCAACGACCATTTTTTTTTGGGTAAATGGCAACTTTATTATTTAAATCTGAGCGGACTGCGCGCTTTATTCATTAAATCGCAACTTTATTAATTAAATCTCCTAGCAGAACGTCTCTAGGACAAAGAATCACTTTTGCCTATTCTAGGACCTATAACTGTATTATGTTGCTGTGTGCGTGCGTGTGTTGACTCTCTCCCTATTTACCACTTATGATTCAAAATGCACTTCTCCTATCTACCACTTATAATTCAGATGAATGTCTTAAATTCAAATTTAGAAGTAAACGCACTTTTCAAGGCAAAATTTTCAGGAAATCTCGGGTCATAATAAAACGACTAGTGCAATTCATTTCTTTTGATACCTCCATAAAGGAATCTAATGCTAAGATATGTCCCCCAAAATTATTCATAAAATTTCCCCTAGCATTAACTAGGAAACTACTAGTACGCTGATTTTCTCTCTGATAGATGGACCAACTCGCCTTAGGAAGATGGATAATTTCACCACAACTCGGCTAATGGGTGGGTGGACTAGTTGGCACAAGAGAGTGACACTGCCTAATTTGACCTTACTTCGCGTAGAATCAGTTCTTAGAGCATCCCTAACCGTTGCTCTGTAATAGGGCGTTCTCTATAATCTAACTTATATGACCTCCAGCTGCTATCCTAAATTACTCCGTGCCCTAAATTTTTTATAGGGCACATATAAATCTCGGCCACCAGCGTTGCAAATATTCAACGCAAGAGGCCATGCGGCAAAACACATGCACCGCGCACGCGTAGCCCAACTACCGCTATCAAACTTCATTTCCACTCTCGCCAAGCCGCCACCCGCCGTCGCCGGCCCAAAATTCACCACCGCAGTTCTCGCCGGGGCGGCCCGACAACCTCCGCGCCTCTTGCTGCATCAAATCAGCCGCGAATCACGGTCGGTCCCTGTAGATTCTGGTCAAATCAGCCGCTCTGATGTGGAAAGTCACGTAACAAGCTAGTCAACTTCCACATTGCATAATTGCATAAGAGCGAAACCACGTTTACTTTAGCAGAATGCTCTGCACTGTTTGTATTGCTAACAGTAAAGTCATACTGCACTCATCTTTTTTAAACAAAGTAAAACTCAACAGTCCGCTGCCTCCTTACAAAATTTGTTCATATTTTCAAAATCATATCAGGACCCATGTTAATCCTCCAAAGTATATGTGCATCCGCTCACAATATATGGGGTTTGTCAAGGGGAAATTTGTCTTGATTCATAGGTGTAGATGCACCACTATTTGACGAGCCTATTTTAAAATAGGCGTAGATCGAACATTCTGTGAGCACACAAAGATTCACGAAAAGGAGACACTGATCGTGGCTTGTGTAACAAACACAAATTCTAGTGTTCCAAAATGACTTTTCACGAGTGATGGTTGTCTTTTTCACATATATCACAAAAAAGGTCTTGTGAGAAAGAAGCAGGGAAAAAAGAAACAGCAAAAATCGCGATAATTGAGAGAGTCTTACTTTCTCGCGGGCAAGCAGCCGGACCTTACCACCCGAGCCAGGCCCATTTAAAGTTGGTATATTCACTATGCGACGCAAGGAGGAAAAGAGAAACGGTCAACCACGCCGCCGATCCGGTGTCGACATGGGCGGGCGGTCTCCACTAAAACCTTCCTAAAACAGTCAAGGCTCCCTTTGTCCCGGCTTTGTCGCACTGGATGGCGGTCTGCCCGCCCGGCAGGTGCTCGACGAAATGGCGCATCGAGTTCTTCGCACATGGGCCTTGCTCTGTTGCAGTGCATGCCAAGCGGCAGTGACATATCTACATGCTCCGATTCCAGGTACGTCTCCCAGTTATCGCTTTCCACTGCTGCTTGTCTCGCGTCGGTACATTGTCCATCTTGACGTTGCGTGAACAATCTACTTTTGGGGTGTGATGGCGTGTACATGCTGGACATAAACTTTTATTAACTTGTGAGCTATTCCAGAAAACACCAAGACACTAAAATCGCTGGTAGTAGTTTCAATTGCCGTACGTGTTAGTACTCCTCTTTTTTTTTTAACTCAAAACCGGAAGGGAAACACATCCCCTACCTTATTTTTTATCAAAAAAAACAAGAGCTGAGGCAGCTCAATAGTTCGTTACATGCAAGGTAGCTTACAGAAAGAAACAGAGAGCTAAAGAAAACGCAGGGGTTTAAACATCCCACTCTTCAGCCCATCGGAGGAGTGCTTTTTTCTCCTTTGCATTTGCTCTATGTGACCAGAGCCTGCAAGTATCAACGCATTGCCTGGTCGCAGCTTGCACCGGCAAATCGATCCCGTCGAAGACTTTTCTATTTCTAGAGAGCCATATAGTCCAGAGGGTTGCAGTAAGCACCATGTCCCAGGCATTTCTTTTGTTGGAAGGGCAGTTTTCTCTAGCTTTTCCATAGATATCTTCTAGCCCTGTGACCCCCTGCAGCTGGATCCCCATGTTGGCCTGAATTTGTTTGGTACGGTTGCATTCTAACGCAAAGTGCTCAACTGTCTCGCTTACGTTGCAACCAAAAGGGCACGAGTCATCATCAACAATTTTCTGTTTGAGGAGGTTAGCTCTGACCTTGATTCTACCTCTTGTCAACAGCCAAGCAAACATTTTTCCTTTTTTGGGGGCTGCACATTTCCAAACCGTCTCAGCCGTCACATGAGTGATACCTCCCCAGTTCATGAGCTTATATAAATTTTCGACTGAGAAGGTGTCTTGTTTGTTCATCCTCCATCCTCTTATGTCCAGCACTTCACTGTCAAGAGAACATGCAGCTAGAAAGGACATCAGCGCCACTCTTTCATGCTCTGCTCTATCAGAGGTGATGTGTACTAGAGGAATAGACCAAGCTCCGTCCTGCCAACAATCGAAAACAGAGATATTTGGTCTAATAGCATGAGAGAACAGGGCAGGGAATTGAGTTGAGAAAGGCCCCTTAGTTGTCCATTTATCCTTCCAAAAAGAAGTGCAGATTCCGTTGCCAACTTGAACGCATGTAGTATTTCTGTATGTGTCCACCAGGTCACTTATCTGTTTCCATGCTCTGGTTTGGCCATGGATTTTGTCACCCAGGTCTTTGTTCTGGATATGCACCGTCCTTGTCCATCTCGCCCATGGGGAATTTGGCTCAGTTAGAAGTCTGTGAACGAATTTGGCTAGTAAGCATGTGTTCTGTATTCGCAGATTTTTTATGCCAAGACCTCCTTCCTTTACGTCTCTGCAGACGAAATCCCAAGCAACTAGGCAGTCGCTACCATTGAGTGAATCTTTACCTTTCCAGAAGAAAGCTCTGAGTAGTCTTTCCATTTCCTCAATAACCCATTGGGGCAATTTGATGCATGACATAAGGTATGCAGGTAGCGCTGACAGAACTGACTTTGTCAAGGTAAGCCTTCCTCCTATGGTTATGAAATCCATAGTAAAGTTCATCCTTCTCTGAATCGCTGAGATGTAAGGTAAAAACACTTCCCTAGGCAGCTTGTCATCAGAGAGTGGCAAGCCAAGGTAAGTTTGTGGGAAGGCAGCCACCTTGCATCCAAGAGTTGCAGCGATTTCCACTCCCTCTTGTGCAGTAAGGTTTATTGGGACGAAAGTGGACTTGGAGAAGTTAATCTTGAGTCCCGTGGTGTGAGCAAAATCGTCCAGAATGCTTTTTAACACTTTGGCTTGTTCAACATCTCCTTGAAGGACAATCAAAGTGTCATCAGCATATTGTAGAACCGGGCATGGTTGATCATCTAGCACTGGATGTCGTAGAGAACCGCTTTCAGCAGCTTTTTTTATGGCCTTTTGAAGCACATCAACAACCACAATGAATAAAAGCGGTGACAGCGGATCTCCCTGTCGTAAACCTCTCTTAATCTGAATCCAGCTGCCCGGGATCCCGTTGAGAAGGATGGCTGTCTTAGCTGAGGTAAGAAGCTCATGCATCCATCTGATCCAAGTGTCGTTAAACCCTCTCGCCTTCATGATTGAGAAGAGGGCATCCCAAGAAACTGTGTCAAACGCTTTGCTGAAATCTAGCTTGAGAATCATAGCTTTCTTTTTCCTTTTTCTACAAGTTTGCACCAGGTCCATTGCATACATAAAGTTATCAGCAATACATCTTGTCTTAACGAATCCAGTCTGGTCCTCATCAACCAAAGTTTTGATAGCAGATTGAAGCCGTGCAGCTAGCACCTTGGTGATCCATTTGACTGAACGATTTAGCAGGGAAATAGGTCTGAAGTTACCCGGGAGCAGTCATTTTCTTTCTTCCGGATTAGAATCATGAAAGATCTATTTATGCTCTCCATGCCGAGTTCTCCTTTGTAGAACTGATCAAAGAACCGAACCATATCTCCTTTAATGTGATGCCAAAAATCTTGATAGAAACCAGAGCCAAACCCATCCGGCCCCGGGCTTTTATCTCTTGGGATATCTTTTATTGCACGGTAGATTTCAGCTTCTGAGAAAGGTTCAGTCAGTGCTTCCAAATTATTCCGGCTTGGATAAAGTTGACCCAAATCTATTTTAGCCGAAGTAGCAGTTTCTGTCCCCATGATGCCCTTGTAGTATCCCGAAAGAAATTTTTGCTTAGCATCTTGTGAGTAATGAAGCAGGCCATCAGACTGAATAACTTTGATTTGGTTAGCCCTCATCCGAGCAGAAGCTTTTTTGTGATAAAATCTGGTGTCCTCATCCCCCAAGACACACCAAGAAACCTTCCCACGTTGTCTTGCTGCCACTGCAATGAGGTGAACCAAGTTCTCAATCTTCTGCCTTACCATACATCTGAAGAAAAATTCCAGTTTAGATAGTGGTCTGTTCTCTTCCAGCCTCAACGCGGAAGCAGAACTGACCTATCGCTAGGAAACCACCGTTTCCTAGACCTACTATCTGTTGGGCACCGGTGGCGGAGTGCCCGCCGGTGATCTTGGTCGGCAGGCCCGCCTGCAAGGGCGCCCCGGCGGGCGCACCTAGCACGGGAGCCACCGCTCTTGCTCTCGCTCTCTTCCTTGCTCTCGCTCTCATCCTTCTTCTTCCCACGTGTTAGTACTCCTCGTAGCTCAACAAGTTCCGCCATGCCACTTGCTCAACCAAGCGCCGCAGTCCACGTGTATCTTCGTGTGGGCTGCCCTTTCTCCCCCTGTGCGTGATCGGCAGGACAACAGCTAGCTATCTGGGATCGCTTCGTGGAGTGGTGGTGGTCAGAGATCCTGAAGTCCGCTCCGAAACCGTATGATGAAGGGGCATGCCATGGGGGTCATGCTCTTCGCTCGATGGACATGGAAGAAGTACACACACCGGTTTCCAGCGGCGACTACCTCGACATCTCTCACGACTTCTTGACACCATCAAGGAAGAGCCCAAGACGTTTGCACCCTTCGGCGACAGTGGGCGTAACTGTAAAACAGTCGTTAAGGGCCGCTAATCATCCCCAACCTGCCCCTCCCCCTCCCCTGTTTCTCCCTAGCCTCCTACTTGCTCCGGTAAAGTGATTGCCATCCCCACGCCACTCTTATGAATTTGGAGTGTAGCTACAACACATTTTGCTTTCTGTACGTGAAAAAAAAATGTCTTGCCATCTAAATGATCATATAAGGAAAGCTATTCAGACATGGTTTGAGATCCCTGCTCTAGATTCGTCAGTAAGTTCATCATCAGTCTCAAACTGCAATATTTGCTCCTTCGATCCCATGAATATTTGTTAGACTGTACACGATCAGGTTTAGACTAGGTCCAGTAGTGATCCATGCATTGAATGGATGAGGCATGCGCCACACTCTCCTTCCTTGTAGCTAGGAACCTTAACCGCCTACCACCGCCTTGCCTCGCTATATATTCAGATGTAATAACTCCGTATGTCATTACCAATACAAGTGGATTCTATGCACACTAAGTTCCCAATCCTGTATTATTCAGTTGTTCTCCAAAAGGTAATCGGATGAGTCTGACAATGCAGTCTTTCTCTGATCGACTACCAACATGTTCAGATACCTTCTTCCTTTTTTCTCCATAATGTTATATACCAGGAGTTTCCTTGTCTGTCCAACTGATTTTGATTTCAACTTTCTTGAAGTCTGCTGGAGTAATACCGTGCGGGTAGTTGGCACACACACATAGCATCTACAACAGATACGTACTTTATAATCCACACGATTATAAACACAAGTTAAGAAGAGATGGGCAACTCTTGTAATTAAAATAGATAACAAACCAATGCCACTTTCAGACAAAATGCAAGCATGATATGAGGACAGTAGCTCAAGTGATATCAAATATTGTAGTCATGCACAAGAGAACCAAATCAAGAGGCAAACACATGCATAACAACGGATATAATTTTTTGTTTTTTCTTCTATTCTGGGGCTAAATGATCTGCATACAAACTGGGTATTCAGGTAGTGTGGGCCAAGATCAGGATATTTGGAAGTGTTGGATTATAGTTTGGAAAAAATAGTGTAGTCTTATGGAGCATCTCTCCCAATTAGAATTGTTTCTACGAACAAACTGATACCATGTGTTGCTGACAAATCATTTTTCTTCAAGCATGTGTTGCTGACGTTGTTTTGTATAGGATGTGATGTAGTCTATCTAGACTGCTACTTAACTTGGTTTCCAAAAGGGAAAGCAAATCTTCATGTAGTCCCTTTGACATGAAAGGATAGTGTGCCAAATCCTTGACGCTGCTATTGATACTCCTGCCACTGAAATTTTTATCAGCTGCATGTTTCTACTTGAAATTCACTGAGATCACTTTGATGTTTAACAAATTGAAGAGTTCGGCTCTGATTCCTTCTTGTACAATTGCAGCTACATTGGATGTATAACAAATTCAAAGTTCATCTCAGAATTTAAGCGGCATTATGCTCGACTTGGCATGCTGAAAAGTAGTTCCAAGGGAAGTATGCCTTGCTTATTTTGTGCCTTTTTTTATTAATATGGATATCCGGGAGAGCATAGAGGAGAAGACAATATGGGAAACATGTTAAAGTGCCAGAGCAAGCTCGGCCAATCTTAGTGGGGCTGGACATCACTTCTGAAGCTTGGGACACACTAAAAAAAAATCTAAGAGTGGACATACATGAGGTTCCTTTCTAATGCATATGGCTTATAACATTGATAATTTAACCTTACTGATGGTATTTTTATTTCAAAGCTAAAAGTTTTCATGTAATCTGGATAAGGTCTTTGCCGAGTGTCGCGTGCCTTGTTTGCCGAATGTATTTTCGTGAGGCACACGGCATATATAGCCTTTACCGAGTGCCCCGTAAAAGACAATAGCCAAAGCGCTGG
Source organism: Poa pratensis (assembly GCA_947311845.1). Classification (NCBI taxonomy): domain Eukaryota; kingdom Viridiplantae; phylum Streptophyta; class Magnoliopsida; order Poales; family Poaceae; genus Poa; species Poa pratensis. Next base: position 1,204,764 of record CAMZMU010000101.1, read on the forward strand.
ACGCTCTGAAATAGCCCGGTCCGGTAGTGAGCATTAAATTTTAGTATAATAAAATATCAACCTCAGTAATTAAAGAATCCAGGGATTTCCCGACTATCGTACATTGAACATTCACGAGTAAAGATTAGAAAACATATACTATGTTACAGGTGCGTGAGTCCACTAAAAGAATGAATACAGCATTAAGGGAGGGTCAGTGGAATTAAACAATACCCCGAATCGTGAGCTTAAGTCCCAAGCGTACGTTGTCAACTTGAGGTCGATATGATTAAGGCTACCATTCTAGTGCGTGTTAACAACGCGGCAGCTCCTCCTGATCTCGCCGGTGGCCTTGGTCTTCAACCCGATGGCACCCAACCTCACCATTGCCGCCTTGAACTTCCCCTCCCATTGGTTCCTGACCTCGGCGTTCGAGCGCACGGACTTACTTGTGTCCGGTGCCGTCATGAGCGCCGCGTCTGACTTGAAGAGCACCTCACCACTCATCACGTTCTTGTAGTACTGGTTGTCCAACCAATCAGGGGTTTGAAAGTCTTGTACCACCGTGTCGTTGCCGCCTGTGGCTGCCTTGCACTGGTTCTGGACAGAGGTTTTCAGCTTGGGATCCATGCTGGACGTGTTGGTCAGGCGGTCGGAGAAGGACGAGCAGTGGGAGCTTCCGATGGAGTGTGCGCCAGAGAGCGTGACCATCTCGTCGGCGGTGAGGCCCTTGGAGGAAAACCCGGCCCTGAGCTGGTCCAAGGTGGCAAAGGGCGCAGGCAGGTTCTGGAACGTCTCACTGCCCATGGACACGTTCCCATCGTACCGACCGGCCGGCATGTCGAAGAGCATCTTCCCGTGGCTGAGGAAATAGGTGGCGTCATGCGCGGCGAAGGCTAGGATGTCGGCGCACGAGACGACGTTCTTGCACGCTGTCTCGATCTTGGCCTTGACCGCGTCGATCACGTCGAATCCCCGCAAACCGATGCTTGAGATGGCGACCTTCTCCGGCGAGCTGTTGGAATCCGTCTTGTCGAGTAGTATGGAAGCGTCACAACCCTGTAGATGATCCATTCCATCATGCATCAGTCCACAAGTACTTATTTCATCCCACATTAATTGTATATGGTGTTTTCGCATAAAATATTGTATGTGATGTTAACCTTATTTCTGGCGTTTTTCATGTACTATACCCACACAGTATGTTATATATACATATATATGCATGTATATGTTTCAAGTTTTACATAGCGGGCTATATCAAATAGCGTTAACGCTTAAAAGGAGCCACTAAATCGTCGCTAAATGGGGATATAGCGGAAAATTGTATATGAATTCATTTAGGGGCAAGTGGGCAACATGTTCAAAAAGATATAGAGGGCTATTTAAAACTATGATATATGTGTAGAGATCTTACCCTGACGAAGCAGTCGTGAAAGAAGAGGCGGATGAGCCCTGCCATGGTGCCGGCGCTAGCATCGCGCACAGCCTGCCTCACGATAGATTCTGCTTGGTAGCATGTTTGCTTGTAGTAGCCAACTGCCAGCCCGGAGGAAGGTGGGGGAGGAGGAGGTAGCGGAGGGCTTGGCGTTGTTGGGGTAGGTGGTGGAGCACTAGGTGTGGATGAAGGTGGTGAAGGACCTGGAGTAGGCGGTGGGGGACTTGACATCATCGGGGTAGGCGGAGTAGGAGTAGGACTAGGCGCAGGCGGTGGCGGAGACATCGTCGGGGTAGGTGGTGGAGGGCTCAGGACAGGCGGCGGAGGATTAGGCGCAGGCGGTGGAGGAGAAGGCGCCACGCAGCCGAGCAGCGCGAGCAAGACCAGTGTGGCGGCGAGCTTGGCCATCGTCGCTAGCTAGCTCTAGCTCCTAGCTCGCCTGGTTTGTGTCAGTGGGCTTGGATGCTGAGAGATGGCGCTGGTGTGCACGCCCATTTATAGCTTAAGCTTGCTTCCGAGACGAACAATCGTACAACTGAGGAACGGAACATGGGGAGCACATTCGCATAGTTGACATCTCTTCTAGATCTCACATAAGAAGAGGCACTTGACACTAATCCATGCGTTGAACAGCTACTAGGCAATGTTCAGTCAAAAGAAAAGCAGCTACTAGGCATGCATGGCAGGTGCTGCTCCGTTAAACACGGCCGCTGGAACATGCTCGGCTGAGACGGCGAAATAAGTAGTGCCATTTGCTCGGATGAGGCGGGATACATCGCGTCATTGGCTCGTACATGGACGGTACATAGAAAAGGACTTGAGAATCGGGACATGTTTTGTATAGGATGTGATGTAGTCTCACTAGGTTGCTACTTAACTTGGTTTCCAAAAGGGAAAGCAAATCTTCATGTAGTCCCTTTGACATGAAAGGATAGTGTGCCAAATCCTTGACGCTGCTATTCATACTCCTGCCACTGAACATTTTTATCAGCTGCATGTTTCTACTTGAAATTCACTGAGATCACTTTGATGTTTAACAAATTGAAGAGTTCGGCTCTGAATCCTTCTTATACAATTGCAGCTACATTGGATGTATAACAAATTCAAAGTTCATCTCAGAATTTAAGCGGCATTATGCTCGACTTGGCATGCTGAAAAATAGTTCCAAGGGAAGTATGCCTTGCTTATTTTGTGGCTTTTTTTATTAATATGGATATCCGGGAGAGCATAGAGGAGAAGACAATATGGGAAACATGTTAAAGTGCCAGAGCAAGCTCGGCCAATCTTAGTGGGGCTGGACATCACTTCTGAAGCTTGGGACACACTAAAAAAAATCTAAGAGTGGACATACATGAGGTTCCTTTCTAATGCATATGGCTTATAACATTGATAATTTAACCTTACTGATGGTATTTTTATTTCAAAGCTCAAAGTTTCCATGTAATCTGGATAAGGTCTTTGCCGAGTGTCGCGTGCCTTGTTTGCCGAATCTATTTTCACGAGGCACACGGCATATATAGCCTTTACCGAGTGCCCCGTAAAAGACAATAGCCAAAGCGCTGGACGCTCTGAAATAGTCGGGTCCGGTAGTGAGCATTAAATTTTAGTATAATAAAATATCAACCTCAGTAATTAAAGAATCCAGGGATTTCCCGACTATCGTACATTGAACATTCACGAGTAAAGATTAGAAAACATATACTATCTTACAGGTGCGTGAGTCCACTGAAAGAATGAATACAGCATTAAGGGAGGTCAGTGGAATTAAACAATACCATTCGAGGTAAATAAAAAAATGGGAAAGCAAAGCATTCCCCGAATCGTGAGCTTAAGTCCCAAGCGTACGTTGTCAACTTGAGGTCGATATGATTAAGGCTACCATGCTAGTGCGTGTTAACAACGCGGCAGCTCCTCCTGATCTCGCCATTGGCCTTGGTCTTCAACCCGATGGCGCCCAACCTCACCATTGCCGCCTTGAACTTCCCCTCCCATTGGTTCCTGACCTCGGCGTTCGAGCGCACGGACTTACTTGTGTCCGGTGCCGTCATGAGCGCCGCGTCTGACTTGAAGAGCACCTCACCACTCATCACGTTCTTGTACTACTGGTTGTCCAGCCAATCAGGGGTTTGAAAGTCTTGTGCCACCGTGTCGTTGCCGCCTGTGGCTGCCTTGCACTGGTTCTGGAGAGAGGTTTTCAGCTTGGGATCCATGCTGGACGTGTTGGTCAGGCGGTCGGAGAAGGACGAGCAGTGGGAGCTTCCGATGGAGTGCGCGCCAGAGAGCGTGACCATCTCGTCGGCGGTGAGGCCCTTGGAGGAAAACCCGGCCCTAAGCTGGTCCAAGGTGGCAAAGGGCGCAGGCAGGTGCTGGTGTCAGGGAAAGAGCAACTGAATATTCCAGGGGGGCAAAGCCCAGTACATGTACATGTGTAGGTATGAACAGTAAATATACATCTAACACCCCCCCTCAAACTCATGGTGGGTCAACAACACTGAGTTTGGAGAGGAAGAACCCATGCTGCGCTCGAGTCTGTGCCTTCGTGAAGAAATCCGCCAACTGTAAGTCGGAGGGCACATAGTGAAGAGCAAGAATCTGATCCTGCACAGCAGCACGCACAAAGGAGGCATCCACGCCGATGTGCTTGGTGAGCTCATGCTTCACCGGGTCACGCGCAATGCTGATGGCACCAGTACTGTCTGACAGTAGAGAAGTCGGTGCAGCAGCGAAACACCAAAGTCTGCTAGCAACCATCGCAACCAGGTCACCTCAGCCGTCAACATAGCCATCGCTCGCAACTCAGCCTCTGCACTGGAGCGGGAAACTGCCTTCTGTTTCTTCGTCTTCCAGGCAATGAGAGACCCGCCAAGAAAAACACAATAGGCAGACAGGGAGCGGCGATCAGAAGGATCACTGGCCCACGTAGCATCAGAGTAGGCCTGGAGCTGGAGAGAGCTGGAGCGAGGAAAGAAAAGGCGGCGAGAGATCGTGCCACGAAGATATCGTAGAACACGGAGAAGGTGACTATAGTGGACAGAACTGGGAGCAGAACGAACTGACTCAGAATGTGGACAGGATATGATATGTCTGGACGAGTGACAGCCAGATAGACAAGACTCCCAACAAGATGGCGATAGCGTGTCGGGTCTGTGAGGGGATCACCATCGGTAGCACGAAGCTGAACATTGAGCTCCATAGGAGTCTCAGCAGTGCACTCATCACCAAGAGCGGCGCGAGCAAGAAGATCCTGAATATATTTTTCTTGGGAGATATAGAAGCCATCAGAAGTCGAAGAAACCTCAATCCCAAGAAAATAGCGAAGAGGGCCAAGATCTGACATCAGGAACTGCTCACGGAGGCGGGCCTTAACAAAGGCAATATACTCAGAGTCATCGCCAGTAATGATCATGTCATCAACATATAAGAGGAGGAGCGTCCGACCACGAGGTGAGGTGTGGACAAACAGCGCAGGGTCATGGTCGCTAGGCACAAACCAGCAGCAGTCACCACAGAAGCAAAACGCTCAAACCAGGCGCGAGGGGCTTGTTTAAGGCCATAGAGAGAGCGCCGAAGACGGCAAACCATACCATCAGGAACAGAGTACCCCGGTGGTGGCTGCATATAAACCTCCTCACGCAACTCACCATTGAGAAAGGCATTCTGGACGTCAAGCTGAGACACAGACCAATGACGAACAGAAGCCACAGCGAGAAGAGTGCGAACTGTGGTCATGTGGGCAACAGGAGCGAATGTCTCATCATAATCGCGTCCCTGCTCCTGCTGAAAGCCACGAGCCACAAGACGAGCTTTGTAACGCTCAAGAGAACCATCGGAGCGAGTCTTGATCTTATAGACCCACTTGCAAGTGATGGGACGAACACCGGGAGGAGGGGAAACAAGGTCCCATGTGCCAGTGCGCTCAAGTGCAGCAATCTCCTCAGCCATCGCAAGCTGCCACTCAGACTGAGCCATGGCATCCCGATAGGAGGTGGGCTCAACAGTAGCAGAAAGACCGTACTGGGAAGGAGAATAGCGAGCAGGAGACCGTAAGGAAGGGCGAGAACGAAGGTTATGAACCGGTGTAGACGGGGAAGGTGGCGCGCCGGAAGTAGAGGGTATGTCAGAGGAATCATCCACAGCACGAGGACGACGAGTGTAGTGGAGAGGAAAGGGAGAAAGGGGAGGACACGCCGGAGCGGTAGGTGGAGAGGAAGGAGGAGGGGAGGGTGGTGTCGGAGGTGTATCAGAAACCGGGAGACTCGGCGGAGGCGGAGGTGGAGGAGGAACAATAGGCACAGAGGGAGATGTGTCGGGGAGTATAAGGAAGGAGAGATCGTCAACTGAAAAAGAGGAGGTGGTAGGACGCGGATAGTATGGACGAGACTCATCAAAAGTCACATCACGTGAAATACGCAGACGACGACCGACAGGATCCCAACACCGGTAACCCTTGTGCTCATCACTGTAGCCGAGAAAGACACACTCAACCGACTGAGCAGTAGTTTGGTGCGTTCTCGCGGAGCAAGAAGGACATAGCACACACACCCAAACATACGAAGAGCGGAGTAGTCAGGAGAGTGACCAGAGAGACGCTCCATAGGAATACCACCCTGTAAGGCAGCCGAAGGCTGGATATTGATAAGGTAGGTGGACGCAGAAATAGCCTCAGCCCAAAAGTGGGGAGGAAGAGAGGCAGCGATCATCATGCACGACTTGTCTCAAGCAGGTGGCGATGCTTACGCTCAGCAACACCATTCTGAGCATGGGCACCAGGACAAGAGAACTGGGCAAGAGTACCCTGCTCGGCAAGAAAACCACGCAACATCTGGGAGATATACTCACCAGCCGAGTCAGCACGAAAAACACGGATGGGCGTGGAAAACTGGGTGTGAACCATGGCAGCAAATCGCTTGTATATGGAGAGAACCTCACTGCGAGATTTCATCAAATAGAGCCAAGTATAGCGAGAGAAGTCATCAATAAAAAGAACATAGTAGCGATGACCACCTTTCGAATCGAAGGGAGCAGGACCCCATACATCAGAATGAACTAAGTCGAAAGGGCGCTGAGAGACTGACTCACTCGTAGGATAAGGTAATTGAGTCTGTTTGCCAAGTCTACAACCATTACAATGTAAAGATACATCGCCAGAGACAGACCCTAAGACACCTTGATGCACTAGCGAGGACAAGCGAGATCCACATATATGACCAAGCCGATGATGCCACTGTTGGAAGGACGCAGAGGAGGAGGTAGCAAGAGCATGCGAGCTGGCGGGTGTGGTGGAAGGAACACAAAGCCAGTCGACCTCCCAAAGGCCCTGAGCCTCACGGCGCCGAGGGCCAGCTCCAACTAGAGCCTGGGTGCGACGATCCTGAACAGAGCAAGAGTCGGTATCAAGAATGACACGACAGCCAGAATCAGTAAGTTGAGCAGCGGAAAAAAGATTCATAGTAAGACGGGGAACATGCGAAACACTAGGAACAGAGAAGGACGGAGTAGAAAGAGTGCCACGACTAGCAACAGGAAGAGCTGTGCCATCGGCAGTGAGAACATTGAGAGGAGAATCAAGAGGTCGAAGAGAAGACAGAGCAGAAGAATCAGAAGACATGTGAAAGGAAGCTCCAGAATCCAGAACCCACGGAGATGTACCTGACTGAGTAGGCGGTGGTGGCGAAGTAGAAGCAGTCAGCGAGGCAACGGTGCCCGTCGAAGAAGAGCCAGAGGAAGCCAGCATACGCTTGAGCTGGGCAATATCCTGAGCAGTGAAGGACTGTGCAGACGGAGACACACGAGCCGCAGGAGAGGAGCGACCCATTTCACGCTGCTTCTTGAAACAGTCAGACTCAGGATGGCCCGGCTTCTTGCAGTAGTCGCAGAACATGTGAGAGCGCCGACCCCCCCCTGCAGAGGGCCGCCCACCCACCCCCCGCGAAGGAGTGGGTAGTAGCGGTGGAACAGACGACACCGGAGCACGGGCAGCAAGCACAGTGGGAACCACAAGCAGCCCAGCAGAACGGAGCCGAGTCTCCTCAGCGCGAAGCTCTGCAAGTACCTCTGAGATGGGAACACGTCGACCACGGGCAAGCAAGTGTGCACGCCGAGGCTCAAACTCGGGACGCAGGCGAGACAAGAACTCATGGACACGCTGAAACTCCAAATCTGACCTCACTGTCTGACAGCAGCGACAAGTACCACAAACAACAGTCCGCAGAGAGTCAAGCTGACGCCAGATGGCAGAACACTGTGTATAGAACGCATCCACAGTAGACTCACCCTGCTGAAGATCATGCTCCTGACGGACCACAGATAGGTAGAGAGCATCACCCGAGGGCTGATAGCGCTGACAAAGGTAAGTCCACATAGCAGCAGAGTGCCTAATCCCATGAACTCAGAAGCAAACTGAGGCAGAACACTCGCAGTGAGGACAGCAGCAGCACGAGCATCATCATTGCACCACTGAGTGTAAACAGACAGAGCATCCCGATAGGGAGAGAGAGTCCGAGTAATCCGATACCTGCTGGTCATAGGCTTTAACTGCAAGATCATCAGCATCTTGGCGGCAGCACGATCAGCCTCAGAAGCATCAGCGGCAAGAGCGGGTGGCACCGGTGGAGTAGGAGCCACAGGAGCAACGGGGCACGGCGGACAGAGACCTCGCCAGAGAGAACGCCCCACAACAGGAGGCCGCGCATGTGGATGCGCATAAAACCCACAAACTCGGCGTAGTTGGTGCCATCAAAGATCACGAGCACCGGGGAACAGCAACATAGCCCGAAGAGGACATCGCGGGCTCTCTGTTTTTTTTTTTTTTTTTTTTTTTTTTTTACACTAGCCGGACCTGGGGCCGGTCAAACCGGGTTGAGAACCGGAGCAGCGGCAGAGGCGTCCGGCACAGGGGCCGGTCCCAGCCGGCCGGGCGACCGGAGCCCTCACAGAGGCAGCCGGCACAGGGGCCGGTCCAACCGGGCAGACGACCGGGCGCACGAACTCCTCCCCGCTCGATGCAGCCCCGAGCTCACCCGCTCGATCTGCTCGATGCGGCCACGGGATGCGCCGCCGGGAGCCGGAGCGGACGGCCGGAGAGCCGCGGGAGGCAGCGAAGGCGGCCGGGGTCGCGGAAGACCGGGCACGGGCGGCGGCCGGACCTGGAGTCGCGGGAGGCCGGGAACGGGCGGCGGCCGGACCTGGAGACGCGGGAGGCCGGGCACGGGCGGCGGCCGGACGAGGCAGACCGCAGACAGCAGCGGCGGCGGCGCGGCAAGCCGGGGACGGCGGCGGCGCGGCAAGCCGGGCACGGGCGGCGACCGGAAGTGGAGTCACGGTAGGCCGGGGATGGCGGCAAGGACGCAGCAAGCCGGAGAATGGCGGCGGTGATGCAGCAGGGAGGTCGCTGCACGGCGGCGGCGACGCAGCAGGCCGGAGACGGCGGCAGCGGCGCGGCAGGCCGGCGACGGAGACAGCCCGGAGTTGCTACGGGTGGGGAGGAGGAGGAGAGCACCTTGTGCTCTGATACCATGTCAGGGAAAGAGCAACTGAATATTCCAGGGGGGGCAAAGCCCAGTACATGTACATGTGTAGGTATGAACAGTAAATATACATCTAACAGCTGGAACGTCTCACTGGCCATGGACATGTTCCCATCGTAGCGACCGGCTGGCATGTCGAAGAGCATCTTCCCGTGGCTGAGGAAATAGGTGGCGTCGCGCGCGGCGAAGGCTAGGATGTCGGCGCACGAGACGACGTTCTTGCAGGCTGTCTCGATCTTGGCCTTGGCCGCATCGATCACGTCGAATCCCCGCAAACCGATGCTTGGGATGGCGACCTTCTCCGGCGAGCTGTTGGAATCCGTCTTGTCGAGTAGTATGGAAGCGTCACAACCCTGTAGATGATCCATTCCATCATGCATCAGTCCACAAGTACTCAATTCATCCCACATTAATTGTATATGGTGTTTTCGCATAAAATATTGTATGTGATGTTAACCTTATTTCTGGCGTTTTTCATGTACTATACCCACACAGTATGTTATATATACATATATATGCATGTATATGTTTCAAGGTTTTAAATAGCGGGCTATATCAAATAGCGTTAACGCTTAAAAGGAGCCACTAAATCGTCGCTAAATGGGGATATAGCGGAAAATTGTATATGAATTCATTTATGGGCAAGTGGACAACATGTTCAAAAAGATATAGAGGGCTATTTAAAACTATGATATATGTGTAGAGATCTTACCCTGACGAAGCAGTCGTGAAAGAAGAGGCGGATGAGCCCTGCCATGGTGCCGGCGCTAGCGTCGCGCACAGCCTGCCTCACGATAGATTCTGCTTGGTTGCATGTTTGCTTGTAGTAGCCAACTGCCAGCCCGGAGGAAGGTGGGGTCGGCCCTGGGGGAGGAGGAGGTAGCGGAGGGCTTGGCGTTGTTGGGGTAGGTGGTGGAGCACTAGGTGTGGACGAAGGTGGTGAAGGACCTGGAGTAGGCGGTGGGGGACTTGACATCATCGGGGTAGGCGGAGTAGGAGTAGGACTAGGCGCAGGCGGTGGCGGAGACATCATCGGGGTAGGTGGTGGAGGGCTCAGGACAGGCGGCGGAGGATTAGGCGCAGGCGGTGGAGGAGAAGACGCCACGCAGCCGAGCAGCGCGAGCACGACCAGTGTGGCGGCGAGCTTGGCCATCGTCGCTAGCTAGCTCTAGCTCCTAGCTCGCCTGGTTTGTGTCAGTGGGCTTGGATGCTGAGAGATGGCGCTGCTGTGCACGCCCATTTATAGCTTAAGCTTGCTTCCGAGACGAACAATCGTACAACTGAGGAACGGAACATGGGGAGCACATTCGCATAGTTGACATCTCTTCTAGATCTCACATAAGAAGAGGCACTTGACACTAATCCATGCGTTGAACAGCTGCTAGGCAATGTTCAGTCAAAAGAAAAGCAGCTACTAGGCATGCATGGCAGGTGCTGCTCCGTTAAACACGGCCGCTGGAACATGCTCGGCTGAGACGGCGAAATAAGTAGTGCCATTTGCTCGGATGAGGCGGGATACATCGCGTCATTGGCTCGTACATGGACGGCACATAGAAAAGGACTTGAGAATCGGGACATATTTGCATTGAACTCATCAACATGTTTCGCTTGTCTCCAGGACGGTGTGGCACAAAGTGCCTGCAAGGAGCCGACCTTCAACTAGAGCCCCTACATTCGCAGAGCAAGTTGTCAGTTTGGTGGCTGAGGTCCGGAACTGTAGGGGAAGGGTATGACACTATGACTCTGCCTATCTGGGGCATGCCCTTCGCTCCATGGATATGGAAGCACAAATACACCATCAAGGAAGAGGCGTGGGTGTCCGCTTGGATGCTTGGGCGACACTGGCGGTAGCTCTAACACGTATACATTTAAACACATAAACAGTATTATGCAATAGATCTTGTAACTGGTAATGTTGCCAGCGAGCACAATGCTTGCAATTGCTACAGAGACCGATGAAGAAGTCCGAAAATCACAGCTTGGATCAGTACATGTTATGTTTTGACTAGATGTTCATAGTCTTACAGAAGATCATATATAGTCATTGTAAGTCTTCGGGTCACCGTGAGGGCACTGAGACAGATCAACACATGAGCCTACTAGGAATTTTCTTGCACCCCTTGTTAAAGCTTAATTAAGGTTCAAATGGCACTATTTATCTCACCGTCTCTCAGCCGAGCGAGCATGTTCCAGCGAGCCTCGGCACCGCGTGCTCCAAATAATTATTGACAATGCCAATTATTATCGGTGGTTAGTACTAGCTGGTTTTCTTTTTACTGAACATGGCCTACTAGCTGATGATCAGCGCAGGGATTAGTGTCAAGTTCCTCTTCTTCCATGTGAGATCTAGCATAGATGTCAACTGTTGGAATGTGCTCCCCCATGTTCCGTTAATCAGTTGTTGTACAATTGTTCGTCTCAGAAACAAGCTATAAATGGTCGTGCACAGCAATGACTTCTCTCAGCACCCAAGCCCAACCATTGACAGCAGCCAGGCGAGCTAGCAGCTATAGCTACGATGGCCAAGCTCGCCGCCGCACTGGCCGTGCTCACGCTGCTCGGCTGTGTGGCGTCGTCTCCTCCACCGCCTGCGCCTAGTCCTACGCCGCTTGCCCTGAGCCCAAGCCCTCCACCGCCTACCACCATGATGTCAAGTCCCCCACTGCCTGGTCCTGGTCTTGCACCTTCGTCCTCACCTAGTACTCCACCGTCTATCTCAACGATGTCAAGTCCTCCGCCGCCTGCGCCTAGTCCTGAGGCACCTTCCCTGAGCCCTCCACCGCCTATCTCGATGGTGTCAAGTCCTCCACCACCTTCGTCCACACCAAGCACTCCAATACCCACCCTTGGGATATCGAGCCCTCCTCCCCCAGCACCGAGCCCACCTTCTTTGGGGCTGGCAGTTGGCTACTACAAGAAATCATGCTACAAAGCAGAATCCATCGTGAGGCAGACGGTGCTCGATGCTAGCGCCGGCACCATGGCAGGGCTCATACGTCTCTTCTTCCACGACTGCTTCGTCAGGGTAAGATTTGTATAATAATTATTTTACACATGCAGAAATATATCTAGAATAGTTACTGATGCTCATGGCTGAATGGATCACTTGTCTACAGGGTTGTGACGCTTCCGTGCTACTGGACAAGACGGAATCCAATGGCTCGCCGGAGAAGCTCGGCATCCCGAACCTGACTCTGCGGGGATTCGAGGTGATCGACGCGGCCAAGGCCAAGATCGAGAGAGAGTGCAAGAACGTCGTCTCGTGCGCCGACATCCTGGCGTTTGCCGGGCGAGACGCCACCTATTTCCTCAGCAAGGGGAAGATGTACTTTGACATGCCGGCCGGTCGCTATGACGGGAACGTGTCTTTGGCCAGCGAGACGTTGCAGCACCTGCCTCCGCCCTTTGCCACCGTGGAGCAGCTCAAGGCCATGTTTGCCTCCAAGGGGCTCACCGCCGACGAGATGGTCACCCTCTCCGGCGCACACAGCATCGGAGCCTCCCACTGCTCGTCCTTCTCCGACCGCCTCACCAACGCGTCCATCATGCATCCCAAGCTGAAAACCTCTCTCCAAGAGAAGTGCAAGTCAGCCACAGGCGGCAACGACACGGTGGTACAAGACTTCCAAACCCCTGATTGGTTGGACAACCAGTACTACAAGAACGTGATGAGTGGTGAGGTGCTCTTCAAGTCGGACGCGGCGCTCATGACGGCACCGGACACGAGTAAGGCGGTGCGCTCGAACGCCGAGGTCAGGAATCAATGGGAGGGGAGGTTCAAGGCGGCAATGGTGAGGATGGGTGCCATCGAGTTGAAGACCAAGGCCAACGGCGAGATCAGGAGGAGCTGTCGTGCTGTTAACATGCACTAGCATGCATGGTGGCCCTCACAAATGCGAGGACATGTTTTTTAGTTGTTTTTAGTGAGGTTCATCGTCTTTAGTTTGGCAAAATTGACCACCAAATACATTTGTAGTACATGGACATTCACATTAATTATATAATACAAAATAATTAATTTTATAGCCACCATTCATGCCAAATAAATATCGCATGTGTAGAAAATATATTTTGTTTCCGGGTGAGTTATTAGGCTATTTCTAATAATGCTACATTAATGACCATAGATGTGCAGGTGCAAAATATTAAAATGGTACATATAATTAAAGTCAGACGGTGAGCTGGCTGCTAAAAAAAATCAAATGAGTTTTTTTTTTGTGATGGTACATCTATGGGTGGAAATAAAACTCGAAACTCGTGAGCTTAATAAGTACTCGAAAACTCGGCTCAACTCGGACACTTATGAGCTGAGCCAACCTGACATTTCTAGCTCATTAAAAAAAGAGCTTAATGAGTCGAGTTACGAGTACTCGTTAAACTCGTGTAGCTTGTAATATGACTAAGCTCATAACACTGTGAACTAGTCCATTGCATATTTTCGTTCACCAACAGTTAACACGAAGTTCAGACATGTATACCCACAATATCTAGGCCACACACAGCATAGCCACTAGGGCCATGTAGGCAATAGATAGCAATTATGTTTTATCATGTTGTTGATTGTTAAGCTATGGACTATATTTGCTAAATATGTTTAAACATTTAAGTTTGTATTATAATATCGACTACTCATGCTATACATGCTTATGCTGTTAACATTTATTACCGAGCTTAATGAGTTTACCGAGCCAGCTCGAATTTTATTGAGTCGAGCCAAGTTGGGGTATAGAGCTCGTTTAGTTAACGAGTTGAGTTGGCTCGTTAACTAACGAGTATTTACGAGTTGTGTTGAATTGAGTCGAGCTGACTCGATATCCAACCCTAGGTACATCCGTGCACAAAGTTAATATTCAGATAGTCAAATGATCAGGTCTTACTTATAACCATATGAAGTTTAGACCATTCTGACGGAATGGAAGATAAGCTCGCTTGATAAAAGTACGAGAAATACTAATTTATCCTCACTAATAGGTAATTCAACTAAATAGTATGTGTTGAAATTTTACGTTGACACTTCTACCTCGTGTTTCCTTTCTTTATTCTGAAAACATAAGACATTATCACAAAGTTATGAAATATGTGACGTGTTAGACATGAACAGTCTAGAGTATAAAACATAAGGTGCTATTTTTATCACAAATTTAATGATCTTACTTTTTTTGTATCACATCCATATAATATATTTACATATTAATAACAAAGGTTATGAAAGTTTGAATATCTAGAATGTAATTTGTTTTCCAATGGATAGAGTATCATGTTTAACTATTTTTTAACTCTCTTTCTACTAAACCCACTCTTCAACCCAATAGTTTTACTCTCTTGCTCATATATATTTGTCATGACATGAAAGACGACTACGATGGTATGGACGGTATAGTTTTGGTATTTAATCCGTCCTCTTTCTTACACGATTGCAAATTCAATGATGCATCCTATTATATATAAGTATAAAATTGTATTAATCACACCCATAGGAATCTATAGGAACTCATTTGACATGATTAATTCACTACACTCGTTTTACTTGCATGAGGTTACCGGAGTTCCTTGACTTACACTCATTAAGATGTAATTTTTCTCCGAAAGCTCATCTCACGCATGTGTGTAAACAAAATACGCTGGAGAAACTTGTGTTGGTCAACGGGTCCAGTGTAAAGATGTCTTAAATTTTCTTCCATACATCGATCCTCGTCATTCCGCCAAACAAAATATCAAGTGGCAGTATGATCTGTCAGTTGCGGCGGCTGGTTCAACGGCAACCTTGGGTCCAGGAATCTCAAGGTTTGGCATCATCCACAGTGTCTAGGGAATTGTCAATGCTCCGCATCGTTGTCACTGAGAAGAGGAGTGGCATCATGCACAGTGTCTAGGGAATTGTCAATGCTCCGCATCGTTGTCTACTGAGAAGAGGAGCTCCAATCAAAAATCATATCTTAAAGTTTTAGAAAAAACTGAAATTTAATTTAGAGATACATAAAGATGATTTCTATGAACCTGTAAAACTGTGTTAAAACATATGTTGTATTGTAGGTTACACAAAAATCACAAAAACAGGCAAGAGAATTCGATTTTCGTCTTCACATTTGTCCTTGTATTTTTTGCGTCCCGTCCATCTGGCTTGTGGCCACCGTGGCACCATCGCGCCAGCTCGGCACACATCCTGGAGTTGATCTAGTCTCTGGCCTTCTAAAAAATTGTTGACCAAAAATGCCAGTTCATCTGACATGACATCCTGGAGTAAGACTAGATCATCGCATGTTGACCAAAAGAACTTGCCAGCCATGGTCGTGGTCTAATAAAATTTCCATGACGTTTTGGCAGGTTGTCATGGTGACGAACAATCTCGCCGGGTGAGCTATATATTTTCACAGATCTTCGAGACTCTTCAGGCACCATACCTGTAAATGGAGACCAACCAGCCAGCAGCAGCCCAAG
Source organism: Poa pratensis (assembly GCA_947311845.1). Lineage (NCBI taxonomy): Eukaryota > Viridiplantae > Streptophyta > Magnoliopsida > Poales > Poaceae > Poa > Poa pratensis. The sequence continues at coordinate 1,220,145 of CAMZMU010000101.1, forward strand.
ACCATGAGATCACCGAGCTTGCGGCGGCCAAAGGAGACGTCCGACTCCAAGCAGGGGAAGACACTCGGCCGGCAGCGTCCAGTCCAGGGGCGAATGGAGACAAGGACGAGATCAACAGTGGCGAGTTGATGCTGGACCTCAGCAAGTACATCCTGCTGCTGGGGACGCTGGTGGCGACCGTGACATACGCGGCGGCGTTCAGCCCGCCGGGCGGCGTGTGGCAGGACAGCGACACCGTCGCGGGCCACCTCGCCGGTGACTCCATCATCCGCACCACCAGCTACCGCCGCTACCTGGCCTTCTACTACTGCAACGCCACCGCCTTCGCCTCCTCTCTCGTCGTGATCGTCATGGTCCTCTCCCTCGTCCTCCTGCACGAGAAGTGGAACCGCCCCTTCAACATCAAGACGCTGCACGCCGCCATGGTGCTGGACCTGCTCAGCCTCATGGGAGCCTATGCCTCCGGCACCTGCCGGGACATGGTCACCACCGCCTACTCCTCTGCGCTGGTGGGTCTTGCATTCGCCTACCTCATCTTCCAGACGGTGGTCTCGTTTTGGTCAGGTAAGCAGTCCAACTCCAGCCACGGCGCCACTGTTGACAAACGGCTCCGGAAGGTCCTGATGCTGCTCGCGACGTTTGCGATCAGCGTCACCTACGTGGCCGGGATGAGCACACCAGGAGGCTTCTGGGACGCTGGGAGCGGACACGCCCCTGGCCACGCGATCCTCGGAGACGGCCACGATAAGCGCTTGACGGTGTTCTTGTGCTTCAACGCCTCGGCCTTCTTCGCGTCGCTGCTCATCGTTATGGTGCTTCTCGACAAGAGGCCTCACGTGAATATGCCCTACGGCTGCATCACCGTCGCGCTGGTCAGCCTCGTCGTCGCGTACACTGCCGGCAGCTGCAGGAAGACCGACACAACTGTCTATGTCTCCAGCCTGGTTGGTGCTGTCTTTGCTTTCATTATACTCCTCCAATTTGCCGTTGTTCAAGGTTGGATCGACACCGTGAGGGCCACCTGCTTCTGGACCAAAATCCTACAATTTTGTGATTCGGTTTCAACAAAGTTAAGAGAAGCGATAACAAGAAGTAATAATGGCAGGTAACGGCAGCAGCACATACCTTCTTCTTGTTCTTCCTCTGCACCACATTCCAGTTTGCAAAACTGACTTCTGTTCCTCTGCAATTGTTAATAGGAAGCCAGTGGACAAGGCTAGCTCCCTTGTTTTATTGCTCGCCACTCTTGCAGCAACCATCACTTACCAAGCGGGATTGAACCCGCCGGGTGGCGTTTGGCCGGATAATGAGGGCGGCCACATAGCCGGCGACCCGATCTTGCTGACGACGGACGCTAGGCGGTTCAAGGTTTTCTTCTACTGTAACTCCATCGCATTTGTGGCCTCCTTGGTCGCCATCATCTTGGTCCAGAACAAGATTCTGCTCCAGACCCACGTGCTGGAGGCAGCCATGATACTAGACTTGTTTGGTCTTATCGGTGCTTATGCCGCCGGGAGCTGCAGGGACGTAAACACCTCCCTTCACGCCATGGCCTTGGCCGGTGCCGTCCTGGTCTATGTGGTGGTCCATGTGGTATTTGTCACGCTGAACCACGAGGACACCATACCTGACCGGGAGATCAAGTTGGTGGAGAAGAGGCGCAAGCGGCTGCTCCTCTTCGCCGTCTTAGCCGCAACAATCACTTACCAAGCTGGGTTGACCCCTCCGGGAGGTTTTCAGCTCCAGAACGATGGGTCTAGCAGCGGCCCCTATGCAGGTGACCCGGTGCTCCTATACAACTTTCCGCACCGCTACAAGGCCTTCTTCTACTGCAACTCGGTGAGCTTCATGCTGTCCATCTCCCTCATCATCCTGCTCGTGAACCGGCATGTGTACAGGCCCGCCATAAGAAGCTATGCGCTCGATATCTGCACGGCGGCGGGCATGTTTAGTCTGATGGGGGCCTATGCTGCCGGAAGCACACAGCGTCTGAAAACATCTATCTATATCTTTGTGTTGGTGGCTGTGGTACTCTTTTTCATAGGTGGACTTGTTCTGTGGAGTCTTAAGCGAAATGGTAACTCAGACAGTAAACCGAAGCCAGAGATTAATGACAACAAAGAAGGAAAAACAAACCATGGTAACTCACACAGTCAACCGAAGCCAGAGAGTAATGACGACAAAGAAGGAAAGACAGAGCATGGTAACTTGGACAGACAACCAAATCTAGAGGTTATTGATGACAAAGAAGAAAAGACGCATGCCAAGCGCAAATACCTGATGCTTCTAGGAATCCTCGTGGCGAGTGTCACATACCAAGCGGGTCTGAGTCCACCTGGTGGAACTTGGCAGAGCGACAGCGGCCGGTACAGCGCAGGCGACCCAGTCATGCATGACAACAGGAGGCCCCGGTACCTTGTTTTCTTCTACAGCAACTCCGCCTCCTTTGTGGCATCCATTCTTGTCATCGTGCTGTTGCTACCGCAGTGGTGGAACAATAAGCAGTGGTCACTCAAGGTGATGAACACGGTAATCTTCATGGATTTGCTCGCTCTCCTAGGGGCATATGCAGCCGGCTCCAGCAGGGGATGGAAAACTTCCATGTATGTTGTCGCACTGATCGCCGCCGTGCTGGCCTACGTTGCAATCCATATAATTCTGGCATTGTCATGTCCACACAGTCCTCCACATGAGAATCTGGAAGGTCAAGAGAATGCTCCTCAGTCACACGAGCAGGGGAACGGAAGGGTTCAGACACCGTTACGTGCAATGTCACTACCTTGATCATCAATGTGACCTGCGTCTCTGTTCATGTTAGAGCAGTGGATATAATTCCCTCTACACACGGAAAAAGCAAAGGCAGTTGCTCCTTTGTATATTTATTTCTCACTGTTAAGTACAGATTTTGTTACGGTATGACAGAAGAGTGAAAAAACCGATTTGATTCTCTTCGCTCCCATTTTATAGATTTTGTGGTGCTCAGCTTGTTCAGTCCTGCTCTAGTTCTATGCTCTGTCTTCCCCACTTTCTAGATTTGTAGTTTACTTCGTGTAAATGGATTACTCTAAATCTCTAATGCTAGTATGTTGGAGCACATTGGGAAAAATAAAAAAATCTCTAAATCTCGACTCAGGTGTAAAACCCTCTGTAAGATCAAATATGAGCCGCCACGGGCTGGTGCACTAGGTCTTAGGGTCCTTCTGCCAAACACTTAGAATGTGCACTGATTGCCTCCACCTTAAAACCCTGTAATTGGCCTGGTGCCATCACATGCACCTGGGAAATATCCAGAATCATATACCAGTAGTTACTACATAAGGTCTTAAGTCCCATCAAACTAGAAAATGGAAACAGAGAAACTTTTCTTTTTCACGTTACGTATCATTTTTGGTAAATTTGACAATTAAAGAGTACAGCCAGAATCGTCCTAATGACACAACTTTCTACGGTAGTGGTTCTCAACCCGTCCAGTATTTGTTTCTCTACATAAGCTGTGTAAGCACACACTACTCTCTCCGTACAAAAATATCAGATGTTTTAATTAAATCAATGCGGACTACATACAGGATTAAAAGAGTGAGTCTACACACTAATACACATCTAGGTACAGCCGTATCTGAATTGCTAAAACATCTTACATTTTGAATGGAGGTAGTATTTGCCAAAAATATTTTATTCCTCTTACAGAAAATGTATATATCTAATCCATTTGTTTTTAAGAAGCTATAGACCGGTTCCGATATCTTATTTAAGTAGCAGAGATATGTAAATGCAGAGTTCATTTCTGTATCCTGATGAACCCAAGTGACATTACTAAATAACACAATTGGGGGCACTAATGGGACAAAGACATGCTCATCCTTTATTATAGGAATGAAAATTTCAACCACATGCAACTTGCATTATTTTGTGCTCCATTTTTGTCCCTTGCCATGACAAATGATGAGGACCTTCAACTACTTTAGTTTGGTGGAATTTTCTTGGCAAGTATTTAATAACAACTCCCAATGTCATAAAACAAAATAAGCATGTTCAAGCAGCATCACGGACGACGATGCACAGTACAAGATAATTGTAAATCCAAACAAGTTGCAAGGAACTGTAGCATGTACCTGAGTCCCGAGGTAGGTATTCTACTGAAACACAGTTGTACATGAGCCACCAAGCCATGAGGATTATGTTCTGCACTCTCAGAATGATTGATCTTTCACAAGACTCCATAAATAATAGCCTAAGTGGTATTTCACCAAAACCACTTGTGCAATCCATCCAAGGAACTTCATTGAGCTGTAAAATATCATATATCATCCGTCGGCATCATGACATGTTAAACTGTCCTCATGCAACACAACTAAATCAATATGCAAATAATTACCTTAGTGTCCTTATGAAATTTCATATGGCAGTTAATATGAATGATTAAATCTAGTTAGTCGGATAGAAGATGATAAACGTGTACATATATAACTTCAGGTTGGGTGTATTTGATCTTTATGTACTGATGCAAGCAAGCTACATGGCATTAGCATCTTCCAGAGATAAACGAAGCTACGTACTAGAAATGGATATAATAGGCAAGTCTTGTCTGGTCACAACAACAGAGTATTGTCTTGTCCACACAACCGCACTCTCGGTTAGGCATGACAAGGCTAATGAGTATTGACTACTCCCCATCAGCTCTGGTGTTTAGGCTAATGATGATAGAAAATAATATTTTAAGGCATTTGTACAAATTTTCAAACAAAAATCTCTTAGAAGAACACAAGTTTTGCAAATTAAACTACATGCAGGGAAAAGAAGCTACCGACATGTGAATAAGCTGCAGCTGGCGTGCGAACAAGGACAACTTCAATTCCTCAACTGACCTGAGACATACAAAGGGATAAAAGTTTATACAAGACGAGTTGATGTAGTCTTGCCATGATTAGTAATCATATGTAATCTATATGTCACCAGCACGTACACGCCACAATGCAAATGTACATGTCAAGCAAACTCAACATACTAACAGTCTAACACAATAGAAACCAATGGCTACAGAACGTACCCGGAACAGGAGGTATTCAGGCATCACAACCGAACCGAGACAAATCAATCCATGTATGCACTCCGTCTCGAGTTCTCCAGCCTGTGCTGTCCCGGTGGGGCATTTCGCCGAGCACCTGCCTGGCATTCCGTCAGGCAGAGGCAGAGGCAGCGAGCCATGCAATGGCCTCCTTTGACGGCCTCGTGATTTCTGGAGAGGTTGATGATTCGAGCGCGGGCGGCCTCCGTGTTCCTGCGGATGGAAGCAGCTGCTCCATCGATCGAGTCTGGTGGACCGCGGGAATGTGGTGGGTGCAGCGATTCAGAGAAGGCGCAGGCAGGGAAATACAACGACTGTATCAAGGTGGAAGCGGAGAGGACTGCGCGCAGGCCACCGACGGCAGAGTAAAATGGGCGGAGTAAACTCGAAATATCTTGATAACCTTTGTCCAAATTACAAATTGTTTCCACTTTTTAGGTCCTCACGTCGGGATCTTAAAACTATTCCATGTTGGTAGGTTGACGCTAAATAGTAGAGTCCCCAAAATTTAAGGCGAATAATAACTCTAACCCCAACCCTCCGGGCCGCTCGTGCGAGGGCGGCTCCGGAGGCGACCAACACCGCAGGCGCAGAGCACCTTCATCCACCCTCCCCTCCGGCCGCTGCCGCCGGCGCCGGCCGTGGCGGCCACGCCTGGCCGTCGAAGGCGGCGGGCGGGGTTGCGCTGCCTGTCGTGCTCCCTTCGCGCGGGGGGCCGACCCCATGGCGGCGCAGGTGCGAGACTAGGCTGCGGGGCGGGGGCGGTCACCTTGGGCGGCGCTTGCCGGCGCGCAGCAGGGAGGCGGAGGCGCGAGACCAGGAGGGCTGGTGCGGAGCTCCTGAGGTGGCGGCGCTCGGCCCTGCGGGGTTCGTCGCTCGATCTGGAGCCGTTGTGCTGATTCAATCTGGGGCCAGGCCAAGCGGCGGGGCGTCCTGCTGCGGCGGCGCGACCGAGCCTCGCGGCGGCGGTGCGGCCAATCCATTGCGGCGGCGCTGTTGCGCAGCTCCTGGCCGATCTACCTTTCGTCGGGAATCGGACCGTGGTGTGGGGACTGCTGGACCCACAAGAATAATGGTGGATAGCGGTCCTAGGGTTCCGAATTGCGCGAAGACGAAGATCTGATTGACGTGTGTCCCTTTTGATCTGGCCGGAGTGTCGGGTTCCGGAAGGCTCCGCCTGGTGATCTCACATGGAATTTTGCCTGGAGACTGTGGGATCAGAGGGATTCGGTCGCGCCGGAGGTAGCGGCGTGAAGCTCTGCTTCTGTTACCATCATGGGCAAATCCATGATGAAGTCAGAGGCGGAGAATGTCATGAAAGCGAGATTGGAGGACCACTGATGGTGATTCGATCCTTTGGCGGGGATGAGGAACTTGCTTGGAGTTTCAGGAATCGTATGCAGCGGTATGGAAAGTGGGGGCGACAGCACAGGTGAAGTTCAAAGTTCTACCTTGAAAATCCAAGGTCTGGCCTTAATTGGTTGTGCCTGGCAATGTACTTGTTGAAGACATTGTTTTGAGAACGAGGACTATCTCCAAGGTGAAAACCCAAGATCTCGATCGGGCGACGACGGCGCTTCTGCATTGTTTCCTTCTTAAAGGCGTTGCTTTTGGAGAGTTTGGACATCAGGTGTTGTTGTGGTGGTAGTAGTGCTGCTGCTACAAGGATTGCAACTCCGTAGCGGGACTTTTCTTTTTTAGTTTCTTCTTCTTATTGTATTTTGGCTGTGTGCATCCGTAATATCTTCGGTTATTACGTTGTTGCAGAGGCTGGGTGTATTTTTATCTTCGCGATATTAATATATACTCTTTATCTAAAAAAGGTTTTGATGACTTTTTTTTGAGTTTCCAAAATTTAAATGCATATAATTCGGGTTTCAACGTAGTAGTACATCGTAATTTCAGTATACGTTTGTACTTTAGAAATACTGAAAATACATTACTCTTTTGTCCAAAAGCCACAAAGTTTCATGACACAAAAAAAAATCAAGTTTAACCAAAAAAATCGAGAAACCCACTAACAAACCTCGAGAAAAACTTCAACTCAAAATCTCCGAATGTTGAACTTTAGAAATGTTTGACATCCGAAAAAAAGACCGGAGATAAGAATCCGAGAAGAAGTGGCGCCATTTTGCACACCCTTTGGTGCAAAACGTTCAGGACAAAGCGACTCCCTCATGCTCCTCTTGATAAATTTATTTCCGGATTTAATACTGATAAATTTACTAATCTAATTCCATGTCGTTCGTCCATTTCAGTTAGGTATTATTCATTTAATCGATAATTTTTACTTTTAATCGACACCAGCCTATCATTCTGCATCTTAAATTGTGCAACTGTTGTATTTATAATATGCAACTACATTTTCTACTTATTCTGTGTTCAAACTTGGCTGATATATTGCACTTTATACACTAGCTGAAACTAGGTTTTCCACTCGCAACATGTGATTTAGATTTTTCTAGTCATTTGTTGAATCAGTGATCGGTCCCATTTGTTTTGACGGATATTTGTGGAACAAATCTTCGTGCACCGGAGATCGATGCATAGCTATTTAAGCTCTTGTATACATATTACTACCTATGAGAAAATTGCATCCAACTCTCTTATGTAATTTGACAGGAAGAAACTGGAGAAGATGGCGAGAACGTGCAGCAATAGTATCGGCCGTTGTTCTTGGCGTTGCGCAGTTATCTTTCTGATCCTTTCTACGGTCCTCTTATGTAGGAATGCATGCTCGAACACAACTATGTAAGCGTTGCATATATCGATAAAATGACCGGATGCACACAATTCAGTTTCATGTAAAATGGATTCAACAAACCTGAGATTTTTCTTTTTTTCCTGTATTCAGCTTACCTGCAGGAAGATGGCGACGACCCTGCATCACTCTTCTTTGACCTTCCAACGTTGACGAAAGCAACCAACAATTTCGCCGAAGAGAATAAGCTTGGGCATGGAGGATTTGGTGCAGTATACAAGGTGTTATTATCGGTGTAGAGTAGATAGTTCTTGCTCCCCTAGAAATTAATTAAGAACACTATGATTTGTTGTGCCTAGTAAATTAACGACACTAACTAAAGTATTTCATAGGGGTTCCTGCCTAGTGGGCGAGAAATAGCTGTGAAGAGACTGGACAAAACTTCAGGGCAAGGTCTGAAGGAGCTGACGAACGAGCTAGTGGTTGTGGCCAAGCTGCGACACAACAACCTCACCAAGCTTCTTGGTGTGTGCTTGAAGGGACGAGAGAAGTTTATTTGGAACAAGACAAGCATCCTGAAATACTTGGCTCATTCGACTGGAATCAATCCAATTGTTGGAAGGTGCAGATAAATTTCAATGGAATCTTACTAAGAATGGTAAATTCTCGGTTGATTCGATGTATAGAGCACTAATTCTTCCTGAAGTACCGGTCGACAGTAGGGATAATAACAAAATTTGCAAGATGAAGATACCACTAAAAACTAAAGTATTTGCGTTGTATCTTCGTCGAGGAGTAATTCTTACAAAAGACAACCTTGCCAAGCGCAATTGGCACGGAAGTAAAAAGTGCGTCTTCTGTCATCGTGACGAGACTATAATAACCCCCAAGAGCAGGGGATCACTGTAGCACCTCTCAATGTGGAAGTAGGGTATCGATCCGCAGGAGCAAGAAGGAAAAGTTATCTATTCCTACAACTAAAGTGTCACAAGTTTTAGTTGATTATGCACTAAACAGGTTTAAAGAACAAGATGGTTGATTTAATGGATGGAAGTTTAATGTAACAAAACAAGAATGTAAAAGTGTCCCAATCCTCTTCAATGCAAGAGGACAAGACAAAGGTTTTCTCTTATAGGAACAATGGACATGGGTTCATGGGTTCACTCAATCCTCTCTCCCATCTATGGTGATTATCATGTTATAGATAAAAAGTACACACAATTGTCATGCTTTAATGGTAAACTTCTATGACGGCTACATGTCCTAAAACACATAGTTGAAAGAAAATAATCATTTGTGTTGCTAGGTCACCCTCGTAAGGCTAGCGTGGTTTGTTGTCACTCCCACATCATACTTCTTCCTTTTTACCCCCAGATAAAGGATGTTGGGCTGTATTGTGTCACTCAATACATATGCCGTTGTCACATCGGCCATCCCGTACCTACATACATCATACTTCATAATGGACAATATTCTAAACACTAGTGCAATGATTCATATTTCGTGTGCATGACCACATCTCTCTCATCTATCTACACTTGGTGGTGTCAATCACCTCATGACATGGATAAACAAGGCATTATGCATAAATCGAACCATCACATGCATCATAGAATATCTCCAAAGTATGACAAGTCATAAAAGATCCAACACAACGGTAAATGCATAACAAATATCATCTCATACCACAATATCCACCATAGGAATTACATAGATAGATCCATACTTATGCAAGGCACATCATATGGACTTCAACAATGATCATACATAGAGAGATTAGATCAAGTTACCACCACAAACCCAAAGTCCAGGGGGTGGACTACTCCCCCTTCATCATGGTGATGATGGTGGAGATGTTGGAGAAGATGGAGACCACCCCGGCAGCGCCCGCCGGAGTTTTCCCCCTCCAATCTGCAGCTCCAGGTCTTCTGTTTCGTGGTTTTGTGTTTCTGCGGCGCTCCCTTCCGAAAGCCGTCGGGGGACTATTTTTATAGTCGTTTTTAGGTCAAGACGAGGCACGGGGACGAAGATCGACGGCATCGGAGGCTCGAGGCCCAGATAGGGGGTCCCACGCGGCCAAGGAATCTGGCCGCGTGGGCCCACCTCTTTTGGCCCTCGGGTTCCGTTTTTTCGCTTCCTTCGCTCCTACGCTTTGTTCCTTCCAAAAAGATGCCGAAATATTAGGTCATTTGGACGTCGTTTGGGTCCCTGAAACATCAAAATATAGAAAATAGGGTTTTCTGCCAGTGCAGGGTTAATTCCAGAAAAATAGGGAAACTGTGAAATATTCCCAAAATCAATATAAAACAATGATATAACCCTTATATGATGCAAATATGATTGAAATATAAGTAATATAATGCAAAGTTCATGTATGCATTTTACATGCATCAACATCCCCAAGCTTAACCTATACTCGTCCTCGAGTATGAAGGTGATAAAACTAACATGGACTTTGCTTTTTAATACTATCAATGGATATCAAAGATGATTACTATTGCTACATAGAGTCAAATGATTCATTCTTCAAAGGAATAGCAATATACAAGATAGATTATGAAGTGATATCAAATATTCAATGTAAGGATGTTCAATGATAATTCACAAAGTGTAACATAGAAGAAAGTACTATGGACCAAATGTATGAAAAGTAAAAACATCCTATAATGGTCATAGAGTATTCTTGTAAATCTGAATATAAAAGGTGGACACTTTGGAAAGATATATAAATAAGTAGAGGTAAAACATGAATAAGTTTCATCTAGCTTCCAAATGCTTCTACTTAAGTTAATGTTTGCAATGTGGTATCCATTGGTGTGGAGCTCTCATTACCCCTATCATAGCATCTTGAATGGTTAAAGTTTAAAGTGAAAGCAAATATGAGTAGTGTGCTTGACAAAGTATGGGTTGAATGCCTCATGCCCCGTGAATACGAGTACCTACACCACGGTGTTACTCAACTCGGGCCACAAAGCAAGTTCAAGTTAAAGTCATTGTAAGTAATATAATAGCGTCATCAAGAGCGTCAACTGGGGTACCTCTTGCCTCAGGACATGGAAACTAGCCCATGTCAAAATGACAAGACAAACAGACAATGAACAATCTCAGCACTCTTTTATTTACTATTTGTATAGCTTTTTATTATGACGTGCATCACTGAATGTTCACTTTGGTGCGCTGTAAATTTCCACCATGAATGATGCATGGCTTAGGTTAGCGGCCCAGGCGTCTCTCTAGCCATTTATACAAACTCCTCAAACTTACTAAGTTTCCGCATTTATTTGGCACCATGATAAGCATCCATAAACAAAAGTACATGATATCAACTAAATATAATTAAGAGCACGTTGAAAGCTTGCCATGTGACAGCACATATGAGCTAACTCCCAACCAAGACTCTTGTCAAGCTCACAACTTCATAATTTTAATCACAATGGTTCATGTTTATTAAGTGCAATAAAAGTAAAGTGTGCATCAAGTTCGTGAGAGCTTTTTAACCAACTTTCCCATAACAATCAATAACATAAGCATTTTAATTCAGAAAATAGATAATACAATATAACATGATAAACATACTCGGAATAGCATAAAGCTAATAGGTAGATATGGTGGACTCACTGGAAAAACTTTGGTTGAAGGTGTTGGAAAACAAGTTTTTACTTGTTGGAATTTTTGGGCTAGCAAAAGGGAGAAAGTTGACCGTCTAAATGCATGCATAAGTGTCCATAGAACTAATCAATCCATGTTAAACAAAGTAAAGTAACATTCAGCATCAAAACATGAATAAAAGATAGCTCTTGATAAAACACTTGCAAATTAATACTCATTAAAAAGCACATGAATCATGCAACTATATGTATCTTTTTGAATCAACTCAAACATCCCTTTCCCAATCTTTTTAATAGCATCCAACTTAATTCAACCCAAATTTCCAGTAGCTCTCTCATATATAAATGATAGTGGTGGTCTACAAAAAAAACAAACCGAAATAAAAAAAATAAAAGACGCTCCAAGTTTATGCGATAAAGTGCATTGATCGAAAAACAGAAGTTAGACGTGTGCAAACCGAGAGTGTGTTGGTCCAGTGGGGTTGTCTTCACATCCCCAAGCTTATGGTCTTCACCATCCTTGGATAGCTCTTGGTGCATCTCCTCTAATCCCTGTGAAAAAACTTCAAAACACCGTTTCTCCCATTTCTTTTCTGTGGGGTGACATTAGTAGTGATAGACAAATGAATTGCTTGCTGCATAAAATCCTTAAACAAAAATTCATATGAATGTCCAGAAAGTGTATAATGTTGTATGCCTACTTATAAACTCAATTGGATCAAAAAGATTCAAGTTAAAAGTTCAAAGAATGCATCAAACAAAATGGGACAGAATCTGTCCAGAAAAACAGCAGCAGCAAAACGCATTTTTCTACCCTACTTAAATATGTCGAAAAAATCTGAAAAAATTCACGCTTACAGAGGATGAAAAGTTGCAACTACAGTTCAAATTTCAGCTCATTCGGAGTTACAGAATAGAAATGAAAAATCATACCGTGCACAGATTCGTGCTGGAATAAAATCTCCGAATACAAATAGCAACTTTTTCAAACCAAAACGGGTAAAACTTGGCACTTTATTAAAAATTCCAGAAACAAAATTAAAAACTAAGTCTCTTGTTACAGCAAGAGGACACAAAGAAAATCAAAAATAAAAACAACCGGGTTGCCTCCCGTAAAGCGCTTTCTTTATAGCCATGTAGCTAGGCTTCTTACTTTGGTGATCATGAAGGTTGAAGCTCATGAGGGAGCTTGTTCTTTGGTGTGTCCCTCTTCCTTGAGAAGTGTTCATGCATAATACCAGGGTCCCATGGTGTTATCAATCCAATCAAAATAATATTCAAGTTGAGACCTAGTAGAGAGAAAAACAAAACACAAAAGTAATAACAACAAAGTCTAACTTTCTTTCTATGGCATTTTGTATATGAATGAAGCACAATAAATAGAAATTTTCCAATGCATATTAACAGTAGATACTTGCAACTTATAGTTATTAGCAACATAAAGAGGGCTCTTATCACCTCCTCTTTCATAATAGTTGTTAAGATCAATATCAAGTTTAATATCATGGTTGCAACAAAGATTTGGAACTAAAGGTAATTACAAACCACATAAGTATTTCTCAACATAAGCAAATTTCTCCTCTATGGTGTAATTAGGAGAATCCAGAAACAAAGTAGGACTCTCATGAGTAAGAGTAACATCACAAACAGCAAGTATATCATTTTTATCCTCACATAATTTAGTAACAACTAAACATGGAGGTTTATCAATAAGCATAGGACCATCATCTAAAGCATTATCATATAGCATATTTAAGCAATACTACTCATTATCATCAATAAGTTCACTAGTAGCATTAATAGAAAGTAAAGGAGCATTATTAGTTTCATCATAATAGCATGAATTATCATATAGGACCATAGAATTTTTAGTTTGACACTCATCATAACATGGGTTTTCATAAATAACAAAAGACTTTTGAGTTTGAGTGCTACTATCAAATGTTGATGGTAAAGTTGGGAGATCCAACTCTTCCCAAGCTTAGGTTGGAACACATCCATTTCAATCTCCTCTTCACATACTTCCTCTTCCAAGCTTATGTTTTCATTATCCTTTTCCTGCAAAATATTAGTACTTTCCATGACAGCAAGAATTCTTTCTTTAACATAAACATTATCACTAAACTCTTTTTTGCAAAGTTGGAGAAGAATAGAAATGTGTCCTTTCATTACACGAGCTTCATGACTAGTTGCAAAAAAATTATCAATAAGAAAGTCTATTTCATGGGCTGCAACATAAGCAATATATTTCTCAACTTGTTCTATATCAGGGCATGAAAATTTATTTTCACGATAACAAGCAATTAGCACTGTTGTGCTTACATTGATAGGGAGAGTGTTTATAGTCTTTTCTAAAGCAGCGAGTTACATCATGTAATTCACAAAACTCAATAGCCATATCATTGAGATGTTCAAGTAATTCAAGCATTCTATTTCCTTCTTTGGTTGATCGATATTCATAGTAAGCTCCCATAGTTTTGACATAACCTTCCTCCATAGCAACACTTAATTTTTATGATCTTAAATGAAAACTGAAAGTAAAATGATACTATAATGATATAACCGAAATAACAACTAATAAACAAAATGCAAAACTGAAAATAAAATATGAAACCGAAATATAAATATGATATGCAAGACAATAACAAAACAAAATAAAATGCTTTGAAGGTAAAGATGGGTAAGATGGTGCTCACGTAGGTGCAACCTCCCCAAACTTAGGTGATTGTAAGATATAAAACAAGATAAAATAAATCTAAAGTCTAGTGCTGTAACACCCTGTTTTCCGATGATCCCTTTCCGACAAAACATGGGTTTGGACTCTCAATACTCATATTTAATTTGGTTTATCGAATCTTGAATCCGCCTCCGTAATTTTGTCGGGCTCGTCGAGACAATCAAAATGGACTACTCATTTGCCCAGAATGGACTGCGAATGCATCTTCCTTGGCTTTATCAATTCAAAGGCTAAGATTAAAAGAGTGATACTGATCCTCATCTCTATCCTCTGTGTACACAAGAGCTTCTTATCCTGATGAGGCGTACTCCATCTCTCTCTCTTCTATTCTCCAAGCCGAAGCCTCCCTTGCATCCCTCTTCCTCCCAAGGCGCCTCACCTTCTCCTCCACTTAGAGCCCAAATGCCTTCCTCCCTGCCATGTCCAGCTCCTCCATGACCTGTCCCTGGCGTCCCTGACTGGGTGCTGAAGGAAGAAGAAGAGGTTGCAAGAGGAGAACAAGGGGAGTAGGAAACACAAGGGAAGAGGAGGCCTTCCCAACACCCTCTTCATCAATCTCCTCCAATCCCACCACCAAGGTGAGGTTCTCCCTCTTATTACCTGTACCAAGGTGTTATACGTGAGGGATTCATGGTGGTTAGGGCAGGGGACTAGCAGGTCCATGGAGAATTAGGGCATAAATCGTTTCATGCTGCTGTCTCTCTGTATGCAGTAGCATAAATGCCCTTTTTCGAATACCGAGATGGCCAAATCAGAGGTTAGGTCTATGTAATGTTTTGTAGACCTTGTTCCCACGATTGTTTTGAGACGTAAAACGCATCAATCGGAGTTGTAAAGCTCCTGCTATACCTATTTCTTTGCAGCTGTACCAGATTTCAGAAACAGCGCAGAATAGGTTTTCTCCATGGGTTTTAGGAGCATTTATAATTCATCTAAACTCATGGTTTGTTCTTTCCTAGATGGTGTGTGATGCCTAGGTTCTAATACAAAATGATTTACTCAATTTCGCTGAGTATTCTTAACGTTATGAATTTCCAAAGGTGGCTACTTGTTATTTCAGAATTCTGGAAACAGCAGAAGTATTTGCTGGTTATGATCAAGTTAAAGTCATATTCTGAGTTTGATTTGTAGGAGTTCTTTGTAGCCAAGTTCCATTTGAATCCATAGCCATCTTGTTTGCTTGTTTTCGAGCTTCCTACTTCGAGATATGAATTCTTTCATGGAGGGACAGCAAAGAGGTTGCCCCTCGGGAATATGATTAGGCGCGTTTTTGTGTATGCTTTCCATATCATGTTTTGGTGCAATTCTTGAAACTTGTGTATGTGTTCCTACAGCAGGTTGCAGCACCAATCCATCAAAGGTAGCCTCGCATTGGTTGAGGCGAGTACACCGAGCAAGAATGGCTAGATTGCTCCCTTCAAATTATGTTTATGTTCAATTATTCATTTACATTCATCCAATGGTGGACATGTCATTCCCTTGTGTACATTTCAATACACCATACTACTAGTATGCCATAGGGAATCATCATGGTTTTCTGATAAAATTCCATCATGAGTGAACCTCCCTGTTTCTAAGGAATGTTCCTCGCTTTGCGAGTGTATGGGCCTTCGGGTCTGTCCTCATATGGTCCTCTCACGGAGTAAGGGATGGAAAGGAGTTGAGGTGAGACGTCACCCCTCCTCAGCTTGCCGGCAAAAGCTCAGAGCCTAGTCCTCGGTCTTATTCGGTTGCATTATTCCTTCATGCATCCTCATGCCATTTCAAGCATGGTTCATGTATATGATACTAATTCATAATGCTTTTGTTGTGTACTTGCTGAGTCTTTGGACTCACCCTCGTGGGCTTTTGTTTCAGGTACCCAGTGTGACGCTTTGCAAGTAAATGGAAGGCGTAGCTCCCATGGATGTTCACTCACGAATTTTCACCACACCTTTCATTCGCCTAGCTTGATCATGATAACTTTTATACTTCAGTTCATGATTCTTGATAGCTAGGTTGTGCTTGTTGTGTATACACCATGTTATGGTGGGTTTCCATGTTCATATCCATGTGTGTTTGGAACCTATGGTTCTTGAGAACTTGTAGCATAAAGGTTTGTGGCTCCACCACCAAGCTCTAAAAGAGGAGTATGAGCTTTTGGTATGCTTCCGTTGGGGTTTCATATATTTATATACTCTAATATATCTAATGCATGTCGTAGATGTCCGTAAGTGCAAAGGAGGTGCTGTCGGATTTTCCCACTAGCATGTTATGTGTGGGTTGTTTTGTGGTAACATTCCTTCTTACAAGGAGGGGTGTTATAAGTGCACACAAGAATAGGAACTTAAGCGCTACGCTCCCCGCCAACTTCGTCAGAAAAGTACTTGATAACCCCCAAGAGCAGGGGATCACTGTAGCACCTCTCAATGTGGAAGTAGGGTATCGATCCGCAGGAGCAAGAAGGAAAAGTTATCTATTCCCTACAACTAAAGTGTCACAAATTTTAGTTGATTATGCACTAAACAGGTTTAAAGAATAAGATGGTTGATTTAATGGATGGAAGTTTAATGTAACAAAACAAGAATGTAAAAGTGTCACAATCCTCTTCAATGCAAGAGGACAAGACAAAGGTTTTCTCTTATAGGAACAATGGACATGGGTTCATGGGTTCACTCAATCCTCTCTCCCATCTATGGTGATTATCATGTTATAGATAAAAAGTACACACAATTGTCATGTTTTAATGCTAAACTTCTATGACAGCTACACGTCCTAAAACACATAGTTGAAAGAAAATAATCATTTGTGTTGCTAGGTCACCCTCGTAAGGCTAGCGTGATTTGTTGTCACTCCCACATCATACTTCTTCCTTTTTACCCCCAGATAAAGGATGTTGGGCTGTATTGTGTCACTCAATATATATGCCGTTGTCACATCGGCCATCCCGTACCTACATACATCATACTTCATAATGGACAATATTCTAAACACTAGTGTAATGATTCATATTTCGTGTGCATGACCACATCTCTCTCATCTATGTACACTTGGTGGTGTCAATCACCTCATGACATGGATAAACAAGGCATTAGGCATAAATCGAACCATCACATGCATCATAGAATATCTCCAAAGTATGACAAGTCATAAAAGATTCAACACAACGGTAAATCCATAACAAATATCATCTCATACCACAATATCCACCATAGGAATTACATAAATAGATCCATACTTATGCAAGGCACATCATATGGACTTCAACAATGATCATACATAGAGAGATTAGATCAAGTTACCACCACAAACCCAAAATCTAGGGGGTGGACTACTCCCCCTTCATCATGGTGATGACGGGTGAGATCTTGGAGAAGATGGAGACCACCCCGGCAGCGCCCCGCCGGAGTTTTCCCCCTCCAATCTGCAGCTCCAGGTCTTCTGTTTCGTGGTTTTGTGTTTCTGCGGCGCTCCCCTCCGAAAGCCGTCGGGGGGCTATTTTTATAGTCGTTTTTAGGTCAAGACAGAGGCTCGGGGAAGAAGATCGACGGCATCGGAGGCTCGAGGCCCAAGTTAGGGGGTCCCACGCGGCCAAGGAATCTGGCCGCGTGGGCCCACCTCTTTTGGCCCTCGGGTCTCCGTTTGTTCGATTCCTTCGCTTCTACGCTTCGTTCCTTCCAAAAACCGATGCCCGTGAAATATCAGGTCATTTGGACGTCGTTTGGGTCCCTGAAACATCAAAATATAGAAAATAGGGTTTTCTGTCAGTGCAGAGTTAATTCCAGAAAAATAGGGAAACTATGAAATATTCCCAAAATCAATATAAAACAATGATATAACCCTTATATGATGCAAATATGATTGGAATATATGTAATATATTGCAAAGTTCATGTATGCATTTTACATTCATCAGACTATTACACACTTATTCTTCCAATGCGAGTTAGCCAGGTCTATATGGTCAGCCATCCAGATAGGTTCTACCTTACATCCTCCGCATTCTATTGCAAATATTTTTGGCAACTGGTTAAATGGAGTGGATCCTAGGTTTAAACTATTCAGTAGGATGGGCGCGATTGGCGTTATTTGGTCGCTGTGGCTATGTAGAAATGAGAAGTTGTTTAACGATGAAAATGCTTCTGTTATGCAGGTTATCTATCGGTGTATAGCTATGCTACGAGCATGGTCGGCACTGCAGCGTGTGAAACACCGAGATTTATTTTTGGAGGTGGCGTCGAGGCTGGAGACTGCGGCCAGGGAGTTATTCTCCCGGCATGGATGGCAACATAGTCTCCGGATAGACCTACCATCACCTTAGGCGGATCTACAATTTCTCATTATGATATGTAATTCACCTTTTTTATTTTATGCCGTTCTGGATACTGGTGAACTGGTGGCTGTGTGCATCTTAGCTATGCAGAGGCCGGGTGTAATACTTAAAACTTTTAAGTAATAAAATCCCTTTATCTAAAAAAAAAAAGTGCAGCCATGCATGCTCTTGCTTTATATTACTAGGCGGGGGCGGAAAAGTGTAAAACATAAATGAAACTGCAATACAAACCAGAGATGTTGCTCTTGGTGATGGTGAGGATCAGATTGGTTGGAAACTGAATTCCAAAGCAATTTATAGCTCTGCCTCTGCCTACAACATTCAGTTTGTTGGGAGTTTCTCTAGCATTGATTTCTCCAAACTGTGGAAGTGCGAACTATACAATTCTGGTAGTCTATCCTGAATAGGTAAGGAGTCCTGATTCCTCGCCTATCCCAACTAATTGTGCTCGCCTATCCTGAATTCCTGATGGGACTCGTTTTTACTTGCATGAGGTTACCCGAGTTCATTGACTTAACACTCATTAAGATGTAATTGTTCTCTGAAAGCTCATCTCACGCATGTGTGTGTAAACAAAGTACGCTGGAGAAACTTGTGTTGGTCAACGGATCCAATGTAAAGATGTCTTAAATTTTCTTCCATACATCCTTACCATGCCGCCAAACAAAATTTCAAGTGGCAGAGGCGGCTGGTTCAACGGCAATGTTGGGTCAAAGAATCTCAAGGTTTGTCATCACCCAGAGTGTCTAGGCTCCGCATCGTTGTCAACCAGCACGATCTGGATGCTGCTGATCAGTTTACGTGTGACGCCAAAAGAGGAGCGTGCGAGGGAGAGGAGCTCCATGACCCGGAGTCACGCCTTGTGCTTTTCTTTTTATCTGCCGCCTCTGCCACTTGTGCATTGGTATTGGCCAAGTTGATACGTGGGAACAAAATATATTGAAATCACATGTGAAAAGATAACTCGATGAAACTTAAAGCAAAAAATACTATACAGCCATATGCACTTGAACCACTTTTTCTTCAGAATTTGTCGAAGTGCAAATGAAAGTTCACGAACTTAGGCCTCTGATTCACGGGGTAGGGAAAACCAAAGGAAGAGGAAATTGAAAGGATTGGAGTGCCCTGCCCATTCGGTTCCTATGGACACAGGATTTCTCGAAAATGAGGTCGCAGCTCATTCTTCTTTTTCCATGAAAACACACATACGAGTTCCTACAGGGTTGATTCCTACAGGTTGTATTCCCATGAATCAAACATGTTCCCGATGGAACTGAATCCTGTAGAAACCCTGAGGAAATCCTTTGAATCAAAGGTGGCCTAAAAACACAGGCTCCTGTAGCCCGAGCTCCAACTGGGTTTTGCCTGCATAATCTGTACTAATAACCCCATTAAACTTATTATGTACTACTTCAAGTGTAATACTTTCTTTACACCACAAAACAGCGCATGACCTGGCACATGGTCAGGCACGAAGCCCACTCACGGAGTTGATCTAGATCTAGTTTGTGGCCTTCAAAATATTGTTGACCAAAACACGCCAGCTCATCTGAAATGACAGTTGTGAGCTCGTCTTCTCTTGCAATGGTCGTCGTCATATAAAATTCCCATGACGTGTTGGCAGCCTGCCATGGTGACGAACAGACCTGCCGGGTGAGCTATATGTTTTCAGACATGCATCTTGAGTCTCGAGGCACCACATCTGTAAATGGGGACCACGCAGAGAGCAGCAGGCGATGAGATCACCATGGATGTCGAGCTCCAGGACACTCAGCCGCCAGCTCCGACGGCAGCCAGTCCAGCGGCAAACGGAGACGCCTAACCCGGAGCCGGGAAGGAGGAGGAGATCAAGAGCAGCAACCTGATGCTGGACCTGAGCAAGTACATCCTGCTGCTGGCGACGCTGGTGGCGACGGTAACATACGCGGCGGCGTTCAGCCCGCCAGGCGGCGTGTGGCAGGACACTGACACCGTGGCACGGCACCTTGCCGGCGACTCCATCATCCGGACCACCAGCTACCGCCGCTACCTGGCCTTCTACTACTGCAACGCCACCGCCTTCGCCTCATCGCTCGTGGTCATGGTCATGATCCTCTCCCTCGCTGTCCTGCATGAGAAGAGGGGCAGCACCGTCAATGTCAAGCCGCTGCAGGCCGCAATGGTGCTGGACCTGATGAGCCTCATGGGTGCCTACGTCGCCGGCACCTGCCGGGACACGGTCACCACCGCCTACTCCTCGGTGCTGGTGGGTCTTGCCTTCGTCTACCTCATCTTCCAGACGGTAGTCTCCTATTGGTTAGGTAAGCAGTCCACCTCCAGTAATGACGCCATTATCAAAAAACGGCTCCGGAAGGTCCTGATGCTGCTCGCGACGTTCGCGATCAGCGTCACCTACGTGGCCGGGATGACCACGCCGGGAGGCTTCTGGGACGCCGGGAGCGGCCACCACCCTGGCCGCGCGATCCTCGGGGATGGCCATGGCAAGCGCCTGACAGTATTCTTGTGCTTCAACGCCTCGGCGTTCTTCGCGTCGCTGCTCATCGTCGTGGTGCTTCTCGACAAGAAGCCTCATGTGAAGCTGGCCTACGGCTGCATCACCATCGCGCTGGTCAGCCTCGTCGTCGCATACACCGCCGGGAGCTGCAGGAAGACCGACACTACCGTCTACGTCTCCAGCCTGGTTGGTGCTGTCTTTGCATTCATTGTACTCCTCCAACGTGCGGTTCTTCAAGGTTGGACCCAAACCGTAAAGAAAACTTGTTTCTGGATAAAAATCAAAGGATTCTATGATTCAGCGTCAAACAAGTTACCAAAAATGACAAGTCCGGGGACAAATAGTAGCAGGTAACTATAACAACACATACCTTCTTCTTGTTCTTCGTCTTCTTCTTCTTACTTCCTCTGCACCATATTCCAGTTTGCAAAACTGAACTCTGTCCTCTGCAATTTCCAGAAATACAGTGGACAAGGCTAGCTCCCTTGTTCTATTGCTCGCCACCCTTGCAGCAACCATCACTTACCAAGCTGGGCTGAACCCGCCAGGTGGCGTTTGGCCGGACAATGACGGCGGCCACATGGCCGGCGACCCCATCCTGCTGTCAACGAACGCTAGGCGTTTCAAGGCCTTCTTCTACTGCAACTCCATCGCCTTCGTGGCCTCCTTGGTCGCCATCGTCTTGGTCCAGAGCGAGTTTCTGCTCCAGACCCACGTGCTGGAGGCCGCCATGATACTGGACGTGTTTGGTCTTATCGGTGCCTATGCCGCCGGGAGCTGCCGGGACGTGAGCACCTCCATTTACGCTATGGCCTTGGCGGGTGCCGTCCTGGTCTATGTGGTGGTCCATATTGTCTTTTTCACGCTGAACCACTCGGACACCATAACCAAGCTGGAAATCGAGTTGGTGGAGAAGAGGCGCAAGCGGCTGCTCCTCTTCGCGGTCTTGGCCGCGACAATCACTTACCAAGCCGGGTTGACCCCTCCGGGAGGCTTCCGGCTCCAGGACGATAGATCCAGCGGCCACTATGCAGGTGAACCGGTTCTCCTATACAACTTTCCCCGTCGCTACACGGCCTTCTTCTACTGCAACTCGGTGAGCTTCATGCTGTCAATCGCCCTCATCATCCTGCTCGTGAACCCGCATCTGTACAGGCCAGCCATACGAAGCTATGCGCTCACCATTTGCACGGGGGCGGGCATGCTTGGGCTAATGGGGGCCTATGCCGCTGGAAGCACACAACATCTGAAAACATCCATCTACATCTTCGTGTTGGTGGGTGTGGTCCTCTTTATCGTAGTTGGAATGGTCCTGTATAGTGAAAGCAGAAATGGTAACACAGACAGTCAACCGAAGAAGCAAGCAAACAACGACGAAACAGAAAAGGCACAAAAGGCAAAGCATGCCAAGCGCAAATACCTGATGCTTCTAGGAATCCTTGTGGCGAGCGTCACCTACCAGGCTGGTCTGAGTCCACCTGGGGGAACTTGGCAGAGCGACAGTGACTGGTACAACGCAGGTGACCCGGTTATGCATGTCAATAGGAGGCCCCGGTACCTTGTTTTCTTCTACAGCAACTCCACCTCGTTTGTGGCATCCATTCTTGTCATCGTGCTGTTGCTACCGCAGTGGTGGAAGAAGAAGCATTGGTCACTCAAGGTGATGAACACGGCGATCTTCCTGGATTTGCTCGCTCTCCTGGGGGCATATGCAGCCGGCTCCAGCAGGGGGTGGAAGACGTCAATGTATGTTGTCGCACTGATCGCTGCCGTGCTGGCATACGTTGCAGTCCATATAATGCTGGCATTGTCATGTCCACACAGTCCTCCACATGAGAATGTGGTCAGTCCAGAAAATGCTCCTCAAGCACATGAGCAGACGGACGTGGGGAATCAGGCAATGTCACCACTTTGATAAGAGCAGTTTTAGGATTCCTCAACACGCGGAAAAATCAAAGGCAGTTGCTCCTTATGCATATTTATTTCTTACTGTTCTTTATCTCCTGATTTGAAGTACAGATTTCGTTACGGTAACAGAAGAGTGTAAAAACCTATTCGATTTTCGTCGCTCCCGGTTCCAAGATTTTCTGGTGCTCAGCTTGTTCTGTTCTGCTCTGTTCTATGCTCTGTTTTCTGTTCTTTCTAGATTTTTAGTTTACTTGAGGTAAACGGATTACTGAATCGAGTGGATGCAGTAGGTTCACATGGCAAGACACTGTTCTACAGCTACATGATAATGATTCATAGATTAGGAGCCCTCTTTGTAAATGTTAACACAATCGCTTGCAGAAATAAACCAATGCACTTTGGCAAAGAAGGATATCAAACATCTGACCTATCTGCACTCAGTTGACCTTGGCTGCTGCATTAGAAATTCAGAATGCAGCTTTCATAGTGCTTTCCAAGTTTCCTGCTTTGTCCTCTGCAACATGTATTTTAGTAATTTCTACCTTGAGGACTTATGAAGTCCTTATATTCGCAGTTGTCTTTCAAGACTGTGACACTTCAACTTCTTATCTATTATTTAAGTTTTCCATCTTATAACTGGTATGGTCAGCCTTATCTTTATGCAAGAAATGATCATCCCTTCCGGTCATAAGAACAAAAATTAATGATCATCCCAAACTTTCTTTGGCACCCTTTGAAATATCGAGAATCATTTGTCAGTAGTTACTACATAAGGTATTAAGTCCCATCAAACTAGAAAATGGAAACTGAGAAACTGTATTTTCTTAGTTACATCAAACTAGAAAATGGAAACTGAGAATCATTTGTCAGTAGTTTTCGTGAAACTGGAAACTAAAGAGTAAAGCCAGAATCATCCTATATATGACTCAACTTTCTTGCGTAGTGGTTCTAAACCCGTCCTGTGTTTGTTTCTCTACATAAGCTGGGTCAGCACAAATATTTTATTTCTCTTACAGAAAAGGTATCTTTCTAAACCAGTTGTTTTTAAGAAGCAATATAGACGGGTCTCATATCTTATTTAAGTAGCACAAATATGTAAATGCAGAGTTCATCTGTGTCCTGATGAACCAAGTTGCATTATTAAACACACAACTGAACGTACTAATGAGACAAAGACAGGCTCATCCTTCATTACGACAATGGAAATTTCAACCACGTGCAACTTGCATTATTTTGGCTCCATTTTTGTCCCTTGCCATGACAAATGATGAGGACCTTCAATTACTTTAGTTTGGTGGAATTTTCTTGGCAAGTATTTAACAACAACTCCAAATGTCATAAAACAAAAGAAAAAATTGTTCAATCAGCATCGTGAAACATGATGCACAGAATGATTCAAGATAATTGTAAAGCCAGACAAGTTTCAAGGAGCTATAGCAAGTACCTGAGGTAGGTATTCTACTGAAACACGGGACCATGATCCACCAAGCCATGAGGATTATGGTCTGCACTCTCAAAATGATTGATCTTTCACAGGACTCCATAAAAATAGCCTCCAAGGGGCATTTCACGGAACCACTTGTGCAGTCCATCTATGGAACTTCATCGAACACGAATACGTTTCATCTCAAATGCCAGCTCATGACAAGCCTTACGCCAAAGGCCTCCTATACAATATATTTCATCTGTCAGTATTATGACATGTTGCACTGTCCTCATGCAATGCAGCTAAAGCATTATTAAAATAATTAGCTTAGTCTTCTTACGCAAAGATGGAATAACATGAGGCAGTTGATATGAATGACTGAAGCTCGTTAGTCAGAGAGAAGACATAAATGTGTACATTTATAATTTCAACTTGGGTGCAGTTGATGTATATGTATCGGTATACAGCTAATGCAAGGAAGCTATGTACTAGAAAAGGATATAATAGGCAAGTCTTGCCTGGTCAAAAATACTAAGGCTAATGAGTATTGACTATTCCCCCATCAACTCCAGGGTTAGGCCAATGAGAATGAGGGTATAAAACAATATTTAAAGGCATTTTACAATTTTCAAATAAAATCTTACAAAATAACCCAAGTGTTTCAACCTAAAATATATGCAGGAAAAATAAGTTACCGAAATGTGAATAAACTGCAGCAGGGTCAACTGAAACCTGGTGCATGTACTCCTCAACTGACAATTGTTTATTCAGTTGCAATACAAGCTTGGAAAAGACAGGGATAAAAAATCATACAAGACAAGTTGAAGGAGTCTTCCCATGATTAGTGCACACCAGACAGGCAGATAACTGTACCGAGGCTATTTGCTCTGCTCTGCTTTAAAACCAAAATATCAACTCAGCACGTCTTCCTACCGCCTCAAGGCGCCTTATTCATGTGCCAGTTCGCCCCCAATCATACAAATACGGAAATATCGTCCAACAACCAACTAGCATCGCACAATCCAATGGAGCCAGACAGCAAAGAGCCTTGGGGTTCAACGGAGTACCAGCTGAAGAAGTACCTTCAAATTTGTTCCCGTTCTCCTAGATAATTACCCGCAGCAGTACAGGGCATTCCTTTACTGCAATGAAATGAGCTTCATGCCATCCGTAGCTCTAATTGTCCTCCTTGTGAACCCGAATCTATATGGTGTTATGCACTCTATTTTTGCATGGTAGCGAGCATGTTTGGGCTCATGGGTGCCTATGCTGCTGGAAGCTCCTGGCAGCTACGAACTTCCATCTATGTGTTAACAGTGGTTGCTGCAGTGTTTGCCTTTGTAATATTGCAAGTTTTCATCTTTGGATTAAAACCGGAATAGAAAAACACATGGACAAGTTGTTGGCAGCAGCAGTGATGTGTCCTATGATCCAGCAAATGGGCCCTCTCCCTCTGGGCAAGGAGTCGGCAGTGTTGAGTGTTCTGAAATGAGAGCACACAACACAGATACTGAATCTGCTGGACGCCTCAAAGGAAAAACAGAGAAGGAACTGGAAGATGAAGAGGAAAATCACGAAGGAAAAAGGAGGACCTGCGGGAGTAGCTGATGCTTCTAGGTGTCTTGCCCGCGAGAGTGACATAACAAACTGGTCTAGAACCACCAGGCGGCCTCTGGCAAGACAACAACAATGGACACGCTGCCGGAACTCCACCACGACATCAACAGAAGCCGGTACCATGATTTCTTCTATAGCAACTCTACTTTGGCTTCTATTTCGTCGTGTTGCTTCTTCCAAGGACGATGCACAACCACAAGTTGCACACGTCCATTGTGCTAAACATGCTTGGCATCCTGGGAGCCTACGCAGCATCCAGCACAAGGGATTGGGAGACGTCCAGGAGTGTCATCTGTCTAG
The DNA here is from genome assembly GCA_947311845.1 of Poa pratensis. Taxonomy (NCBI): domain Eukaryota; kingdom Viridiplantae; phylum Streptophyta; class Magnoliopsida; order Poales; family Poaceae; genus Poa; species Poa pratensis. The sequence goes on from CAMZMU010000101.1 coordinate 1,246,312, forward strand.
TCATCCCTGTGCTGGTCTACGTTGCAGCCTATTTAGTCATAAAGATAATTCTGCATCAACCAACTAGTGATGAGACAGGCTAAGGCATCAGGTCATGTTTTGTCTGCAATTAATTTGATTAAACTGCACAAGCTCCTTGTGTATTTAACATATTGAGTTCTTTGTTCACATGTATTCTCATATGGTACTCTACAAACATGTATTACCTATTTTGCATTTTTGTATAATTGAGGGGAAAGTAACTTCAAGCATCAGCGTTGCTAGCTATTTTGTAAGACTATGATAATATAGTCAAAACATGAAGTTTACTCATGCCAAGCCGTGACTTCGAGCTTCTTCATTGGACTCTGTGAAAAGCACCTGATGGCTTTCCATAGCGCAAGCATTGTAAGTAGTGTATATGTGTTAGAGCTAGGCCCAGTATCACCCAAGTGTGCAAGCGACACCCAAATCTTGGCCTCTTCCTTCATGGTGTCCAGAATTTGTGAGATGTCCAAGTACTCACCTCGGAAGACTGGCGCGCTCTTCTGCTTCCATATCCATCGAGCGAAGAGCATGCCCTGCCTCTACGGTTTTGGAGCAGACTTCGAGGTATGTGACCACCAATCCACGAACCCATCCCAGATAGCTAGACGTTGTCCTGCCAATGACGCACAAGGGGAACAGTTAGTCCACAAGCAGATACATGTGGATTCTGGGGCTTGGTCGCACCGAGGAGCAAGTGTGTGGTTGTCGAACCAGGAGGAGTAACAGTACTATTGGAATTACTACCAACTTTTCAGTTTCTAGGTGTTTCTGTACCAACTCACAAGTATATAAAGTTTATGTCTAGCCTGGGCAATGTAGATTCTTCAATTCAAGCAACGTCAAGACGGACAATGTACGGAGACAAGGAGCAGTGGAAACCGATAACTGGGGGACGTACCTGGAACTGGAGCATGTATGTAGGTATTTCACCGCCGCTTGGCAGGTAGCGCAGCCGAGCACTGGTCCATGCATATGGCGAAATCGCTAGGGGCATTTCGTCGAGCACCTGCCGGGCGGGCGGCCGCCCCGCGGGTGTTTCGTCAAACAGAGCAGCACGCCCGCCGGCCAGCGCGACACAGCCGCTCGTACAATGCCCTTTCATGTGGCTACGGCCTACGGGAGCGGTTTGCCGGTGGCTGCGCGATTGTGGCGCATGCAGATGCTGAGATTCTGAAAGGGCGCAGGCAGGGGAAGGGAATGCATCGAATGTTTCAGGAAGGAGTGTGCTGATTCTAAGAGGAGTCCGCCCGCCCGTGTCCGGGGAGACTAGAGGACGGCTCGACGGCGGCGAGAGTACACGCTCGATGCAGCGGCTGGAAGGACACCGGCGGCAAGGTTGCTTCTCACCGTTTTTTTTTTTTTTTTGACGTGACCGTTTCTCTATTCGGAAAATGCTCCATATCGCCCGAGCGATTGCTACCGTGGAATCGCTCGGGCGGATGGCCCAACTGGGCCGCAATTTGCATAGGCTTACATTGCCTGCACCTGCGAGAGGCTACAGCTGCACAAGGCTGATTGTTTTTTTTTTGAGAACACAGTACAACACAGACGCTCACAAATACGCACATACACTCACCCCTATGAACGCACGCACGCACACCCTACCCCTATGAGCACCTCTGAAGGACTGAGCCGGCAGATCTTGAGGTTGACGAAGTCACCACAGGCGCCTCGCTGTTGACGGGCACGTCACCTACCACTGAAAGAATAGCGCCGGATAATCCTGGAATAAATCCAGGTAAATGCAAACGCCCATGCCAAGTCTAGGACTTGAACCTGGGTGGGCTGGTTCCACCACAGGGAACCCAACCATCAGAGCCAAGCTCCGTTTGCACAAGGCTGATTGTTGTCAAAGATAGAACCAGCGACATAGTAGTCTAAGGCTCGTCATTTTCGGAGAATCTGTCTTGTTCTACCACGATACACATGGACTTATTGGCCAAAAGACTCTTCGCCGGCTCACTAAGTAATAGAACCAGCGACATAGTAGTCTAAGGCTCGTCATTTTCGGAGAATCTGTCTTGTTCTACCACGATACACATGGACTTATTGGCCAAAAGACTCTTCGCCGGCTCACTAAGTATTGCATCGTGTTGTTGCTACCATGTCATCGCTTGTTTTTATGTTGATTTGGCACCTAGTTTTATGGTGTTGGTGTCCATAGGTACAATATTCTAGTAGAAACCACCTCATTAAATATTGCACAAGTTGTTTTTGCCGTGTCATCACTAAATTAGTGCAATAGAATGAACTTGTTGTACATTGATAACCCTATATCATGTCTGAGGGAGACTACGTCCCAGCTTCATACTATACTAAATGTTCTACCGGTTGCTTTCTTGTGTCTAGTTACTGGTGTTCGTCAGCCTTATGCTTCCATTTTGTGGTCCGACATTTCGCACCGGATGATGATGTACTGCTCCATAGTTGGAGAGGTAACGTCGTGTGTAGCCCTGCAAATCCACCGGCATTGCTAACTATCTACGAGAGTGACCCACTATTGATTTATATTATTGTATTAGTGTCGCATTCCCATACATATATGCGAACCATTGTTGCTTTGAGATTTTCGCCGTGAACTTACATGAAACCCTAGTATCCTCTATAAAATTATTTGAATATCCTATGGATCAACTCTACCCCTGTAAAAAACATTATGTCTAGCTTTGTGTCTCTTTCGTTTCGACCACTTCTCTCCGGCATTATATCGATTTAAAAAGCGTGCTATATCGCCTCTATATATAGCGGGTCCATAGTGTTTTATGCAAGTTGTTGCTAAATGAAATCTCTGTACAGCTGCCCACTATAGAGCATTATATCTCCATGAAATAGCGGATTTTGAGAGCATCCGCTATTCTACACAGCGTGCCATTTTTTCCTTGACGAATCGTCACGTAGATAATCTCGACACCAAGTTGGTGCGTATGAAGACATCACTTAAATAATCTTTACACCAAGTTGTCACTTACGAAGTCATAAATGTAAATAATCTTTACACCAAGTTGGCATGTATGGAAAGGACTGAGCTTGGGTGACTTCATGTAACAAAGTCTCCAGTGTGATCGATCCTTCTCCTACAAGGCTACAACCTACAAGCCTACAAGTAGCTGCTACCTCTGCTCCTATATCCGGCTCTGCATACGTCTGGCACTGGCAGCGGTAAAATGGAGATAGCACGTGCCTCCGTCGTCGTCCTAGTACTGTCTTCGCTGCTGAGGTCCGCCGCCGATGCCGCTAGGGCGGAGCTGGTGACATGGAAGTGCGACAATGGTACGTACTATGCCGAGAACTCTACCTACCAGTCCAACGTCCGCACCCTCCTCACCTCCATCGCCGCCAACGCCTCCCTCCCATCGTCAACCGGCGTGGGCTTCGCCACCTTCGTCGCTGGCGTCAGTCCCGACACGGTATGGGGCATGGGGCTCTGCCGCGGCGACACCACCGGCGCCGGCAACTGCGGCTCCTCCTGCCTCGCCCTTGCCCCCGAGGTGGCCTTCGGCACGCAGTGCATGGGGGTCAAGGACGTGTCAGTCTTCTACGACCGCTGCACTGTCCACTTCTCCTTCCGGGACTTCCTTGCCGCGCCGGACAACACGAAGGCGTAGTCCAGCGGCGTCAGCGGTGACACCGTCGTCACCGATGCCAGCCGCTTCAACGATCTCCTGGCAAGCCTCGTTGGCGCGCTCGCCGACTGGGCAGCCTTCAACACCACGTCCAGGTACGCGGTCGGGGCCATGGTTGTCCGCGACGGCCAGCGGGGGTTCCGGACCTCAAACGGGGACGTGGTGCGCAGGGTCAACGGACTGGTGCAGTGCACGCCGGACCAGGCGCCCGGGCTGTGCAGGGCGTGCCTCCAGGGGCTCATCGACGAGATGCCGCCAATGTTCAACGGCAGCCTCGGAGGCCGGTTGCTCGCCGTGTGGTGCAACCTCAGGTTCGAGGTGCACGAATTCTACGACGGCGCACCTATGATCACCCTCGTCGCCCAGCCGCAGCCAACTGCTCCTCCTCCCGCCTCGTCTACACATCACACGAGTATTATATATACACCACTATTATATTCATGTTTTTGCATCGAAACAACAAGTATTAGCCAACATTATGGATTAAAAGTGAACATAATGGAAATTTAAACACATGTTTTTTCTTATGTAATTGCATTCAACTCTCTTTTGTAATTTGACAGGAAGAAACTGGAGAAGGTGGCGACAACATGCAGCAATAGTATCGGCTATTGTTCTTGGCGTTGCAGTTATCTTTCTGATCCTTTCTACGGTCTTCTTATGTAGGAATGCTAGAACACAACTATGTAAGCGTTGCATATATCGATAAAATGGCCCGATGCACACAACTCAGTTTCATGTAAAATGGATTTAACAAACCTGAGATTTTTCTTATTTCCTGTATTTAGCTCACCTGCAGGAAGATGGCGACGGCCCTGTATCACTTCTCTTTGACCTTCCAACGTTGAGGAAAGCAACCAACAATTTCGCCGAAGAGAATAAGCTTGGGCATGGAGGCTTTGGCGCAGTATACAAGGTGTTATTATCGGTGTAGAGTAGATAATTCTTGCTTCCCCTAGAAATTAAGACACTATGATATGTTGTACCTAGTAAATTAACACTAGCTAAGGTATTTTATAGGGGTTCCTGCCTAATGGGCGAGAAATAGCTGTAAAGAGACTGGACAAAACTTCAGGGCAAGGTCTAAAAGAGCTGAGGAACGAGCTAGTGGTTGTGGCCAAGCTGCGACACAACAACCTCACCAAGCTTCTTGGTGTGTGCTTGAAGGGACAAGAAAAGTTACTTGTGTACGAATACCTGCCCAATCGAAGCCTAGACAAATTTCTTTTCGGTAAGATCAATATATATAGTACTACGTATGCGCATATATATATATGCAATTAATTAATATATACTACGTGCTCTTGAGTAATCATACGTGTAGTAACTACAGATCACAGTTATATATATGCATGGTTTTACAGCACCTGAAGTTGAGAAGCGTCTGTTGTTGAACTGGGAGATAAGGTATCGTATAATCTACGGAACGGCACGAGGTCTGATATACCTTCACGAGGACTCGCAGATAAAGATCATACACCGCGATCTCAAGGCTGGCAACATCCTGCTCGACGCCGACATGAACCCAAAGATCTCGGATTTTGGCCTGGCAAGGCTCTTTAACGGCGACAATACGTCTACAGTTACAAACCAAGTTGTCGGAACATTGTGAGTACTAACAATTATGGACCATTCTCTAATTTTTTTTTCAAGCGAACACCCCAATTAAACAGGGCTTTGATTTCCATTACCAGAGAGATAAGAGAAAACAGACCAATTAACAACTATGGGCCATTCTCTATGGCTATATAAAACAGAATTTATGGCTATTTATCCAAGTAGGACCATATTAATTGTAATGATGCAGCTAGATTAAGAGAAAGAATACACGTACGTTGTCACTAGCTAAATTAAATTTCTCGATCCGCATCCCTTGCTCCACGCATGACACTTTTCATGTGTTGCAGGGGATACATGGCCCCGGAGTACGCAGTCCTGGGGCTCATGTCAGTCAAGCTGGACGTGTATAGCTTCGGCGTGCTCGTCCTGGAGATTGTTACAGGAAGGAAAAATACAGACCCCATGGTTGGCGAAGATGAAGATTCCTCCATCAGCTCAACTACTCTGCTCAGCTATGTATGTTTATTACACTCTCAAACTAGCTAAATTCAGCTTGGCTATGTAAAATGTGTGAATCTTGCACTAAAACATGTCTACATATATGTATGCATGCAAAGAATAGAAAGTCTTATATTTTGATACGGAGAGAGTACACAGGTATGGGACGAATGGTCCAAGGGAACACCACTGCAGGCCATGGATCCGTCTCTGGGCGGCAACATCACCGAGAGCGAGGTGCTCAAGTGCATCCACCTGGGGCTCCTCTGCGTGCAGGAGAACCCGGCGGACAGGCCAACCATGCTACACGCCATGGTCATGCTGCACGACGACAGCCGGGAGACGTCCAGCTTCGCCACACCGTCCAAGCCAGCCTTCACCTTTGTGGCCAGCGCCGTATCTGGAAGTCCGGTGGCCAACCAGGGAGCAAAGGCTGCTTCTGACGCGCCGTCTGTCAACGAGATGACAGTATCAGAGTTCCAGCCTAGATAGATACATAAATGTAGCTGTAAGTGCAGCCATACACGCTCTTGATTTATAGTAGCTTCTCTAGCATTGATTTCTCCAGATTGTGGAAGTCCAAAGTCCAACCGAAGTGTAAATTTTTTATTTGGTTTTGGCTTCGCCAGCGAATTTTCATGATGACGAGCTTTGGCTGAGAGGGATTGAGCATGGGACTGTTGCATCTTCTGCTATCAGGAACAGCAGATGGCATCGCATATGGCTCTGGACTGCCCGTTTGCTCTCTCGGTCTGGCATCTCCTGGCACAGTGGACGGATCAGCCGGCGCTTGCAATTCATCCCCAACAATTCTCTTCGCCGGCGGAATGGTGACTGTTCATGGAGCGGCGCTGACGAAAGATGAACCTGCGGTGGCCATTTACGGGTGTGGCATATGTGTAAAAAGAGCGGTGCCCGTCGGTCTTCCAGCAGGTTTTGGCCACGGAGACACAGGTTCTCGACTTCATCAGGGATGACCTTCTACTACTGGAAACCTATCTGGCTGGATGGTGAGCTGATCCGATGTCATCGTATCGGCATTGTTGATAGGAGACGGGGTCTTCTAGCCGATGGTAGAACCGAGGGGTAGAAGGTGGTGTCGTTCAGTATGAGAGTATGACTAAAGGCTTTCCTAGGTCTGGGTTATATAGGCGGCCAGACCTAGGGTTTGCAAGGGGACAACGTGTCCGACAAGAATACATAGTACTAGACCTAGACCTAGCCGTCTAAGTTAACCTAGGGTTTCAGTCTTGGACCTTCCTTTGGTCAGCCGCCTTCCGCCTTGTACGTCAGCTATCTTGGCCGCCTGGCAAGCACAAGCCTTCACCATCCTTGGGCCACCCTGGACTAGCCGGGTTGATCCATGACAAAGATACCCCGAGTTGGTATATCCCCAACATCCGATTCTGGAGGCGAACGGCGGCGAGTAATCGTCTGTCTGTTCGTTTTTTTTTTGTTCCCTGCTAGATCCTCTCTAGCTGTAAACTGAACCTTATTCTATCTCTATAACTGAATTGGCAGAACACCTGCCGTATTTCCTCCAGAACAAACTGAACTTTTTACGGTACTAGGGTTTACTTGGAAACGAGCCGCCTCTTCGGAATCGTGTACATGCCAACAATTTCGAGGTCAGCGACCCAAGCGGCACCACCGGAGTTCCTGATGTCCTGAAGGGCATGGTGGCTACGGTCACAATGGCTGGGGTGGAGGGGCCGGCGGAAATCATGGTGGTTTTCATCAGGGGACGGGCTTCTATGCTAATGGACGACGTGGTGGTTTCCGTGGAGCTGCTGCTGGCCGCGGCCGCAATCGTTTTGATGGATTGGTCTAAATCTCTAATGCTAGTAAAAAAAAATTGTTTTGCCTAATGCATATCTCGACTCAAGTGTAAAACTGAATCCAGTAGATGCAGCAGGTTCACATGGCAAGACACTGTTCTACAGCTACATTTTTTTTTACATACGCCTCCCACAGGGGAGCCGGATTCCATTATTAAGCAATAACAGAACAAAGTCTTGGAAGCCCACAGGGCAAAAGAAAAGAAAAAGCAACAAAAACAACGCACCCTGTTTTCCTCCTAGGAAGAAACAAGATGTGACGCGTTAGACATGAACAGTCTAGAATACAAAATATAAGGTGCTATTTTTGTTTCAAATTTAATGATCCTACTTTATTTTATCACATCCATATAATATATCTACATATTAATAACAAAGGTTATGAAAGTCTGGATATCTAGAATGTAATTTGTTTTCCAATGGATGCAATATTATGTTTAACTATTATTTAATTGTTTTTCTTCTAAACCCACTCTTTAACCCAACAATTTTATGCTCTTGCTCATTTATATTTGTCATGTCATGAAACATGACTACGATGGTATGGACGGTATAGTTTTGGCATTTTGATCCGTCGTCTTTTTTTACATGATTGCGAATTCCAATGATTCATCATGGTATATATAAGTATAAGAAAGAACTTATTCGCAAAAAAGCAACTGACATAAAAGTGTATTTTATCACATCGTATGAAACTATAGGAACTCCTTTGACATAATTATTTTTTCAAAAAGTTATACTTAATGAAATTTTTATTCCAGTTGAGTGTGGTTTACATAAATATGCTGCAAGCATTTTATAATTCCAAGTTGTAGCTAACAGAAGTCATCAAGGATTTCATGGATCTAAAAGCACCGTGCCCCATGGTGGGCGCCAACTATCTAAAGATTTTAGTGCAGTAGATGGGAGGTGGTGGAGTGAGGTGTTTTCGCTCCCGAGCTCCATGTAGCTCTTTTTCTGAACAATTCAAAATTTGCATTTTTACATTTCTAAAAATCGGGAAAAAATTCCCAGTACAGATATTTATATGATCTATAAGTATGCAAAACTTCAGCGCGAAATTCATTGTATTCTGGGCTGTTAAAAAATCACAATGAGTGGATCTTGGGGAGGAACAACATGCGGATTCAAAAATTTGAATTTTGTCCAATTTTTTTGTGTAGCCCAAACTGAAACGAATTTTGACTTAAAATTTTGCATGCTTGTAGATCTAAGTAATATCTACACATGGTATTTTTTTTGCCGATTTTTGAAAACCAAAATGTGCGGATTTTGATTTTTTTTTTAAAAAACCGAGCTATATGGAGCTCGGGCTCCATTTAGACTTTTCGGGAGGTGGTGATGCATTAGGAACTGGGAAGTTACGCTGGCTTGTATTGTACTCAAAATAGGTAAGGAGTTCAGATTCCTCACCTGTCCTGAGTAATCACGCTGGGCCGCCCTAGGCATGATGTGACTCGTTTTACTTGCATGAGGAGGTTACCCGAGTACCTTGACTTAGACTTATTGAGGTGTAATTTTTCTTCCAAAGCTCATCTCACGCATGTGTGTAAACAAAATGCGTTGGGGAAACTTGTGTTGGTCAACGGATCCAGTGTAAACATGTCTTAATTTTTTTTCATACTCACTCCGTTACAAATTACTTGTCATCCATTTGTCAAAAAGTGAATGTATCTAGTCATGTTATAATTATAGATACATCCACTTTTTGGCAAATAGATGACAAGTAATTTGGAACGGAGGGAGTACTTCCTTAGCAAGCTGCCAAACAAAATATCCAAGTGGCAGTACGATCTGTCAGTTGAGGCGGATGGTTCATCGGCAATGTTGGGTCAAAGAATCTCAAGGTTGGGCATCATCCAGAGTGTCTAGGGAATAGTCAAGGGCTCAAGGCTCCGCATCGTTGCCAGCCAGTGAGATCTGAATGCTGCTCAAGTGCTCATTAGTTTGTGCGACTCCAAAAGACTCGAGCGTGCGAGGGAGAGGAGCTCCATGACCCGGAGCCATGCATATGCCTCCAAGTCACGCCATGTCCTTTTCTTTTTGTCTCCCAAGTCAGCATGTATATTGGTATTGGCCAAGTTGATACTTGGGAACAAAATACATTGAAATCGAAAAGTGTGTTAAAAAAATGTTGCATCTTTGGGCTACATACAAATTGCAAAAATGTGAAACAGAAAAACTGGATATCCTTTTTCACATTATATATATTTTTGGTGTACATCACATCTGAAAAGATATCTCGATGAAACTTTAAGCAGAAAAAAACTATACAGCCATATGTACTTGTACATTTTTGTTTTCAAAATTTGTCAAAGTGCAAAATGAAAGTTTACTAACTTAAGAAAAACAGGCTCCCTGTAGCCGCCCGTATCTCTCACTATATAAAAGTTGGGCAAAACGGCGCCCCGTCCGCGCTCCGCGTTACTGTAGCACCGACAGTGGAAACCGTAGAAAATCTACGGTGTTGAACAGTACGCGGTGGGGCCCACATGTCATCCCCACACCGCGCTGCCACTTTTGCAAAAAAATACAAGGGGGCCCAAAAATTACACATCCTTCACAGAAAAACCATCGCGGAGGACCTATACGTAAAATTCGGAAACGTCAGGGGCTTCCTTGCAAAACTGCCCCCACAATCCATCTCCCTCTCCCTCTCCCCGCACGGCGCCGTTGCTGCCGCCGCCGCCGGCGCCTCTACCGCCCCTCCAGCCCTCCCCGGACGCATCGGAGGCGACGACGAGGTCCGCCGGCGCGCCCTCCACCTCCTCGCCGCGCGCCGCCTCCTGGGACACCGGCGAGACGCCGGATTTGCCGCTGCCTTGCCGCGGTTACCTCCGCCACGTACGTGCTCGCCGGCGGCGCCTCCGGCGACCATATGGTCCGGGGCGCCGCTCCCTGGCCTCCCCGTGCCGTCCTCGCGCGGAATCGCGCGGCGCCGCTCCCGTGCGCGCTCCCCGCTCGCCGGCGACCTCGGCAGAGCCGGCCATGGCCGCCGCCGGGTGACGTCATCGGCCTGCGCGGGCCAGCTGGGCCGCTGCTGGGCTGGGCTGGCTGCTGGCTCGGATTTTTTTTTTCCCCACCACCGTTTTTTTTCCCCACCCTAATTTCCTTTTCCCACAAAAAACTTTTACAACTTTTCAAATATAAAAAATTGAAAGAATGTTTGCAGTACCTTCATATCCAAACTCATTCCAAAAATTAAATGTACTACTTATTTGTACTGCTTATTTCCAAATGCATTGTAGTACATCAAAATGCGAAAAAAAAAGAATTACACTTGGACATTTGCAATTGCTTACGAAATTTAAAAATATTCCAAAAACTCTAAAATATAGCAACTTGCCCACAATTCCAATGTGCTAAATATTACGATAAAATGTAACAAAAGACACACAAAAATTGCATGCAGCGCATTATAAAATTCAGCTTTCAAAAAAAAAATAGAGATGCTCTAAAATACATATCCCTCACAAATTACCTCACACATTACACTCTCCCTCATTATGGAGTTCAAATAAGTATTTATGGCATTTGACTACTTTTATTTGGTCAGCATTACTACAACATACAAACTTGAACATTTCAAATTGTCTACGAAATAAATAAAAAACATTCCAAGAACTCTAAGATGTATCAGTATGCTCACATTTCCAATTTCCTAAATACTTTGAACCACGATAAAATATAAGAAAGTCCTTACAAAAAAATACATGCAACACACTTGAAAATTTCAACTTTCCTAAATATTTGGGTACTCTCTAGACTATGTAAAAAATGTCCAAAACAAATCACCGCTAACTACATATAGCAAAACACAAAACGTAGTTAAACAATCCAGAATAGTCAAATTGTGGATGCAATGTAGACGAACTTCCCCCAATTGTTAGCACGAAACCAAAAAAAAAAATACGCAGTACCGCTAACTACATCCTTAATATATTACACTCTCCCTCATTATGGAGTTCAAATAGATATTTATGGCATTTGACTACTTTAATAACGCAGCTGACGAATATGAATATTTGTAAATTTCGAATGCCCTCACAATCTAACAATCTTTCTAACATAAAAAGAATCCAGATCTAAAAATTTACAAAACGAATTTTCCCCTAAATCTAAACCAAATTCGACCACAAGATTCTTTGAAATCCACTGATTTCCAAACCTACACAAATTCCAAATGAGCAAATAAATATTTATTCCAAAACTGCCAACTTACAACCATACTTGATTATTTTAATTTAGTTAACATATTCGGACATAATATAGCTTAACTCTTTCTAATTATACATTTGAATTTCGAAGAACTCTAAGATGTATCAGTATGCTCACATTTCCAATTTCCTAAATACTTTGAACCACGATAAAATATCAAAAAGTCCTTACAAAAAAATACATGCAACACACTTGAAAATTTCAAATTTGCTAAATATTTGGGTACTCTCTAGACTATATAAAAAATGTCCAAAACAAATCACCGCTAACTACATATAGCAAAACACAAAACGTAGTTAAACAATCCAAAATAGTCAAATTGTGGATGCAATGTAGACGAACTTTCCCCAATTGTTAGCACGAATCCAAAAAAAAATACGCAGTACCGCTAACTACATCCTTAATATATTACACTCTCCCTCATTATGGAGTTCAAATAAATATTTATGGCATTTGACTACTTTAATAACGCAGCTGACGAATATGAATATTTGTAAATTTCGAATGCCCTCACAATCTAACAATCTTTCTAACATAAAAAGAATCCAGATCTAAAAAATTTACAAAACGAATTTTCCCCTAAATCTAAACCAAATTCGACCACAAGATTCTTTGAAATCCACTGATTTCCAAACCTACACAAATTCCAAATGAGCAAATAAATATTTATTCCAAAACTGCCAACATACAACCATACTTGATTATTTTAATTTAGTTAACATATTCGGACATAATATAGCTTAACTCTCTCTAATTATACATTTAAATTTCCAAAACGCATGGTTTCCTAAATATCTGAAGAAAATACAAGTTCATTTCCTCCAATTTTAGATTCAATCTACCAAAATTTACATACAACACATTTCTTCAGATTATGGAGTTAAGATAAAAATCTGTGACAGATTACAACCATATTTGGCAACTCCGATTTATATAACTAAATTAAATATTTATTCCAAACCACAAGCATGTTTGAACATTCCAAGCCACTAAATATTTAGAAATACAATAAACGACATTTCGACTGATTTCAATATTTCACATTACCATTTAACCTTAACATACACATAACTCCCCTCTGATTTATACTGCTTAAATTTTAAACAAAAAAGTTTTGTTGAACCGCTCACTTTTGTTACACTTCTCTTATTGGAAGAAATTTTTTTTTCTATCAGGAAACAATACATTTTTAGATTACAAAGAAAAGAGCTATATTCGAGATCTCATCATACCGTGAGGCCACTTCTTCTCACAACAGTCGTCATTCCTCTTTAACTAAAATAACTACAATATCAAATATAGATTTGTAGGCATGAAGCATGCTTTCAAAAAATGGTGTGTGGGCCCCACCTACTGACCTACAGAATATTTCTGCCCAGTTTCAATAATTTTTTAAATCTATTTGACCAAACTTTCCAGCTTTAACCAACTCCTAGACGTTAACTTTTTTAAAATCTCACAAATTTTTTAAAACTATATATTTTTGAAGCATTTAAGCATTCCAATCCACTAAATATTTCAAAACTGTACAAAACACTTAAAAAATGCACACATAAAATGCTACCTACCTGCAACAAAATAAGAACATGTTTTCACACTCCAATTTGTCAAACATTTTAGTTAACAAACAATATACATGTTGTACAAACAAAATAAACACCAAGGGCACATATATTAAATGCTCACACAATGCACTTCATATAATTGTGAACTCAAATTGAACATTTCAATTTGCTAAATATTTAAAAGTAACATGCAGTTCAATTTAAAAAAACTTCTCTAATTGTTAAATTCAATAGAATAAATGTGCATTCCTACGGATGGACTTCAATTAACTATTGATAAAAAAAAGAAGCATTTTCCAACCATTTCGATACCTTTTTTCCCACTCTTTTTTTTAATTTTCCAACAATTTTTAAATACCTGAAATATAGGTCCAAACCAATTCCAACAAATTTTCAAATATTTGCAAAAAAAACAAAGTAGTCATTCTAAATACTTCGTGACCTTTTTCAGGTTAATTCAAATCTTGCACAGTTCAAACCATACATAAATCTTCATTTGCCACCTTCGCGCCATTTCAAAAAAACAATATACTCATAGCAAATTACAAAAATATTCCAACATTTCATTTTGGCCAATATTTCACCACCATACGAACGAACTTTCCGCAAATGTAAAATCAAATTCAGATGGATTTCCCTGATTTCACTTAAATATTGACGTCGAAATGCAAACATGTTTGACCATTTCGATCCACTGAATATTTGAGCATTATATACAATATATCCGAAATGCACACAAAAAATGCTACCTATTCATGACAAAATAAAAGCATGTTCCACAAAAAATGCTACCTATTCATGACAAAATAAAAGCATGTTCCAAGATACCAATTTAGCTAACATTTTGGTTAGAAAAATATATATATATACCGCACACAAAAAAAACACCAAGGGCGTGCCGTGACGGCACGCCAAATTCAACTAGTAATCTGTATTAATAAAACCCCATTAAACTTATGCACTACTTCAAGTGTAATTATTCCTTTACACCACAAAATACGATATGGCCTTCAAAAAATTGTTTACAAAAAACCGGCAGCTCGTCTGAAATGACAGTTGCGAGAGCTCGTCTTCTCTTGCAATGGTCGTCGTCATATAAAATTCCCATGACGTGTTGGCAGCCTGTCATGGTGACGAACAGACCTGCCGGCTGAGCTATATATTTTTAGACATCTTGAGTCTCGAGGCACCACATCTGTAATTGGATACCATGAACAGAGCAGCAGGCGACAGCGCCAGAGATGATGCGATCGCCGTGGCAGTCGTCGAGCCCCCGGCCACTCCCCTGATGCTGGACCTGAGCAAGTACATCCTGCTCCTGGCGACGCTGGTGGCGACTGTGACATACGCGGCGGCGTTCAGCCCGCCAGGCGGCGTGTGGCAGGACACGGACACCGCGGCAGGCCACCTCGCCGGCGACTCCATCATCCGGACCACCAGCTACCGCCGCTACCTGGCCTTCTACTACTGCAACGCCACCGCCTTCGCCTCTTCCCTCGTGGTCATCTTCATGATCTTCTCCCTCGCTATCCGGCACGAGAAGAAGGGGAGAGACGTCGATGTCAGGCCGCTGCAGGCCGCCATGGTGCTGGACCTGATGAGCCTCATGGGGGCCTACGCCGCCGGCACCTGCCGGGACACGGTCACCACCGTCTACTCCTGCGTGTTGGTGGGTCTTGCCTTCGCCTACCTCATCCTCCAGACGGTGGTTGCAGGTAACCAGTCCAACTCCAGCGACAAGGAACAGAAACGGCTCCGGAAGGTCCTGATGCTGCTCGCGACGTTCGCGATCAGCGTCACCTACGTGGCCGGGATGACCACGCCGGGAGGCTTCTGGGACGCTGGGAGCGGCCACCCCCCTGGCCGCGCGATCCTGGCGGAGGGCCATGGCAAGCGCCTGACTGTATTCTTGTGCTTCAACGCCTCGGCGTTCTTCGCGTCGCTGCTCATCGTCGTGGTGCTTCTCGAAAAGAATCCTCAAATGAAACTGGCCTACGGCTGCATCACCATCGCGCTGGTCAGCCTCGTCGTCGCGTACACCGCCGGCAGCTGCAGGAAGACCGACACCACCGTCTACGTCTCCAGCCTGGTTGGTGCTGTCTTCGCATTCATTCTACTCCTCCAACGTTGGAGGGAAACCATAGACAAAACCCGTTTCTGGATAAAAATCGAAGAATTCTATGATTCAGCGTCAAAAAAGTTGCAGAAAATGATGACAAGTCCGGGGACAGATAGTGGCAGGTAACTACAACAACACATACCTTCTTCTTGTTCTTCGTCTTCTTCTTACTTCCTCTGCACCACATTCCAGTTTGCAAAACTGAACTCTGTCCTCTGCAATTTCCAGAAATACAGTGGACAAGGCTAGCTCCCTTGTTCTATTGCTTGCCACCCTTGCAGCAACCATCACTTACCAAGCGGGGCTGTCCCCACCAGGTGGCGTTTGGCCGGACGGCCACATGGCCGGCGACCCCATCCTGCTGTCAACGAACCCTAGGCGGTTCAAGGCCTTCTTCTACTGCAACTCCATCGCCTTCGTGGCCTCCTTGGTCGCCATCATCTTGGTCCAGAGCAAGTTTCTGCTCCAGACCCACGTGCTGGAGGCCGCCATGATACTGGATGTGTTTGGTCTTATCGGTGCCTATGCCGCCGGGAGCTGCCGGGACGTAAGCACCTCCATTTACGCCATGGCCTTGGCGGGTGCCGTCCTGGTCTATGTGGTGGTCCATATTGTCTTTTTCACGCTGAACCATACGGAAACCATAACCCAGGAGCAAATCGAGTTGGTGGAGAAGAGGTGCAAGCGGCTGCTCCTCTTCGCGGTCTTGGCCGCGACAATCACTTACCAAGCCGGGTTGACCCCTCCAGGAGGCTTCCGGCTCGAGGACGATGCATCCAGTGGCCACTATGCAGGTGAGCCGGTCCTCCTGAACAACTTTCGCCGCCGCTACACGGCCTTCTTCTACTGCAACTCGGTGAGCTTCATGCTGTCCATCGCCCTCATCATCCTGCTCGTGAACCCGCATCTGTACAGGCCAGCCATACGAAGCTATGCGCTCACCATTTGCATGGGGGCGGGCATGCTTGGGCTAATGGGGGCCTATGCCGCTGGAAGCACACAACATCTGAAAACATCCATCTACATCTTCGTGTTGGTGGGTGTGGTCTTCTTTATCATAGTTGGAATGGTCCTGTATAGTGAAAGCAGACACACTAAAACAGATCCACAGAAGAAGACACCAAACAACGACGAAGCAGAAAAGGCAAAGCATGCCAAGCGCAAATACCTGATGCTTCTCGGAATCCTTGTGGCGAGTGTCACCTACCAGGCTGGTCTGAGTCCACCTGGGGGAACTTGGCAGAGCGACAGTGACTCGTACAGTGCAGGTGACCCGGTCATGTATGTCAACAGGAGGCCCCGGTACCTTGTTTTCTTCTACAGCAACTCCGCCTCCTTTGTGGCATCCATTCTTGTCATCGTGCTGTTGCTACCGCAGTGGTCACGGACCAGGACAGAAAGCCCTGTCTCCACTAGTGAGAAGCAGTGGTCGCTCAAGGTGATGAACACAGCGATCTTCCTGGATTTGCTCGCGCTCCTGGGGGCATATGCAGCCGGCTCCAGCAGGGGGTGGAAGACGTCAATGTATGTTGTCGCACTGATCGCCGCCGTGCTGGCCTACATTGCAGTCCATATAATGCTGGCATTTTCATGTCGGGACAGTTCTGTCACTCCTCTGAGTGAGAGTGTGGGCGGTCAAGGAAATGCTCCTCGGGCACTAGTACGTGCAATGTCACTACCTTGATCGTCAGTGTGATCTACGGCTCTGTTCATGTGAGAGCAGTGGAAAAACACGGCAAAGTCAAAGGCAGTAGCTCCTTCTGCATATTTATTTATCACTGCTCTTTATCTCCTGGTTTGAAGCACAGACATCATTACGGTAACACAAGAGTGTAAAAACCTATTCCATTTCTTCGCTCACAGTTCCAAGATTTTTTGGTGCTCAGCTTGTTTTCTATGCTCTGTTTTCCGTTCTTTCTAGATTTTTAGTTTACTTGATGTAAATGGATTACTGAATCCAGTGGATGCAGTAGGTTCACATGGCAAGACACGGTTCTCCAGCTACATGATGATGATTCATAGATTAGGAGCCCTCTTTGTACATGTTAACACAATCGCTTGCAGAAATATACCAATGCACTTTGGCAAAGAAGGATAGCAAACATCTGACCTATCTGCACTGAATTGACCTTGGCTGCTGCATTATAAATTCAGAATGCAGCTTTCATAGTGCTTGCCAAATTTCCTGCTTTGTCCTCTGCAACATTTATTTTAGTAGTTTCTACCTTGAGCACTTATGAAGTCCTTATATTCGCACTTGTCTTTCAAGACTACCTTGATTATAACACAAGAGTGGAAAAACTACTTAGATTTCTCTTTGCTCCTGGTTCCTAGATTTTCTGGTGCTCTGCTTGTTCAGTTATGCTCTAGTTCTATGCTCTGTTTTTCTCTCTTTCTAGATTTGCAGTTTACTGGATATAAATGGACTACTCTAAATTTTGCAAAGAAGGATATAAACATCTGACTTATCTGCACTCAACTGACCTTCGCTGCTGCATTACAAAATTCAGAATGCAGCCTTCATAGTGCTTTGCAAGATTCCTACTTTGTCCTGTAAAATTTATTTTGTTTGAAGTCCTTCGCTTCGCAGTTATCTTTCAAGACAGCGACACTTGAACTTTATCTGGTACTTCAGTTTTCAATCTTATAACTGGCATGCAAGACCAGGCCAGTTGACCTAGGTTTGTCATGATCTATCTTTACGGTCAGCCTTATAAAATATCTTTATGCAAGAAATTATCGTCCCTTCCGGTCATAAGAACAAAATTACATGCAGCCTGGCAAAAATCAAGAATCATTTACCAGTAGTTACTACATGAGGTCTTAAGTTCCATCAAAATAGAAAATGGAAATTTGATAAACTGTATTTTCTTACATTACATAGCAGTTTTCATGAAAATGACAATTAAAGAGTAAAGTCAGAATCATCCTATGATTCCACTCTCTACGGTAGTGGTTCTCAACCCATCCTGTATATGTTTCTCGACATAAGCTGGGTCAGCAGACTAATATTTGCCACAAATATTTAATTTCTCTTGCAGAAAATGTATCTTTCTAACCCAGTTGTTTTTAAGAAGCAATATAGACCCAGTCTCATATCTTAATAAAATAGCAGAAATATGTAAATGCAGAGTTCATTTCTCTAACCCGATGAACCCAAGTTGCATTCTTAAACAAAACAGGTGGGGATACTAACGGGACAAAGATAGGCTCATCCTTCATTACAACAATGGAAATTTCAACCACATGGAACTTGCATTATTTTGTGCTCCATTTTTTGTCCCTTCCATGACAAATGATGAGGACCTTCAACTACTTTAATTTGGCAGAATTTTCTTGGCAAGTACTCCATATTTAAGAAATCCTCCCAATGTCATAAAATAAAAGAACCGTGTTCAAGCAGCATCGCAAACCATGAGGCACAGAATGATATGAGATAATTGTAAAGCCAGACAAGTTGCAAGGAGCCGTAGCATGTACCTGAGGTAGGTATTATACTGAAACACGGCTGTGCATGATCCACCAAGCTATGATCTCACTCTCGGAATGATTGATCTTTCACAAGAGTCCATAAATATAGCCTCCAAGAGGAACTTCATCAAACACAAAACAATTTACTCCCCCAGACACCTTCCATCTCGAATGCCAGCTCATGACAAGCCTTATGCCAGCAGCCCCCTACAAAATATATTTCATCCGTCAGCATCATTACATGTTAAACTGTCCTCATGTAGCGCAAATAATCATTATACAAAGAATTAGCTTAGTCTCCTAACCTACGGCAGTTGATATTAATGACTGAAGCTCGTTAGTCAGAGAGAAGACTAAAACGCGTACATTTTTAACTTCAGCTTGGGTGTAGTTGATCTTTATATATTGGCATACAGCTAATGCAAGCAAGCTACTTGGCATAAGCATCTCCCAGAGGTCAGAACTCAACGAAGCTATGTACTTGAAAAGGAATATAATAGGAAAGTCTTGACTGGTCACAAAAACAAAGCATGGCCCTGTCCACACAACTGTACTCTTGATTAGGCAGTAAAACGCTAATGAGTATTGACTATTCCACATCAGCTCTGGGAATTAGGCTACTGATGATACAAAATCATGTTTTAACGGATTTTACAAATTTCCAACAAAACTCTAAGAAGAAAAGAAGTTTTTCAACTTAGAGTATATGCAGGGAAAATAAGTTAATGAGAAGTGAATAAACTGCAGCATGGTGAACTGAAACATGGCGTGTGAAGTTGTGAACACGGACAGCTTCAACTCCTCAACCGACAAATTATTGTTCAGTTGCCATACAAGCTTGAGACAGACAAAGAGATAGAAATTTATACAAGACGAGCTGTGGAGTCATGCCATGATTAGTAAACACCAGAGAGGTAGATGCCAGGGAAACATCACCTCAAGAGATCAACTTAGCACGTCTTCACGTGAAGGCGCCTTGTTCATGTTCCACTCCACCGCTAAAAACACGAACTGAGCTAGGCGGCAAAAACCCTTCAGGCTCAACGAAGTACCAGCTGAGGAACTACCTTTCTGCTGGCCACTCTGGTAGCGATGGTCACATATCTGGCGGGGCTCAACCCGCCAGGGGGAGTCTGGCATGACACACAAAATGGACACATCGCCCGCGACCTGACCCTTCGTGATCCTCTACCTCGCGTTATACTACTGCAATGCGACTGCATTCGTCGCATCACTTGTGGTAAGCCTCCTCCTCATCCTGGACAGCAAGACCAAAGCCTGGGCAGCTGTGCTGAGGGTGGTCATGGTTCTAGATTTACGGGAAGGTGCAGTGATGTATTCCAAACCAGCTACTCCTCGGTGATAATGTCAGCCGTCTTCCGCCTACGTCGTGATTGCTTTCTCCATCACCTCTACTCCAAGAAGCAAGATGAGCATACTGACAAACACATGCCTGAAGACCAGCACGAGGTCTTGATGCTGATCGCGACCTTTGTTGTTACCATCAGGTGGCTGGGCTGAACCCACCACCTTGTGAACCCCAATATATATAGGCCAGGAATACACTGCTATGCACACTATGTTTGCAAGGTAGCTGGCATGTTTGGGCTCATGGTTGCTGCAGTGTTTGCCTTTGTAACATTGCAAGTGGTTATCTTCTGGATTAAAAACCGGAATAAAAAAACATTGTACAAGTTGGCAGAAGCAGTAGCGATTTGTCCTCTGATCCAGAAAATGGGCCCTCTACCTCCGGGCAAGGAGTTGGCAGTGCCTAGTCTACTGAAATAAGAGCACACAGCATAGATACTAATTCTGCTGGACACCTCAAAGGAAAACAGAGAAGGAACTCCAAGATGAAGAGGACAATCGTGAAAAAAAAAAGGACTTGCGGGAGTACCTTATGCTTCTAGGATTCTTCCCCGCGAGTGTGACGTATCAAACTGGTCTAGAACCACCAGGCGTGCAAGCGACACCCTCATCTTGGCCTCTTCCTCGACGATGTCCAGAAGTTGTGAGATGTCCAGGTACTCACCGCTGTAGACCGGCGCGCTCTTCTGCTTCCATATCCATCGAGCGCAGAGCATGCCCTTCCTCTACGCCATCACACCCAAAATGCACATTCTTCAATTCAAGCAACGTCAAGATGGACACTGTACCGACACAAAGACAAGGAGCTGTGGAAAACATACCTGGAATCGGAGCGTGTAGGCAGGTTCGTACAGCACTGCCGCTTGGCAGGCACTGGTCCATGCCATGCATATGGCGAAATCGCAGGGGCCATTTCGTCGATCACCTGCCGGGCAGGCGGCCGCCCCGCGCGACACAGCACACCCGCCGGTGCAGCGCGACACAGCCGGTGCACTAAGCCCGTTCATGTGGCTACGGGAGAGGTTTCCCTGTCGAGTGGCTACGGGAGCGGTTTGCCTGACGGTGGCGCCGCGATTGTGGCGCGTGCAGGTGCTGAGATTCACAAAGGGCGCAGGCAGGGGAATTCATCGACTGTTTCAGGAAGGAGTGTGCTGATTATAAGAGGAGAACGCCCGCCCGTGACCGGGGAGCGGACAGGACGGCTCGTCGGCGGCGAGGACACGATCAATGTAGCGGCTGGCAGGACACCGGCGGCGAGGTTGCTTCTCACCGGCGGCGAGTGGAGAAATGGGCCGGCCCAGGTAATGGTGTTTCCCCTCAGAAAAGGGTGTTTCTCCCCACGCTTTTCTATTTGTTCGTTTTCTGTTTTCTGTTATACCTTACCTTCACTTTTTTTTTCTGTATTTGCTATTAAATCTTCTCATTTGATGAGCTAATACGGTATCATATTAGGATACCTAAAACAATGGTGGACATGCGTGGTACACATGAATCTGAACTTAACATCTCAAAAACGATATCTTAAGTTTCAAAAAATTGAAATGAATCACACATGTACACATTGACTTGATACTCATTCGTGCAAAATTTCAATAAAAAAAAATACGATTTCTACACAAAAAAAGAGAAATTGAACCTTTTTTATTTTTTGCACGGTAAAAATTAGGGTCATTGTATTTGTACATACCTCGTTTTGACACTTCACTGATATTTTCCCAAAATACCAATGGCATGGCTCTATTTAGGTGCACCACTCGTATCTACCACCTATAGCCACTATCGTATAAGCCGCAGTTCCCGCTATGGGGGTGGGCAGGGCAGCCGCCACCACGCCCTGCCTGTGCTCTCCTCCATCATGTCAAGGCCGCCGACGCCCGCGCCCGGGTTCACCCTGCCACCTGAGCCAATCCTCTCCGACGCCGAGGTCGCCAAGAGGCTCGAGGTGATGTTCCATGACGGTGTCAGGCCGGCGCCGCCCTCCTTCAGCTCCAGCTGCCGCGATTGGATTTCTTCCATTCCGCGGCACCGGCGGCGCTCTCCATCGGCTCGTCTAGGCTTGCATCACCGCCGCCGGTCCCCTTCTTGCTTCCTGCCGCGACCGAGGACGCGGTGGGGGCACGCGAGGATGATGCCACCTCTGTGCAGGCGGACGCCGTGGCCACGGCTGCTTGCCGCGCTGTGCCGGATTGCTGGGAGGACGAGGTGTCGGGGACTTTGGCCTGGTCCGAGTTCGGCGCGGTGGACGCGGTTCCTGCCGTGGTGGCCACCGCCATCGTCGACCAGCTGCAGGGCTCGGCTGGGGCCGTCCTCGAGGATGGCCTTGCTAGAGAAGACGCTGCGGACGTGCTGAAGCTGGATGCCAGCGCCGTGTCGCTGGCCGTGGAAGTTGGGCTTGGGCTTGTGGCCGAGGCTCAGATCACCAGCCTTGTGGACGGCGTTGACGCGCCGCCGCGTGAGCTGGATGAGGAAGTGGTTTTCGGCGGAGGCAGCAAGGGTGCCGAGGCCGGTGCGATCATCATCGACACCACCGGAGAAGTGCTGGTGCAGCCAGAGGCGCCGGTGCTTGCCTCCCCTCCGCGCGCAGTGACTGCCTTGGGCCATGCGGCCAGGACCGCGGATTCCTCGATCTTGCCTGAGGGATCGCCGGTGTGCGGCATCGACGGAACGGCTCTAACTGCCGGCCTCGCGGCCATTGTTGATCTTGTTGATGCACAGGACACTGAGGACATCTCTCCACTTCGGGGTACGGTGCGCGGCCTCTTTGGCAGCCTGACCGTGCCGCTGCTGCCTCGTCCTGCACCTCCGGCACCTCCCGCTGCTCCGCCATTGCCGGTGCGCCGCAGCGCTAGGCAGGAAGGCAAGCCGCAGCTGTCCACGGTGGACAGGGCTGTGTGGCTTCTCAACTCGAAGATGGGCATCGTCACCCCGGCTGAAGCTCCACTCATCACCGCGCGCAAGCAATACCTGGACTGCTACAAGAACCAGATGCCAGAAGTGGCAATGCAGGGGCTCACCAAATTGTTCAGGCTAAAGGTGCCACGCATGAACCAGGCACATGAGGCGCTGCTGGAGATTGCTGGAGCTGGAGGAGCTGAGCTCATGCTCGATGCAGGCCACGAGATTGTGGTCTGATGGTCATCACTGTTATTCATCATCTTCAGAACTCAGGAGTTCTTGTATCCGCCACTTTTACTCTTTTATTCGGCTATCGGGTGGGCTTGTCACCTTTAAAGACTTCTCCTAAAACTACCGCAGCAACTTCTAGTTCATCATCTACATCGACCTCGCTCGCCAACTATTTGCAATGACAGAACCATTCATCAGTATTGCGGATTGGAATACTCGTGGCCTCAACGAGCAAGCTAGAAAAGATACTGTCCACGCCATGTTTGCCAGTACGCCTTGCCACATCGCCTGTCTTCAAGAAACCAAGCTCGACTACATCGACCATGCTACGGCTGCTTACATTGGGGGCTATCGACTTCGCTCCTTTGCCCACAGGCCGGCTATCGGCACTCGCGGAGGAATCCTTTTTATATGGGATGATGATCACGTTTCCATGACGAATATCCATATTGGAACCCACTTGATTTCGGCTGACGTCTGCATTCGGGCATGTGGCACCTCGTTCAAGCTGACCAACGTTTACGGGCCTTCTGTTGATGCTGAAAAAAGAGCTTTTCTGGATGAAGCTATTGCGGCTGCACCTGTGAATGATGAGAAGTGGCTTATTATCGGCGATTTCAACCTTATTTATCAGGCATCGGACAAGAACAACTCCAACTTGAATTTTCGCCTGATGGGCCAATTCCGGCAGGCTCTCAATACTTGTCAGTTGAAGGAGGTCAAGCTGCAGAACAGGAAGTACACCTGGAGCAATGAGAGGAGCGATCCCACTTTGGTCAGGCTGGACAGAGCCTTCTGCAACCCTAGTTGGGACCTCGCCTTCGGTCATCACGTGTTAACGGCTCTCTCCTCATCTCTCTCTGACCACTGTCCTCTCATGCTCTCCAGCCAGCGTGGACCATGGAGACCGCCGTCATTCCGGTTTGAGAATTTCTGGACGAAGATGCCGGGCTTCCTTGAGATTGTTCAGGATGCTTGGGCCGAGCCTACTTCGCATACCCAACCTGTGCATGTCCTTAACCACAAGCTGCGCCACACTGCTGGGAAACTTCGTGCCTGGAGCAAGAGTCTGTTTTCTGACCACAAGCTGCAACTAATAATGGCTCTCGATGTTATTCTCCAGCTGGACATTGCCCAGGAATCGAGAACCCTATCGGGGGATGAGCGGAATCTGCGTGCGGCGCTGAAGAAGCGGGTTATGGGACTGGCGGTCCTCGAGCGCACCAGGAAAAGGCAGGCCTCAAGAATCCGTAACCTGAAGGAGGGAGACGCCAACACAAAATACTTCCACATCCGTGTCAACTCCAGAAGAAGGAAAAAGCACATTCAGAGGCTGCAGCATAATGGAGGTTGGGTAACTGGGCATGAGGACAAGGCCTCGGTGATCCTTGATCACTTCACTCGCACAATTGGCCGGCCGCCGCCGCGACAGATCGACCTTAATTGGGATGAGCTCCACCCTGGTGTTGCTGAGTTAGAGGATTTGGCCTTACCTTTCTCTGAGGACGAGATCAAGCTTGCTATTGATGACATGCCGAAAGACAAAGCCCCTGGCCCAGATGGATTCACAACTGCCTTCTTCTCTTCATGCTGGAGATTATCAATCAGACCTTATGCGTGTCATTGATGCATTCTCGGAGTTGTCTGTCCAGAACTTCCAAGTGATCAACTCGGCCAACGTTGTGCTGCTACCTAAGAAAGATGGGGCCGACTCAGTTGCGGATTTCAGACCCATTAGCCTCATTCACATCATTCCGAAGATCATTGCCAAGGCTATGGCCCGTCGCTTAAGTCCTAAGATGAACAACTTGGTCTCCCATTGCCAGAGCGCCTTCATCAAGAACAGAAGCATTCACGACAACTTCATGTATGTCCGAAACACTGCTAGGAGCCTGCATCGAGCACGCAAGCCTATGCTGCTCATCAAGCTTGACATCGCCAAGGCTTTCGATTCTATCAGATGGGACTATCTGCTTGATGTGCTGCGCCGACGGGGATTCCCTCCACGCTGGAGGGCCTGGGTTTCCATCCTATTCTCCACTACTAGTTCCCGCGTTCTGCTGAATGGGATCCCCGGCCTCGAGATCATCCACGGGAGGGGGCTCAGGCAGGGGACCCTCTGTCACCGCTGCTATTCGACATTGGCATCGACCCCCTCAACAGAACGCTGCAGATGGCCACTGAGCAAGGCCTCCTCCACCCTCTGCCGGACCAACTGGCAGCCTTGAGACTCTCACTCTATGCGGATGACGCGGCCATTTTCATATCCCCCACTGCGCATGACATTACTAACCTCGCCACTACTCTTCAAAGCTTCGGGGAGGCGACGGGTCTCGTCACAAACATTGCCAAAAGCTCCATTTCGCCTATTCGGTGCGAGGACATCGACCTCGCGGCTATTTTGGGAGACTTCCCGGCTGCCGTGGCCCAGTTCCCTATCAAATACCTGGGGTTGCCTTTATCGCTGGGAAGACTGAGACGTGTTGACATTCAACCTTACATTGACAAATTGGCGGCTCGTCTGCAACCTTGGAAGGGAAGATTTCTCACTCGTGCGGGCTGCAATGCGATTGTCAAGTCGGTGCTCTCCTCAATGCCTATTTTTCTGCTCACGGCCATCAAAGCAGACAAAGCAATGCTGAAGGCTTTTGATAGGATAAGGAGAGGGATGCTTTGGAGCTGCAGCGAAGTTGTCAGCGGTGGAAAATGCAAAGTCAGTTGGGACAAAGTCTGTCGACCAAAGGTGCTAGGAGGTCTCGGAATCCTTAATTTGGAGAAGTTCTCAAGAGCGCTAAGATTGAGATGGCTTTGGCATGAATGGGCTTCTCCTGATAAGCCGTGGGTGGGCACCGAAACTCCTAACGATGAGACCGATAGGAACCTCTTCAATGCTGCTACCAGGGTCACCGTGGGGAATGGGGTCAAAGCTTCCTTCTGGGGGTCTTCTTGGCTTGATGGGCTGCCCGCTAAAGTCATCGCCCCTGACCTCTTCATGGCATCAAAGCGCAAGAACAGAAAAGTGCAGGACGCCCTCACAGACTACAAATGGATTATGGATCTTGACGTGTCCAACTTCACGGTCAACCACATCTCTCAGTTTGTGCAACTGTGGGAGATCATTCAGCAGACCGTGCTCTCCCCTGATGTTGAGGATACCATCACTTGGACCCTGTCCACCTCCGGCGTTTATTCAGCTAAATCCGCATACAAGGCGCAATTCTTCGGTGCCAACGCTTGCCCCTTCATGGCGGTGGTTTGGAACACTTGGGCCCCTCCGAAGTGCTCTTTCTTTGCTTGGTTGGCGGTCCAGAACCGCCTTTGGACCTCAGACCGCCTTGCTGTAAGAGGGTGGCCTCACCAGCCTGTCTGTCAGCTATGCAGAAACCAACCTGAGACAGGAAGACACTTGCTCTTTGAATGTCGCTACTCGAAGAGGATTTGGACCGACGCGTCGGCCTGGCTAAAATGCCCTACTCTGATGCAGGGCCTGGAGGTCACAAAACCCACTATCTTTGATTACTGGAAAGACTTGGCCGCCACGCCATCCCCCTCCCGGGAGGGGCTCAAGACCGCGATTATCCTAATCACCTGGGAAATTTGGAAGGAGAGGAACGCGAGAGTTTTCAACAATACCTTCACCATGCCATCCATTCTATTCCAGCGCATCAGAAGCGAAAGCAAAAATTGGATACTTGCAGGCGCCAAGAAGCTGGCGGAGAGTTGCGAGTAGTTTCTTTCTTCGAGTTCTCGGTGCTGCCGAGATGTGATGTAACTTTTATTTTTTTTGGTCTAGGCCATAACTTTGTCTTTGCTCCTTCTATATCAATATAAAAGGCAAAGCTTTTGCCTTGTTTCCAAAAAAGTATAAGTGGCCCAGAAGCCGGCACGACGCGCGCCAGTAAAACGCAACCGCTCCCGCAATCCCACCCAACCCTTAGGGGCACATAATTAGCTTGCAGCGACGCGCCCTGGCCTCCCCTGCCCCCGCCACATGTGGCCTCGTCGTCGATATCCTCTAGAGTGTCGTGAGCTTGGAGCCCCGTCGTCTCTGCGCCAAATAGGTTTTGCCCAGCGACGCTTCTGGCGGCGGTAAGTAGAGAGGGGTCAAGCGGGACAGGCTCGATACACTTTGTGCAAGAGTTTTGAAGGCTCGATATTTCCCAAATGGTAAACTGCTGGACAAGGTGTTTGCGGCTGACGTGTCACCTGCGTGGAGAGGATTTGAATACGGGCTAGAGCTCCTCAAGAAAGGCATCATATGGAGAGTGGGTGATGGGTCCAACATGGATTTCTTGAGGCACAATTGGATTCCCCGCAGAATGCCTATGTGTGTGTCTCACATTTGCAACATCATACTAGACATGGAATGAGGCAAGAAATCAGAGATACTTCCTTCCTCAAGATGCTGAAGAAATTTTAAGCTTAAATACCCTGCAACAAGGAGAGCATTTCCCTGAATGGCACTTCGAGAAATCTGGGGTTTTCTCTGTCAAGAGCCCATACAAACTTGCTTTCGACCCGGCGAGGGACTCTATGCAAAACTGTGGCAATAGCTCCTCCGGTGATGACTCCCGTACCCTGTGGAATCTTATTTGGATGAGCCAAGTACCAAACAAAATTCGTATTTTTGCCTGGAGATGTGCTTGTGATAACCTTGCAACTAGGAAAAATAAATGGCGCAGAACCGGAGGTCGAGCATGGCACGTCAGAAATAACATCGTTCATACAACCAACGGGAGAAGCTTTCATGGTTTCTGTCTTTAGAGACTCTACTGGTACTGTTATTTGTTCCATGACCTGATGGCCGAGACCCTCCCTATCTGCAAAGAACCTGAGGAAGCAGAAGCGAGAGCCATGCTAAGGAGCCTGTACTCATGTATCGGCATGGGTATCCAGCTCCAGTCCTCGATGAATAAAGAAGACCAAGATATGTCCAACATATGTAGAGGAACCTGCCTTTTAGTTCCTTTGCTTTATTTAAAAGAGAATGCAATTATGTAGCCCACGAACTTGCTTATACCTAGCTCCTACTGTAGGATTGGTTGGCATCTAGATGAACTCGTTTCCAGTGCAGATTGCCCAACCTGTCCAAGATGACTGTAACCACAGCTACATGATCAATGAAGCTCTTTTAACGTAAAAAGAAAGTGGTGCAACTTGCAAACTACACCAGTGGATTCGTTATAGTGACTTTTCAGGTGCATAATCAAACCCGGTAACTGTTGCCTGCCTAGCAGCAGCCTGGAAGATTCACAGTTACATCCTTTCGGATAGCGACCTCACTCAAACATAGCCGACTTAGTTATACTTGTAAACTTTATTCAACTACAGATAACTGGCTACGGTTCGCACAGGTTCAAGTAAGATCTCAGTCTCTGTTTACCCCTCGAGGTGCACTGACGTGTCAGGGTGCAAGCGGGAGTGGGCCGTCCGCGGCGCCGCAAATTCTGGCCCATTTACCTACAGATGCGAGCATCCACGGAACTGCAACAAAAAGAAGCGACGCATGCGGGCCGGCCCGCGGTTGCCGCGTCGCGCCGCATATCACGCGATAGGAGAGGCCAGCGCACCCAACCGCCACCATCTCCTCTCCTCACAATCCCCTTTTCGTGCCTCCGTCGCCGGTCGATCCCAGCCGGCTCCGGCGAGTCCCTGCGCCGCCGACCACAGCCCCGCCCCCTTCTCGTCCTCCTCTACCGATTCCACGGCGTGGAACCAACGAATCCAGCCCCACCACAAACCCTAGCAGCCCAAGATCTCCGCGACAAATCCTCGATCTTGGGGTGTCCATGGCGGCGGCGCTTGGAACGCTCAACGACGCCGGCGGCCAGGACCTTCGGCAGGCGCGTCCAGCCGTCGCCGATGGCTGCAGCACGACGGAGAGGTCCAGCGGGAGGAGCTGCACCTGTAGCTGCCGGAGAGAGTAGCCGCGGAGACATTTGCAAAAACGGCTGAGAAAATGGATGGATTGATAGATTTGGGCTGCGAATTTGAAGATTTTCTGGATTTACTATCGATCTTGGAGACAAATTTGGAAGAAATTTGAGGGAGTAAGAGGAGCTCGGGATAGGTTCTGGGGAAGAAGATGAAGCCTGATGTCGAAGGAAGAAAATATCTGAAGAGAGAGAGATTTTTTCTCTGAACTACTTGGGCAGGCGACGGCGCCTTCCCACGACAGCATCCCCCGAGGACCTCTTCTTCTTGTTCTCCGTCTGCCAGAGGTGGCCGCCGGTGACCCGCCGCGGCGGCGGGATGATGTCGGAGAGGATGGCGCCGCCGCACATGGCTGGCGAGTTGCGGGAGCAGGTGGGACCGCGGCTTGAGCGACTGAGCGAGCGAAAAAATGGAGCAGAGCAGGACGAGACGCCTGGATCGGTTGGTGCGTGATGTGTTGTTGCGCACTCTGCTTCGGAAATGAATCCACTGACGGTGGCCTCACGTCGATGCGTTGGGAGATTTTTTCTCTAAACTACTGCTTCACTTCTTTTTCCTACGTGAAGCCTAGCGCGTACGCGGCGCGCGCGGCGCCGCAAAAATACACGGCCCCAACGCGGCATACCGCTTAAGCGTAGCGGCCATCTGCGGCGTACAGGCGGTCTCCCGCAGGACGTCCCGCTTGCACCCTGACTGACGTGTCTTGATCATCTGGGCCATCGGCGTCACAAACTGCTTCTTTATAGGCTTCATCATCAGAGCTGCTAGCTTTTGTCGAATCTGGACCCTCCTTAGACTTTGTAGTATCATCACAGGTTCTTACCCCATCCTCTTTTGTGATATAGACCTAAAAACAATTAATAGTCAATCGCTAATGAGATCAACAAAATAATTCAGGATTATTGCTACTGCCCATGCATTTTTCAAAAACAAAATCACAAATGAATGATCCAGTGAGGAATTAACGGGACATTTGAGAAGCACTCGCCTTCATTTTATTTGGCCCCACGAGATGGAAGAATGCCGCATCCCCGGCCTTAAGACTATGTTCTTTCGCGAAAGTATTCCACCCACCACCGAGACGCTTGCTGCCACCCAGGTACTTTACGGGATAGCTCTTCCCATGCTCGTCTTCTAATATAAAATTAACATCATGAGGAAGATGACTTTTTCAAAAGTCATGTGGGACACCCTGAAAATAAATAAAAATGACTTTCACAAATTTAAACGTGCTCTAAGTTTTTGTAGTTTCATTTTCTGAGAAAATCAGTTAACTCGTAATTTAATCTTCTAACTGAGAAAAATAAAGTCATATCCAGTTTCTCATATAAAAAGCACTGGGTTATTCGGCATAGATTCTTATATACTAAAGAAAAACTTACCAGCTGACTGACGTGGGATTTTTTGATAAGCTTGGTGAAGCTTGGACATTTATTCTGTAACTCTGTAGCTCTGTCCAAAGCCGGTACCTGTCGAGTCACAACGTGTTCACTGTTAGTCTGTTGCGGTGTTTGCTTACTCTGGCCGGAATTAAGGGAGTCTCCGTAGCTATAGTATTACCGGTGGTGGAATGGCTGGGCTGGAGGAGGTCTGCTGGGCGACCGATCGGGACCGTTTAAAAAGAAAAGTAGCGGTGCGACACAATCGCAAGTAGGAAAAGAGAAACGGTGAGAAGCAACCTCGCCGCCGGTGTCCAGCCAGCCATCACTGCCGTGATCGTGCGCTCACCGCCGTCCACCGGTCCTCTACGCTCCCGGGCACGGGCGGACGGAATCCTTTCCGAACTTGTGGTCCACCGGACTTGATCACGCTCGTGCAGTCCACCGGACTCGATTGAGCAGCTTCTTCCATCTGTAGCAACCAACCTGAGGCGGCGGAGGAGTATCACTCATTTCAGGATGAAGCTAGCTGCATGGATCCACCAAATGCATTACGCTGGCTGGGCGTCAGGCTTGCTCTGTCCGTGGCGCCCTGCAGGTGCTCACCGAAATGCTCCACTATGACATGGCGCCAAGCACGGCGAGTTCTCCATACATTTGTGATGCCTGGCAAGCACTCAAGTGCAGCGACACATTTCCAGGTACGGGCTTCTACTGCTTCTTGGCTTGTGTTAATGACTTGGTGTGCTGTCCATCTTGGCAATGCTTGAGCACAGTTGTGCATTTTTGGTGTGACCTACACGCGTTCAACATATACGCTAAATTATCTCTGACTTGGTAAATGAATTCTAAGGATACTAAAAAAAAATAGTGGGTTCCATCGTTTCTATGGACTAGAGAATCACCAGGAAGCTAGAAATCGTTGGTAGTAATTTGCTCGTCAAGTGACTTGGCCGTGTTACTTCTCCTGGCTCGACAAGTTCTACCGTGCGACTTGCTCGTCTTGTGGGCGACCAAGCGCCGCAGTCCACGTGTATCTGCTTGTGGACTGCCTTTTTCCCTTGGAGACCAACAAGTTAGCTCTGAAACCGTAGAGGAAGGGCATGTCTCGGTGGTCATGCTCTTACGCTTGATGGATATGTAAGCAGCAGAACACGCCGGTCTTCAGCTGCGTGTATCTGGACATCTCACAACTTCTGACACTATCAGGGAACAGTCGAAGATGTGGGCGGCATGCTTGGGTGATACTGGGCCTAGCTCTAACAAATATACACACATAAACAGTATACAAAGCTTATGAATGAACGGGAAAATGGTGACTCCTCCTCCCACCTCTGGCGACTCCCATGGCGACTCCCTCTCCATTGAGATCTAGGCGACCCCGACGTCGTCTCCATGGCGATGGATGGCAGCGATCCCTACGCGGATCCCTCCTCCATTGCCCATCTCCTGGATTTCTCCCCGGGTCACAAGATCCGGGCCAAGGTTCGTAACAATTTCGCCACCTCCGTGAGTCCTGTGTCCCGATCCCATCGTTTCTTCCTTGTGGTGTCCTTTGGGCGATCATCTTTTTGTCTTACGGATCTGAATGCTAGGCTTGCCCTCTCGGCTTGTTTGGGGGTTGCTTACGATGAGATTGAAATTCTGAATTTGAGAGATCGGGTTTTCAAGTTTTCTGTCAGCTACAAGGCAGTGGGTTTCTTCATTCAGAATTTGAGGTCTTATTCATGTGATCAGTTTGTGTGTTTCTTCCATCTGTGGGGTTTTGGTGGCCCAAATTGGGTTCGAGAGGAACAGAATTACTATGCTGAAACTGCTTCTGAATGGATTTCTGCTGGTAGACGGAATCTCAGATCCCATAGATCATACACCACAGTTCCCATGCATGCAGTTTTCAACACTATCCGACGTGGTTTTGAACGTGCTCCACCTCCTGCACCTGCTGTGGTTCTCACGGGAGCGAATTCTGTTCCTATTGGATCGCGATCTGTGCATTCGACCAGCCAGCAGGAGAATTTCATTGCTATTGGATCGCTATCTGTGCAATTACCTAGTCAGAATCCGTCACTAACATAGCATTCTGGATCGGATCATGTTGATCGCGTGGAACACGGATCTGATAGAAGCGGGAATGACGGGGCTTCAAACAATTCTGCTTGTTGGGCCGTGGTCGCTCAATCCAGCCCAGCCCATTTGGACTACTATGTCACTAGCCCATCTTCCAGCCCGTCCACCATCAGACAGGATATTACCCGCGCTAATGATGATCTTAACTGCCGTAATTGTCTCGCTGATGGGCATCTAGCTTCTTCATGTGCAAGTAAAATCCGATGCAGAGTTTGTTATGGATACGGCCACATTGCACGGCATTGCCTCAACAAGAAAAGGAAACCTAAGATTTACTGGAAAAAAATCACCGCACCGGGCCCTATTTTTACTGGAAGACAGGAAGACGCTGCTATTCCCCCAAATCCGCTACAGTGCGAGGGTTCCATCGAGCTCTCCGGCGACTCATTGCTGCCGCCACCCCCACCATCGCCGATGGCGAACTACCCCTGCGATTTCATCCCCCACCTCCCAGCTGGTGTTGGTTTCATCCCGCCCAACGGACAGCGCCCGCAGCGCGGCTATGTCACGGTGGATGGCTCGCTGCCGGTTTCCTGCGACACCTGGGCGATCATCATCATTGAACCTGAACCGCATCCAGATCAGTTTGAAGGTACTGCTACTTTGATCACCAACTTCCTTGAACAGCAGAGGCACTTGACGGTCAGGGCTGTTTCTCGCAGTGGGCTAGGTGCAACACTTGTTCGTTTTCTGGATGTAGTTGAAAGAGATAGTGCTGTTATGAGTAGTCCTTATTTCATTGGTGATACGGTTATGAGGGTGATCGAGCAAAACAGGGGTAGAAATCATAGATCTGTTACTTTCACTCATGATTGCTGGTTCATGTTGATGAATTACCCCCAAGAGTGTTGGAATTTAGATACTATTGTTATCTCCCTTGCTCAGTACGGTAGAGTTTTAATATGGAACAGAGATGAAACTAACATGTCTAGAATCTTGGTTAAGATGAGGGTGTTCAACATTGATAACATCCCCCTGAGCATGGTGATCACTCAGTCCACCTCCAATCTTGGCACCGGTGACTCATGGTCCTGTCCAACTATTATTCTGTCAGCTGTGATGTTGGGTGCAGGTCCAGGAGATGAAGACCCTCTGCCATCTGATGGTCAGAACCCTCACCCTGTCCCCATTATTGTGGATGATTTCCACTTTTGGCACGCTGATCATGAGGGGATGGAGGTGCAACATCCTGAGGGTGCTGCTGCAGCAAATCCTAACAATGTTCCAGCTGATGCCGACCCTGTTCTCCTGACGCCACCACAGAGCCCTGCACATGTTCCAGTGGAAGGTGAGAACATGGAAGAGGAAAACATAAAAGAGATTGTTGCTGATGTGGCTGCAGACCCATGATGGAGGCCCGGCAGCTCAGAACGATGTTGCAATCCAAATGCTGAGATCCCACCCATGGAACCTGCCAAGACCCTCTGCAAGAGGAAGATGCACCTGTTGATATAGCCCAGCCTGAGGCACCGGCTGCTCAGCCTGTTGCTAGGAGAAGAAGGGGAAAGGCCAATGCTCCTCCCACTGTTGAATTCCTGAGGCGCAGCAACAGACTTGCTGGCATTGCAGCTGGTTTCAAGGACAAACCACCAACTGACCTGACAGTGGCAGAGGAAGGAGAAAGCTCTGGTAAAAACCTGACAGCTGAGTTTGAAGCCATGTGGTGGACACCTCTGCACCTGCACCACCTTTCCTGCCTACCTCCATGCTGCAAGCTATTGGAGGTTCCCAATGTCAGATGGCATCTACGATGCTAACTGAAGAGGAGCTCAACTATGACAGTATCAATGATAGCATCGAAAGCAACTAGTGGTGCTGAAGCAGCCCTTATATGCTTCACAGTTATCCCAGGTGTTCAGTTTGGTCAGCTATGGTGGTGTGTCGATCAGCCCAGTCTGCTTGTCTGCAGTGCTCATTTTGGGGCTATCTATCTGTGTCCTTATTATCAGTGTGATGTCGCTTTTTCTTTTGTGTCAGTACTATGTCTTTGGTGTGCAAACTATGCTGCTAGTCAGTATGATACTTTATGGTTCATGTACTATGCCTGGGTTTACTATGCTGCATCAGTTATCATTTATGTGGTGTTTATCTGCAATGATCAGTGGCATTGTGTCTCTCTGTATGCTGTGCTTTTTCTGGGTCATTTATGATTTCCCAGCCTGCCCTCTCTAAAATTGTTTCCAATGAATAGATCATGGTATATTGTTGATTGGAACGTGAGAGGAATTAACTCCCAATTGAGATGGGATGAGATACGAGCTAAAACTGATGAAAGTAATTGTCACATCATGTGCTTACAAGAAACTAAAAGAGAGCATTTTGATCATCCTTATATCAGAAATTTCTGCCCTAGAAGAATTAATCAATTTGCATACTCCCCATCTGTGGGAAATTCCGGTGGGATCATTACTCTATGGAATGGTAATATGTTTGATGGTACTGTGATTCACAGCAACAAATTTCAGTTAACTGTGCAATTGATCTGTAAGCTCTCTGCCAGAGTATTTTATATCACAAATGTGTATGCACCGACAGAAGCTGATGAGAGAGAGACTTTCCTTAACTGGTTACATGATGTTGATACCTCGCTGATGGAATATTGGATCATCATGGGTGATTTTAACCTAATGAGATCCCTGACAATAGAAACAGGCCAGGAGGGGACATTAATAATATGCTGCGTTTCAATCATATCATTCAGCACCTGGATCTTGAGGAAATTCCTTTAAAAGGAAGAGCATATACATGGAGCAATATGCAAGATTCTCCTCTGTTGGAAAAACTGGATTGGATTTTCACTTCTCCTAATTGGATCAGCACCTTCCCCAACACTATGGCAACCCCCCTGAGCAACCTTACTTCGGACCATGTGCCTATTTTGGTCTCTATTGGGTCTGATGTTCCTAAATCTCAGATTTTTCGATTTGAGGAGTATTGGCTGGAATTTGATGGTCTCAGTGAAATTGTTAGCTCAG
The DNA here is from genome assembly GCA_947311845.1 of Poa pratensis. NCBI lineage: Eukaryota > Viridiplantae > Streptophyta > Magnoliopsida > Poales > Poaceae > Poa > Poa pratensis. Next base: position 1,282,140 of record CAMZMU010000101.1, read on the forward strand.
CATGGCAGCAGTCTGGCATCTCAGGTAATTCTGCTCGTGATATCAGTGCAAAACTCAAGTCGCTCAGGAATGGCATTAAAAAATGGAGCAGAAATCTATCACAGCTGAGTAAAATCATCTCCTCCTGTAATTATGTGTTGGCCCTGATTGATGGACTGGAAGAACAAAGGGTCTATCTTTACAGGAGAAAAATTTCAGGAAAATTCTGAAAACACATGTCACTAAGCTTTTAGAAGCTAAAAGAATTTTCTGGAGAAATCGAGCCAAGATTAAATGGGCTAAGCTAGGAGGTGAAAATACTAAGTTTTTTCATGCTGTTGCATCACAGAACTTCAGGTGTAATTATATGTCCAGCATCTGCACTGAGGATGACATCACTCTCTTGGACCATGATATTAAAGCGGCATATATTTGGTCATCTTTTAAAAATAGAATTGGCATTTCAGAGAACCCCACCACATCTAGCATGCCTCTCATGTTGATTTCTCTCAGCTTGAAATTCCTTTTTCTATTAAGGAAATGGATGATGTGGTTAAGAAAATGCCCACTGACAAATCCCCTGGTCCGGATGGTTTTAATGGTGCTTTCCTTAAGAAATTTTGGGCCACTGTCAAGGAGCAATTTTATCAGCTATGCTATGATTTTCATGAGGGAAAGATCAATATTGAAAGCATCAACACAGCATATATCACTCTCATTCCCAAAGTGCAATCACCCATCTATGTGAACGATTTCAGGCCTATTTCACTTGTGAGCCTTCCTCTGAAATTTTTGACAAAACTGTTGGCAAATAGACTGCAACATGATTATCCCTTTGGTCCACAAAAATCAATATGGTTTTATCAGGACTAGAACCATTCAGGATTGTCTGGCCTGGGCATATGAATACCTTCACTTGTGCCACAAGTCCAAGAAGGAGATTGTGATATTTAAAATTGACTTTGAGAAGGCCTTTGATAAAGTGGAATACAGTGCTATCCTGGAAACAATGCGGTGCCTTGGATTTGGTGGGAAATGGCTTAGTTGGATTAATTGTATCCTCCACACAGCCTCGGCATATGTGTTACTCAATGGAGTACCGGGGAAAAAAATTCATTGTAAACGAGGTGTGAGGCAAGGGGATCCTCTTTCACCACAGCTATATGTTTTAGCGTCTGAACTGCTACAGTATATGGTGAATAAAGCCTGGCAGGATGGGTGCTCGAGTTGCCCTTGGATCACTCATTTAGTCTGGACTTTCCCATCATTCAGTATGCAGATGACACTTTAATCATTCTGCCGGCCTGCCCTGCCCAGCTTACTGCGCTCAAGGATATTTTGACAATTTTCACTTCCATTACTGGACTAAAAGTGAATTTTCATAAATCTCTTTGGTACCAATCAATATTACAGCTGAGAGATGTGCTGAACTGGCTGGTATTTTATCTTGCAAACCTGAAGCATTGCCTTTACTTATCTCGGACTGCCCATGGGTACTACAAAGCCAAAACTGGAACACTTCATGTGTATTCTTGAAAGAATTGACCGAACGCTATGCGGTATTTCATCTATGCTTTCCTATGATGGAAGGTTAACTGTCATTAAGTCAATTATCATATCCATCCCTTTATTTGCTATGTGTACCATTAAAATGCCCCTGCGGTTCCTGGATCATGTGGAAGGATCTGCTAGGAGATTCCTATGGGGGGGATAAAGATATACATAAGAGGGGCCATTGCCTTGCTAAATGGGAGCTAGTTTGCAAGCCAAAAAAGGCAGGTGGTCTTGGTGTGATCAGCCTCCGAACTCAGAATATTGCTTTGCTAATGAAACACCTATACAAATTCATGAACACGAATGATATACCATGGGTGAAACTTATTTGGGAGGCTCATTATCAGAACAATAAGCTGCCATAGGTGCAATCACCATGTGGATCCTTCTGGTGGAAGGATATTCTCTCACTGTGGGATAAATTTATGGAGCTTACTAACTGTAAACCAGAAGATGGTAGGACCATCAGGTTCTGGAAAGATAAATGGAGAGATACCACACCTGCTGCAGCCTACCCACATTTGTTCTCATTTTCTCGCCAGCAAGATATTAATCTGAAGCACATGCTGGACATGAATGCAACAAACTTACTGGATCATTTCCACCTGCCTCTGTCCATGATTGCATTTCAGCAAAGTGAGGATCTTTCTGCTGTCCTTAATGAACAGGATGTTTCTGCTGATCTTGATATATGGAATCTGAAAAGTCAGGCCAAGTTTTCAGTTAAAAGGATTTATAATGCTTTCACACCCATCGCTCCAGCACCTGCCCCATTTCAGTGGATATGGAATTCATGTGTTCAATTGAAACATAAATTCTTTTTTTGGCTCCTGCTCCTTGATCGCCTGAATACCAGAGACATCCTCCACAGAAAGACCTTCTATCTAGAGGACACATCTTGTGTTTTGTGCCCAGACGCCCCTACTGAATTTATGCAACATCTTTTCTTTGGCTGTGACTTTAGCCAAACATTTTGGTGGCGATTAAATCAGGAATGGGATTATGACTTGGATCTCTATGGAATGCTGATTGATGGGAAAGCAAGATCTGGACATTCTTGTTTCACTGAATATCTGATCATTGGTTGCTGGAGTATATGGAATCACAGGAATAAGATCATATTTGATGCTGGGCAGCTTAGTGTTGATATCTGTATTTGTATGTTTAAAGAAGTTTTCTCTCTGGTTTTGCATAGAGCAAAACCCTCTCTTAAAGAGGGTATGCAGCAGTGGCTAGATGCCATGTAATTTTTGACAGGAAAACCACACTCCCGCATGTAAATGTCCCATTTTTTTTTTAAATATATAAAATCGCAGTAGGGGCCTTCCCTACTGTTTTCCTGTCAAAAAAACATAAACAGTATACAATGGGCAAATAACTAGTAATGCTTCCAGCGAGCAGAATGCTTGCAATTGCTACAGAAAGCCATAAACTGCTTTTCACAGAGACCGATGACGAAGTTCTAAATCACAGCTCGGTATGACTATGTGCTCATAGTCTTAAAAATTAGCTAGCAACACGGAAGCTAGAAGGTATTTTCCCCCAGTTATACAAAAACACAAAATAGTAATACATGTTTATAGAGTATCGAATGGAATATACATGTGAAGTAGGAACTCAACATATTGAATGCACATGCAGCTCGTACCGTTGAAAAAATCACAAGTGCACCCGTCCTCTTCTTTTACATTCCAGCTATAAGATTGAAAACTGAAGTACATGATAAAGTTCAAGTGTCACATTCTTGAAAGATAACTGCGAAGAAAAGTACTTCATCAAGTCTTTACAGTTTATATCCCCCAGGTAGAAAAACTAAAATAAATTTTGCAGACAACAAAGTATAGTCTTTCAGGAAAGCACTATGAACCCGCATTTTTAATTTCTAATGCAGCAGAGAAGGTCAATTGAGTACATATATGTCGGATGTTTATACCCTTATTTGCGAAATCGCATTGCTATATTTCTGCATGTGATTGTTTTAACAACGACAAAGACTGCTTCTAACCTTCAAATCATCACTCATGTAGTTGTAGAACAGTGTTTTGCCATGTGAACCTACTGCATCCACTAGATTCAGTTTTACGCCTCATTCGAGATACGCATTATGCAAAAATTGATTTTTTTTCCCAGTATTATGCTCCAACATACTAGCACTACAGATTCGACATCAAGTAAACTACAAATCTAGAAAGAGGGAAACACATAACATAGAACTAGAGCAGAACCAGAAAATCCAGGAACCAGAAAAATTGAATCGGTTTTTCCACTCTACCGTTATCGTAACGAAATTTGTACTTCAAATCAGGAGACAAAGAACAATGAGAAATAAATATACAAAACGAGCAACTGACTTTGATTTTGCCTCATGTCGAGGAATCATAACAATTGCTCTCACATGATTTAGGAGCTGCCAGCCAGAACAAATTCCCACGTATCAACGAGCTCTCAGTTCGCGTGAAGACATAGCTTCAAACTTAGATACAGTTAACTCGACTCAGATTCAGGTCATGCACACCGACCGAGACAGGAAGGCCTCATCCCCGTAACGAGCTACTCACATCGTAGAGGAGCATGCTGCTTTCTCAGTGCTTGCATTTAACTAAGTCGGGAAGACCTCATCTCCCATAACAACCTACTCACATCTTAGAAAATATTAACGGCCGCCTCATTAAAGACATTGGATGTTTCATGGAGTTAATCGCATAAAACCACCACATTTCAAGTGAAATTTCGAAAAAACCACCACTTTGTGTTTTGATCGCAGATACCCACCGCTATTCACGAAATTTGTTGCAATGTGCACTAATAGTCGATTGAACACGATTTGACACGATTTCTGATAGGTGGGACCCACCAGTCAGGGCTTACGTGGCAGAACATGTTGACTTTTTACTGAGGTGGCACCATGGGCCCACATACCAGACAATAAAAAAATTACATATCTCAAAAAATATAAAAAATCCCAGAGACGCTCTGTTCCGTCCGCAACGCCGCCGTCTTCCCCGACTCCGGCGGGGGCGGTGACCACGAATTTCGGCGCCGCCCCACTACCTCGCGACACCGCAGCCCATGGGAGCCGAAGCCAGCTTTGGGCAGCCGTGGTGGGGGATTTGGGCGCTGCGCCGGTGAGGACGAATCTCGAATCGGCCACGGTGGAGAAATCTGGCCGGGTCTTAGGGGAATCAGGAGCAGCTGCGGTGGCCTGTGGTGGCGCGTTGAGGGAGCCTAGAACTCGCTCGTCTCCGGGAGACTCTGGGCAGGAGGCACAGAGGGGACGCGCGGGCGGGCGGGCCTGCGTGGCGGCTGACCGACGCGGCGGAGGGAGCGGGAAGCGGGATGCGGAGAGGCGCAGGCCGATGCGGGCGGAGGGAGCATGAGCAGCAGCTAGCTCAACTGCACTAATTGATTGATCGATGGATCGATCTACAGCAAGCAGCAGCTAGCTCAACTAGTATTCATTGATCGATCGATCCAAAACAGTCGCAACGAGCTCAGCTAGCGCAGCAGGGGCAGTGCGGACGGGGGCGGCCGGCCGGCGCGGGTGGGCGTGTGCGGCCGCGGTGCTGGGAGACCGCGCAGCTGGCGGAGAGCAATCCGAGCACGACGGTCCGGCGAGCAACCCACCGCCGGACGCACGAGGTCATTTTTTTCTGATTTTTCTATTGGGTTGAAGAGTCAACAGTGCCATGTCATCACTTACAGGTGGGTCCCACCTGTCAGAAACCGTGTCAATTCGTGTTCAATCGACTATTAGCGCACATTGCAAAAAAAAATCGTGAATAGCGGTGGGTATCTGCGATCAAAACACAAAGTGGTGGGTTTTTCGAAATTTCACTTGAAATGTGGTGGTTTTATCCTATTAACTCTGTTTCATCATGTCAAAGCATAGCATGGGGTTCATACAATTAACACTGTTTAAATGTATCACCGGATGGTTATTAGTGACCGAGGATTGTGTGAGGTCATGGATATGTTCTTGTACTACCTATTTGTTCGAAAAACATTTGTATTTGATTGGTGTTACTAAGATGTTTAAGCTTTTTTATAGCAAAAAGTGTGTCTAATTCATTATAGAGGTCAAGTTTAGCTAGCTTAATGTGTTAGACTTATCGTGGACGGGACGATTTTTACTAGTGAAATACACCTTATTCTACTGTTTATGTACCATCTCAGCATGTCACCATATGTGGGTTGTATAGTATCTTTTCTTTCTTGTTTAACTATGGGTCTCTCTAATGCTCAATCGAATGAGAACTAGCTTAGTTCTCATTCGCATGACGTCATCAATCTCAGTTGCAAGTCAAGCTGCAACTCATAATTAGCACGAATCACGAAGCAAATCGAACGGTGTGGAGCAGTTGCAAGTCCACTTGCAACTCAGGCGAATGAGAACTAACTTAATTCTCAATCGCATGACGTCATCAAATCCCAGTTGCAAGTTGACTTGCAACTGGTGCACGAATCACGAATCAAATCAAGTGGTGCAAATCAGTTTCAACTCCACTTGCAACTGATGACGTTATGCGATTGAGAACTAAGTTAATTCTCATGCAATTGAGAACTAGCAAAACCGTTTAACTATATTGATACATCATTTACATGCTAACTTGGCACCTCAAAGTACTTGACATGATACTAGTTGCACTAGGAGAGGCCTGAAATAATAAATTGAAATTTAAACATAAATTACTTTTCATATATACTTCGGGAATAAACGTACAATTTTTTTTTTACAGGAAAGAAAACTTACAACTATATATTTTTTTTTATAATAAAACTTACAACTATATATATAGTCTACAAAAGGAAAACACAGCAGGGGCTCCTAAATGATGAATGGACGGGGAACCAAGTTCATGCATGATAGTTGATCTCCCACTTCACGGGATGCTACTGCCGTCAGCTGTCTCGTCCCTATCCGTGACGCCGGCGTGCAGGAGAAGCGCCCAGACGAGCGTGACCAGCTCCCCGCCACGACCCATGGCCTCGACGTGGCCCTTGACGTTCTTCGACGGCGCCACGAACAGCACCATCTCCGACCAGAAGTCGGCCAGGAACCGCCACACCGCCGCCTCGTCCGCCTCGTCCGCCTCGTCCGCGGCCTCGTCCGCCGCCTCGTCCGCCTCGTCCTCCACCAGCTGCCTCCCAAGCTCAGCGCCGCGCCGCAGCACCTTGTCCCGAGAGCTCGCGCTCAGCTCCTTGAGAAGCCGCTCGTACCTCTGCGCCGCCGACTCGCCCTCGACGTCCTCCCCTAGTCTTGCCGCCTGCACGTCCTCCACCACCTCCTTGTAGCGTTTCTCTGTCCACGCGGTGCTGCCCGGCAGTAGCCCCGGCGCTGCCGCCACCAGGTACGCGCAGTAGTTCGACAGTTGGCTGGCGGCAGTCATGTCGGCCGCCGTCGTCGGGCACGCCGCGTGCGAGTGCTTGATCTCGAATAGGCTCGTGCCGATGTGGCAAGCGAGGATATGCTCCGTGATGCGACTTCTGTTTCTGTCGAAACCAGCCGGCCACGCCCAGCTCTCGGAGCCGCTGCCGTTCTTGCCTTTGGGCGCCACCGCCGTGCTTCCTCTGTCCAAGCCGCCGTAGATGCTTTTCAAGGACCTGAGCACCGCGTCCTTCACGTCCGGCGAGAGTCCCACCGACCTCATCAGCCCCGCCCGCCCGTACAGTTTCTCCGAGAAGAGGCCCGATCGCCTGCCGAAGCGCCGGGGCTCCAGCACCGAGTTCTGCCCGATCTTGTTGCTCCAGCGCTTGGTGGGCCTGAGTCCCAGCACCAAGTCCAGCGCCGCGTGCGTGAGCCTGCCTGGAGATCCGCGTCTGATGTAGCTACCCAGCAAGGCCATCTTGGTCCAGTTGGAGCACACGCCGGCGACAATCTCGCAGGTCTCGGTGAGCACGGTGGCCAGCAGGAGGAACAGGGTGATGATGTAGTACGCATTCTGCGCCAGCATGTCATCCGGGTTCGTCTCGGACACTCTGAAAACGATAACTCCGAAGACCTGGTACACCAATCCCACGCCGATAGCTCCGGCAATGATGAGGACGGAGAAGAGGTAGTTCAGGGCGGCGCACCAGCCACTGAACGAGCACAGAGGGAGCGGGGAGTAGTAGAAATCGCTCGCGAACCAGAGCTCGTCGACGAGGACGCGGAACACCCGATCGGCGTCGGTGCCTCCTTGGCCTGCCGTGTCCATGCCACGGAGCACGAAGTCGAGGGCGTCGCTGGACCCTTCCTCGGCAAGTTGATACCCGGACAGTCGCCGGCGGAGGTTCTTGAAGAGGGAGAAGGAGAGACAGAGGTCCCTCAGCTCCCGCCGCTTGCCGAGGAGGCCGTCGCCGTGATCGGACATCCGCCACACGCGGTCCAACGTCACGAGGGCGCCAAGCTTGTTATCGAGGGCGTCGCGCTTGACGCGGTACCCCTGGGGGGTTTCCTGGACGTGATCCTTGCTCTCCCCCATCACCACGTAAGGAGGTACGTGTCCATGGCCCTCCCCCGCGCCCTCCTCGACGAGCTGCGCCATGTAGCCAGACAGGAGCCGCGCGTTCTTGCCGACGGCGTAGGAGCCGGTGGCCTTGAAGAAGGCGACCAGCTTGAGCACCACCTTGGCAAAGCCGAGCAGAAAGAAGACGACGAAGATGGATTTTCCCGAAGCTCCCAACCATTTTGCCTGCGGAATGCACTTGACGATCAGCCAAGCCACCACGGCGTATAAGCCGAGGATCTCGATAGAGGTCCGGACCCTTTGGCCGTCGACGCCTACGTCGCCGGAGGAAGGCGCGGCGGCGGCGGTGGCCGCGGAGGACGCAGCGGTGTCAGCGTTGCCCCTGATGACGAGTATGATAACTGCCCACAGGAGGAGCGTCCACATGGTCTGCACCTCCGGACTGTCCTTGCCATTCGGGAATTTTTTCGAGCAGTCAGGATGCTCTTGGCACAGCGAGCGGTCTTGCTGCAATTTCCTCTGCTGCAGCAAAGCGGAGATGGCGGAGGAGGCGAGGGGGATGAAGGCGATGGAGGCGCCCCAGACCAAGAACCGGAGCGCCGGGTGGCGGCAGCGGCGAGCCTGCGTGCCGAGCGCCACCACCAGGATGGCCAGCACCGCGGAGGCGACCGTGGAGGCGACCATTGGAGCGGCAGACATAGTACTCATGTTTAGTTATCACTTGTCAGTGTGTGAGAGATTAATTGATGCTCATGTCTTGCTCGTTCGCGTCCGTTTTATAGAGGCCTGCATCCGTCCCCTGTAGCTAGGAAGGGTTGACGACGACGGTTGTGGAGCAGGACACAGGTATTAAGAATGTATTAGTTAACATTGTCGCAGTATGTATGTAGTTGACAATGTTTTATGTTTACCAGGCAGTTAAGAGGCGCTAAAGGGTTGCCGCCCCCTAGCTAGGGAATCCATGCATGATTGATGAATGCTAGTGAGCTTAGAGCATTTTCTAACGGTTTACCATTATTTAGATACTAGTAGTATATATCATAATGTGAGAAGAAAGAAATATTATATTTACTCTTTACGGTCTGACCATGGTGCTAAGCTCCGGTGTTAGGAAATTTTTCTTAAGACCCACTCTTCACAATGTATAAGACCAGGTCATAGTGCTATGATCTTTCTCTGACCCATGTTTTCATACATAGGAGGTGCTCTTGTTCCAAATGTTGGCTGCTATCAGCTTCTTCAATGAGGGAAAACGATCTGTTACAACCAATGGACCATGGAGTCCGATCATTTAATCCGTTGAATTTCAAGACCAAGTGTTATACTTCTGTCCTGTATCCTTACCTTTTGAATTAGTCTTGTCATAACCAAGACTAGTTGAATTTGGCGTGCCGTCACGGCACGCCCTTGGTGTTTTTTTTTGTGCAGTATATATATGTTTTTTAACCAAAATGTTAGCTAAATTGGTATGTTGGAACATGTTTCTAATTTGTCATGAATAGGTAGCATTTTTTGCGTGCATTTCGGATATATTGTATATAATGTTAAAATATTCAGTGGATCGAAATGATCAAACATGTTTGCATTTCGACGTCAATATTTAAATGAAATCAGGGAAATTTCTACCCTCATCCAGTGGTCACTACATGATGCATTTTCCATATCTTTGTCGCGCCGATCTGGCGGATCAGCTGGTCAGTTAATGATGATCAAGAATAGAATCCGTCGGCGTCATGGTATCGGAGAGCATGGCGTACAAAAACTTTTATTTCTATTTTTTTAAAAACTATTAAAATTTTCAACCGAAGTGGGATGAACCGGGTGCACAAATTGGTTGGGTGCACCAGATACTTTCCCTAGTACTCCCTTCGTTCCGCAATATAAGATATTTTAGCCTTTTCTCACATTCACATGCACACACATGTATCTAGACACCTTTTAATGTATATGTACACTCATCTAGACAACATGTGCATCACCTAAACATCTTATATTATGATGGAACGGAGGGAGTATCATTTAGTTCCGGTCTCCATCGACATGGAATAATACATACACAGACGACGACTTGACCTGCAGCAACGTTGATTATTCCACACACATACACTACAGGTCTACAGAGTGGAGTCCAGCTAGCTAGTTGGTCTTGATCTGTGCGAGCATGCAGCGCACGTCCTTGGCGGCGGGCCGCTCCTTGGGCTCGTCGGCGGTGCAGAACACGGCGATGCGCAGCACCAGCAGGATCTGCTCCTCGTGCCCGCCGCCGGCCAGCGCCGGGTCGATCGCCTCCGCGTAGTCCCCCACAAGCTAGTGGGTGCCATACCATGTGTGTAAAAGTGTGTTATGGGTTTTGGATGACAAAGATTGCACTCCGGGGTGTGACCTGCTTCACCGGCATCCACTTCTCTCTAGGGAGTTTACATGCACTTATAGCGTGATAGTCCCCGATTGGACAAGCCGGAGGGAAACCTGTCAAGAGTTGGGTTATGGATGATATGGATGTCATATTTGGATTTCTCTCATTTTTCTAATCGATTTAGACATATTATTTGTCAAATTTCGATTTACGGATTTGTAGATATGAATTATTCAATATTAAATGGAAAAGGGCAAATAAGTTAATTATTATTTGAATTCAAGAATATTTTAATTCAAGATTATTATTAATGATTCATTTCTTTTTATTTAAATAATTATTTGGATTCATAAAATAAAGATGTGTGATATCATAGTCCATGGGTTAATATGATTGATAGGATACTATTGTCAGTAAAGTATCTGTTGTTTCTAGGTAGCTCATAGGGAAGGAACTAAGAAGTTAAGCGTGCTGGGGCTGGAGTAGTCTGAGGATGGGTGACCTATGGGGAAGTGTTAGTAGAAGCGAGTAATTAAGAATGCTTAGAGATAAATGTGTATCTAGTGCGATTAAGTGGTTAAACAATTCAAAAAAAAATTGGGAAAAAATTTTGAAAAAAAATTTTAAACAAAATTCTGCCAATTCATAGGCCGACGGCTTTGCCGTCGGCGTAGCCCAGTGTACGCCGACGGCTTTTCTACGCCGACGGCAACTAGGCTACGCCGACGGACCAAAACGCCGACGGGGCTACGCCGACGGCCTTCTTGTCTACGTCGACGGTTTTCGGCCGTCGGCGTCTTGTGGGATTCCGGTAGTGAACCCCACCATGCAAACAAACAAGAATAATGCATGCAACACGAGAAAAGGACCCGGAGCCAGACATAAATAATATATGCACGCAGGGCCGGGATATTCACAACGGGTAGTAGGTGCAGATGTACCTACTACCCCAAAAACATTTTTCAAAATGTCAAAAAATTCAAAATAAAAATTTCGCATGTAGTTCAAGACGTATTATGTTAGCACGAGAAGTTACGTGAAGAATTTTTTTTTTGCAACCTGTGCAAAAAAGACAAATTCGGACGCACGAAAATGTCTTTATACGTGTCAGATTTTTGTCTTTTTTGTACAGCTCACACAATTTTTTTTTCACCATGTCATTTTTTGTTCTAACACATAATATTCTAATGTATATCCAGATTTTTTTCTAAATTTTTTTGACATTTAAAAAAAAAACTAAATTTTTTTTACATAATGGGTGCATCCGCCAATCAATCATACTCATTCTTCAGATACGTTTTGGATCTTTTAAACAAGATAATATACTATACCAGTTCCAAATTTTCCGAGACATCACTTTTTTTTTGCATGGTAATACGATTCTCGTTGATAAATAAAAGACGAATTTTCCGAGACATCACTGTGGTCATGGAAACAGAGAGAACACGGCACGCAGCGCGTACACAGACTTCCCTTTCCGGTCTCCATCGACACTTGACCTGCTGACCCAGCCATTGGCACATGAGTACTAATTCCACACATGATTGACGCATACCGAACTGGAGACTAGTACGCAACAGCTTGAGTGCTAGTTGGTCTTGATCTTGACACACCGCAAGTAACTACTCTCTCTCTGTTTCTAAATATAATATTTTTTTGGAGAATGAAATATGATCTATATACGGAGCAAAATGAGTGAATTTATACTCTGAAATATGTCTATAATATGAAATATGTCTATAATATGTAATCCCTATCGAAATTTCTAAAAAAGTTCTAAATTTAGAAACGGAGGGAGAACTTGTGATTCCTAAAAAAAACAATAGCGGCTGTCTCGACGACGGCGGCCGTGGTGAGCGCCGCCTTGAGCGGCGAAACATGGGTGTGTTTCCATACGCACTTCACGGCACATCACCTTGGACACCCCAGAACCCCAGATCAGGTCCCCGGATCTGCCACCCCTAGATAATCTGGTGAGCCGGCGTTCGTCCTATCGATCAAACAGGGAGATGAAATGAGATAAAGGATGCCGCCGAGTTCATCGCAATTGTGAAGGATCTGAGTTCGCCGAGTTGTTCACGATGTCCAACTCCACCGGTAGAGAGAACACGTGAAGAGGAACCGAGATAGACACGACCTCACCAACCTAGTATGAGGTCATTTCTACCAACCGAGTGAGCGGTCATGGTATCGGAGAGAACACGGCATGCATGCATGGTTTTCAAAAACTTTTATTTCTATTTTTTGAAAACTTTTAAAATTATCAACCGAAGTCGGAGAGACCTAGTATCATTTAGCTCCGGTCTCTATCGACCGGACCGCACCCAGACGACGACTTGACCCGCAGCAACGTTGATTATTCCACACACACTACAGGTCTACACAGTGGAGTCCAGCGAGCTAGTTGAGTCTTGATCTGTGCGAGCATGCAGCGCACGTCCTTGGCGGCGGGCCGCTCCTTGGGCTCGTCGGCGGTGCCCGTTTCTGATTATAAGAGGTAGATGATTTTTTCACTAGCTTTTATCTGAAATTCTGAATTAACACGATTCACTAGTGCAGATCAGCCAATTGCACACAATTGATCTTTCCCATCATGCATTGATGGCTCCGTCGCTATTGGTGGTTGGACGATGGATAGTCAGTCGCACATGGTTCCTAAATCGTGTGCAGTAGGTCCAGCTTCGAAGAAGGAACATTAAACATAATCGTGCCCGATAACCTACCCATCACATACGGTTTCACATTTCCATCCATGTGTGTTTGTGTATAATCGCAGGCGCTGATACTTAGGTAGTCGTGTGCGACTGTTATTTGTTGTAGACGTAGTGGAAAAGGAGATAAACATATAATACGACAATTTTGGCAAGATGTTTGGCTCCGCCTAATTATTGTCTTTTATTTTATGCTCATAAGCACCACATACATTGAGAAATTATTTATTGAACACTGCCTTCACTTATAATACATATAATTACGTACCCTGTGTTTTGGGTTTAGTCACACACTCATAACTTTGTAATGTTATAGGAAAACTTTACAAAGGTTAAATTTGACTAAACTTAAAACACATGGTAATAAACAAGAACCATAGCATGTCATTCCACTTTGCGCGGCACCAGACGGGCGCGGAGTGGACGGTTCATGACGGTAATGAAGAGGCCACGGAACTCGGTGAGGTCAACCGCGTTGTCGTCGCCGTCAAGCTCCCACCACTCGAAATCCCTGACCAGGTTGGCGACGAAGTACTCCAGGTGCAGTATGGCTGGCGCGATCGCCGGACAGGCGCGTCTCCCGGCTCCGAATGGCATCATAGTGAGCTCCCTCGTGCAAGTCAGGTCGGCGCCCTTGCCATCCCCGCCGGGCATGAACCGCTCCGGCTTGAACTCCATCGGGTCCGACCATGCCATGGCGTCGCAAATATAATAGTGAACGGATGGAGTACAACATAATGTTCATCATTTAAACGCAAATATAATGCATCAAATCACAATGTTTATCGAAACCGAAATAAGAAACATATCAATCGAAATAGAAACTCAACTATGTTCTCCATTCCATGTCCAACACTCCTCTTTGAGATCTTCTTTATCATGTCGATGAGACTTTGCATCTCGAATTTCATGGTGAACTTAAAGGAAATAAATGGTGCAGTCAAAACGTCTAAAAGGATTCACCGCCCTTTCCATAAAGTCATAATGGTTGTCAAAATCCGTGTCATGCTTATACTCCATAATAATATTCTGAAATATCACACAAAATGTCATCATCCTCCAAAGAGTTTTTTCATTCTGAAACCAAGCCAAACCACACACAAATAGAGAATTGGGCTTGCACAATATCAAATGCCATCTCTACATCCTTCCTATCAGCTACTTGAGAACTATGAAAATAAGATTGTTTGTTACCTTGGCGGTTGGGGCTTGATAAATCAAGCACACTATGGGTATATCTCATATGAAAAGTAGTATATCTTGGTGTACTTCTTCCCATTTGCCTCGAACTCAACCTCATGTCATTCTATATTGGCTAAGTTTTTAAACAGCCGTGATCGGCTGAGTCCATGCATTCCAATATAGGCATGCCAAAACCATGTCTCCTGATGTGCAACGGCCTCAAAGATGATGGTTGACATGGCCAGTGCACATTGTCCACGTCATGCCGACGGGCAGTTTTTCCACCTCCAATGCATGCAATCAACCGAGCCAAATCTTTGAAAACCCCTTAATTATGATGTTCATTGCCAAAAGGCTCTCGGTGTGTCTTGAGCATGCATTAGGTGTCTATGGAGTAAATGGATCTTCTCTTAGACATTACAAGATGAGAATGAGCCAAAACAACAGAGATTCCATCAGCCATAATACACAGCGACGCAATTACCTTCTGCAAAGTGCTATGACCAATGGACTATGCAATTCCTCCTCTGCACGAGAAGTTGTAATATTCTTTAATCAAGGAGAAAATATGCTGGAATAAATCCGTATCCATCCATAACCTCCGGTGGAAGTATCGCTCTGGATTGACCTGGTGAGCATGACACTCCAAAATAATCCAGCATAATCGGATGGTGGCCCTCTTTCCTTCTCCTAGGAATCACCTCTCGTCCGTGAGAACCTTCATGTTTTGTCTACTTGTGTTGCTCCATCTCCATCATCATAAGAATAGCGAGATCCTCCTCTTCATCCCATTCATCCTCTTCTTTAGACAAAGAACCATAGCTCAAATTAATATCAAACTAACTCATCTTCACAAATATTTGATAATAAAATGAAATGTACCAAAAATATATACTAGTTTCAAAGAAACAATTCAAAGACACTTTGTAAACCTTCTCTGACATTCTTGCTTTTCTTCTTCTTGTTATGTCTTTCTTCTTCTTGGTATACTCTCGGATGAGCTTCTCTGTATGCTCTCGGGTGAGCTTCTCTTTTCGGCGACGGTACGCCGCCCTTTGAGCCAGGGCAACAGAGCATCGGTTGCTATTCAGCGATGAAGACGATTGAGTACGCAACAAGATACATCCTTCTTTCAAATAGATTTGGGTGTGATTCCTCAGACATATGGGATTTTCTTGCTCAAATCATGCTTCGTCTTCACTGTGTAATCAATCGGTTTAGTTCAAGGCTTTGTTCGCTGCCAAACTATTTTCTCATCTTCTGTTGTTTTCTTCATGTTTACTACTCTCTCGGTTCCATATTAATTGTCACATATTTAGTACAACTTTGAAGTAAATTGACGATAACTAATATGGAACTGAGAGAGCACAATATATAATGTTTCCTCCGTGCTTTGTTAATTTTCCTGCATAGCAGGGGAAGTAGAATGGAAGATGCCAACTTATTACTTACGTCGTCCTCTCGAACAGCGACACCAGTCGAAGCTTAGTGTAGTTTAGACGCTTTCCCTGCCTGTGTGGGTGTATAGAAGTGTTAAGGACATAATAATTGTGCAGCTGATCGAACCCCTATACTTTATAATGAACCACTAGTATATATAGATTACCAGCTATGGTTTTGCGCGTGTTCTGAAGAGCGGTTTTGTTAGACAGCCTAGCCTGGTCAACAATTCTCATCTCACGCTCCTGCCTGAAGAGGCTGTGTACACATATTTATAAAGAGCTCTTTTACGGTGGTTGGCACGGAACCCATGGTACCGTCGGTACCGCCGATTATAATTTGTCTTGGCCATTGATTAAGTACTGGTTTTTGTTAGCCGTTGATTAATGATGAAGTTCCTAAAAGAAAAAAACTGAAATTGATCCCTCTACGCCCGAATCCATCTTTCAGTTTGGCTAATCGTGGCCGCCTAGGGTAGCCGCCGCGAGCAGGTCAGCCTCCGCCGACGCTGCGAGCAGGGCTGCCGCCGGGGTCGGACTAGGGCAGCCGCTGCCGACGCCGCGAGCAGGGCAGCCGCCGCACGCCTCCCTTACCGCTCCTTCACTCGTGGCGAGGGGACAGTAGCACGCCGACCTCCCTCGCTAACCAGGCCACGGCGAGCGACTGTTGTTGGGGAATTCGACACGAGGCGAGGAGTTCGGCGACAACTGCGGCTCGGAGGGACTGGGGTACACGGTGCGACAGTTCCATCGCTGTACACGGCCACCGCCGATCGTACACTGCACCAGCCGAAGCAGGTTAGAGAATGGATGCCGATAATTACTTGCAGAAATACGCACGGTAGTTTCACGCTAGCACTTTTTCCATATTCTAGATTGACATGATCAAATCAGGGCATGAGCAAGTCTATTAAGATCCTATGTAAGGTAAACTTCAGTTTCTTATTTTGTTTGAAGAATCGGTAAAGAGGAGCTTATGGTGGAAGATTGTTAACTGTCGTGTATAGCTGGTACCTAAATCTGATCGAGTATCTTGCCTCTCATTCTGCACTGAACCTTATCTGTATTTTTAGGTACAAGCAGTTAACTTTTCTATTTGTATTTTAGTTTCAACAACAGATTGAAGAAGCAATGAAACTCTATGTTAATATGACCGTATAACCACTTTGTCTGCATTTTCAGTTTCAGACGACTGTGAGGACAGTGACTTCTTTTGTGTGCAGGATGAAGATGACAGTGAGGACAGTGACTTCTTTTGTGTGCATGATGAAGATGACAGAAATAGTTCAGCTGAGAATGATGAGGCCATTGCCTACAGAATGCAAGCAAAGGAAATAAAGAAGAAAACAAAAAAGAAAATGCTACCTCCAGGTTCAGCTGCTCGTAGAGCTCCAGGTGGAGCTGTTGCTAATGCGAAAATGCCAGCTCCATTTTGTCAAAGTTCATCTCAACCTGCTGCTAGAGTTAGCTTGCAATCAACATATCATGAGTCAGGTTCCCAACCAGTGACAACAGAGCAAGTCCCACAACATGGCAGGATGAAATGGTGGCTCTTTGGCACTGAAAAGACAGCACCACCTCCAGGCCAAGATGGAGCAGAGTAGAAGCTGTGAAATTGCCTAAATTTCATGCTTTTGGTGATATGTATATGAAGTGTATGCTATGTTATTTTCTGTACTGAAATTTGTATGGATGTTTGGCACTGATTTACAATGATTTTGCTGATATGTACTGACGTGCACAACTACTTTCTTATGTGCACTGAATTATCTATGCTACTGGTGATATATTGCTCTCAAATTTAGTCCATTGGTATGATAAATATGCTGCTTTATTGCTGTGATAAATATTCATTATTTGCATAGAAAAAATAGTTAAATACTGCCCAATTTCTTCTCCATACCACAATACAGTACATTCAGATGCATTGACATTTGCTACACATGACCATACCACAATACATAGATGCCCAATTTCAGCTTACACTGATAATCAGTACACTACCAAAATGCTGCTCAGATTGTTGATAAAATGCTGCCCAGAGTGTACTGGAAATTATCAGTACAAACTGCTTCAGTTTTTCTTTTTATCTTGCTTCAATCTGGACAGCATTGTCTAAACTGACGAGCACAATCTCCACCGTGTCTTGCTTCTTCTCTTCGTCCTGTGCCTGTCGGAGCTCCTCGTCTCCATGCGGATACGGCTGCCAAACATTGGCCGCCGCGCCGCTGTGCCGCCCCGCGAAGCAGTGACGGAGATGCATGCCGCCATGACATCGCCCCCGCCATGGGATACGGCTGCCAAACCGTCGCCGCTGCGCCCCTGTCTCGCCGTGAAGTACTGCTGGAGCTGTGCGCCGCCATGGATTCGCCGCCGCCGTGCCCCTGTGTCTCCCAGCAAAGTACTGCCGGAGCTGCGTGCCGCCATGGTCGTCGCTCGTCGGGACGGGAAGAACAGACGCCATCAACAAATATACCAACTCGATCGCAAAGTGCTTCTGCCTCCTCCAGCGAGTGTGCTGTCAGATTGGTCAAAACAAAAAGAGTGTGCTGTCAGATTGGTCCCACATATATTTGATACCGGACCCACAGTTTTGGTACCTGATCTCACAAAATTTTGGTTCCGATCCCACACAATTTTCGGTTCCGCGGAACCGTTCGGTTCCGTCAGTCTGGTTCCGACTATTTTAACACTGTCAGGATGCGAGTTGATATCATTCTGCTGCTTATTTAGTGTCACTTGGTTGTCAGCCGACTGCCCTGACCATTCATCGATCAACCTGTGTGCTCAAATCGACCATAGTTATCTGCGTCTTCCGTTTTCAAGCGGGGCAACTTGCAATCTATCGTTGTTTATTTTAACCCTGATTAAGTGCCCAGGCCATGCAAATGAATTTTGTCCAAAGAAGAAGCCACTTTTGAGTTGATCTGGTCAAAAAGTTACTTATTGTGCCCTTCCTCCCTTGCAGAAGAAAAGATATCACAAAAATATCTAGGGTTACTTTGGAGGCGTTTTTTGTTGTTTTGGAAAACATACTTTGTAAGTTCAAACATATCTGAAGTTGTTTGCCCAATAATAGACAAAAAATTCCCACTAGTATACCTTCCATGTTGCACCGCCTGATTAGGAGTATGTGAATTTCAAACATATCTGCAGTTTATTGCACAAGTACATAGAGAGATGATACCCACAAGTAGTAAGAACGGGTGGAGTTATAGTGGAAGGTTAAATGAGCATAACATGTTTTTGAAAATAATTAAATGAGCCAAACCAATATTTTATGCAAGGAGGGACTGGCCCGTTGATTTCATGAGGGTGATTAGTATGTAATCAGTCTCCAGAACCTAAGGAAAATTATATGTTTTCACATTTTATTCTGTCTGTTGACTAGTCACAGTTTTCATTCTAGAAAAAAAAGAGAGCAGGGACTAGTCACCGTTTCCTCGTGATGTTATGGACGCCTAGACTCTTCTAGAGCACAGTAGCTGTTAGCCAAGCATTATTATCTTTTGTGTGGAACTGTTCATCAAATACATCTCTATCTATCGATGTTGATACCTACTCATGCCCCTGTCAAGCATTAGCAACTTAATAATATCACCCGCTGTCAGTCAAGCTGCCTCCTCTCTTACTCAGTCCGGTCAACTGTCACGCAAGCGTGCCTACGAGCAGCAGCCGTGTAAAATGTTATTCAGGAGGATATACCTGGGTACAATGGGTATCTCACTGGCCTTAGCATAATTGGCGGCATGACATTGTTTCCCAATGCTCTTGAGGTATGGTTTTATCCATGTTTCTCTTTCTTTGTGTTGTTAGCTGCATACCACTACGGTGTATTAAGTCGTCGAGAGACTTAATTGTGGACTTTTCAGAGTCTATACACACTGTGAAATCATTTTTCCTTCTCCTGCTAGTTATACCTTTGCTCTCCTCTATGTGCATGTAACTCCACATATCTTTCTGATCCACAAATTTTCAGCTCTATCCTGCCGGTTATAAGAGTATCATTGTACACGTGTAGCTATATTGTACTATGATTGCTCTTATAGTCTGCTGGAAGATGGTACTAAGCTGTTATCAATGTCGATTAATTCTCCATAGAGTACGACAGTACGTATTTGTGCTTTGACAACATCCACTCCAGGAATTCATCCTGCTATTATACCGTCCATCTGAGGAACATGCCAGTGTGCCATACTGCAATTCTATTGTGCATCCGAGAATCGAACCTTTTGTTTCTCACTTTGGGCTGACCATTTGTTTGTTTTATTCAGGGCGCGATATTGGGTCCGCTCACTAGTAGAAAATGGGCCTATGGTCCCGGTTCGGTTGGGCCTTCAGTCCCGGTTGCCCAACCGGGACTGGCCAATCGGGACCAATGCTGGTCCCGGTTGGGCCACGAACCGGGACCAATGGTTGTCCACGTGGCCTGGTCTGGCTGCTCGTGGGGGGAGACTCATTGGTCCCGGTTCTTAATACGAACCGGGACCAATGAGTGCTTTTTTTTTTTGGTATTTAGGGTTTAGGATTCGATCTCGCCGGTGCCCCCTCTCGCCGGTGCCCCCTCTCCCTCTCGCCGGTGCCCCCTATCGCCGGTGCCCCCTCTCCCTCTCGCCGGTGCCCCCTCTCGCCGGTGCCCCCTCTCCTTCTCGCCGGTGCCCCCTCTCGCTATCGCCGGTGCCCCCTCTCCCTCTCGCCGGTGCCTCCGTCGTCTCCCCCTTCTTCGCATCGCCGACGAGCTCTCCATCGTTTCCGTACGCATATTATACGCTCTACTATATACACAGTACACGTTGATGCATATATAATTAATATTCGATCTCTTGCGAGAATACAACTATTTAATTACATGGAGATAGATCAAGCCATCAAGGCATATTAGTTCATCGTCCGAAGCATAATGTTCTCCCTTTCATCGATGACCTCCCTAAGCAGAAATCCCGCCAATTCCTCTTGAATTGCTCCTACGCGCAGTTTGGGTCGATCTCTCCCGCATCGCTCAAAGAGTTGTTCTCCGCTCAGTGGTCAACTCGCGAATGAACTCGCAAACGTAGAATCCACATAAATTACTCCCCGGTGGCTGCTGCGGACTTCACCGTTTATAAGTTAGCTCATCTTTGAATGGACCTTCTACCTTCTGTTTGAAATTGTCCAACACCTGCTTTGGCAAAGAAAATGAACAAAGGAGTTATTAATTACTTGACATCAGGGAACGAACGAAAGAGGGCGATATAATGCGATAATGATTGAAATTACTTGTTGAGCATTTCTTTCATGTCGGACCACACGCTTGGTCCCAACTTAATGAGTCGTGGACTTCAACTGTGGACTTGTCAGGTTGAATGCTTAGCAGAATCCAGTGGAACCTGCGGACGTTTACATAAAGCAGACATGCATAGCTCATCAATTACACTTAACATCGAGAAAGCCAAATAAAAATATGTACAAGACAGAAACACTCACTGAAGTTGTAAGGAAATAGTATTTCCGTACAGAAATGTTGCATGGTTAAAAAGGTGGTCAGGTCATGCTCCACGTCTTTGGGGTGATTGACTAAGTATGTGAATTCACGATATATGGGTCAACGAACCCAACCTCAAAAACTTTAGATCTTTTGCATTCCATCATCTTCATTCTGCATAATAGCGTACAAAAGGATATATATATAGTCAGGATAATATAATACAGGCAATGAACGAGCTGAGCTAGAGACTTAATTACGAAAATAAATCACTTACAGACAATAGCAAGAGAGGATAGATTTGTCGAGGGCGCGCTTTTGGAATAACTGGAACAGTTCAGTCAGTTGAACCTGTATAACGTAACGTTTGAAGAAATGCTCCACTCTAACGTCCACGGAAACCACTCTTTCGCGTCCTTCTTTGATGTGTGCACCAGGTACCAGTATGCAATTTCGCATATGTGTTGATAGACCGCAGCTCCTCATTACTGACCATAGGCTCCCCTTGGACATATTTCCGTGCCATCTCTAACATTGGCGCAGATTCATAGCCTAAAAGTTGACCAAGGCTCATACCCAAGGCGGTAGCCTGTTCCTTGGCCTGCGATACAGTGACACCAAGTTCTTTAGCAGCAGCTATGGCTCTGGGGTCCAATAATTCCAGGTCCTTATCCATAGCGACTCTGAAGTCCTTGTCGACATCGGAACACACTATGAGCGGGGGGACCGATTGATTTTTCTGCTGTCCGAGCTGGGCAATTTGTTTCCCGCTTTTTGCACTTCTTCCCTTGTTCTGCTCAGACTGGGCACGTGCTAGCTTAGTAAGTTCACGACCATAGTCAGATGGCAGATTCATCGATATCTGGGATGGCTGCTCAAGGAAGGACTTTCTCCACTTTTTGGTTTTTCATCGTATACCGGCTTCTGCTCGGGCTTTTTTGGTGCAAAAAAAGCCTTATTGTAGGCAGCCACCTCCGCGGCGTTTTCCGCTACAGTCCTGTCATAAGGTCTAATGGGAAGATTCTTATGAGGTACTGTTGGGAGGGGCGACCTTTTACGTTTCGGTGATCGCTTACCCCTCATAGTACGAGCGGTGGGCGGAAACGGCTGACGCGGCGGCGGAGACGGCTGACGCGGCGGCGGAGACGGCTGCGCTGGAGACTGGTGAGGCGGTGAAGAGGACTGTTGCGCTGGAGACTGAGGCGGTGAAGAGGACTGTTGCGCTGGAGACTGGTGAGGAGTCGATGGCCTTGGCTGCCAGTTCGGAAGCACGATGAATTCCTTTGGCCATAGAATGGTCGCTTTCTTGGCTTCTCCAAGTTCAAGCACCTCCCCATCTTCACCTGCAGGGTGTTGCAGCTTCAGCTCCTCATAATCTTTCATCACTTCATCCACCGCGACAACAGCGTAGCCATTTGGAACCGGAGAGAAATGGTAAGTTGGATTAGGTCCAATTGGTACGACATAGCCGACCGCCACCTTCACGGTTAAGTTAAAAACTTTCACATGCATCTCACAAGGTGTGCTCTCCGTGATATCATCCACTGGGTAGCGACGAAGTGGAGCCACTGCATCATCATTACCATCCTGGAGCTCCGTGGAAGCCACGCTGCTTTTCCGATTCGATGGGCACCGGTACCATCGCATGCAGCTTCTACCATGTGCCGTTGAGATTGGCCGCTAGTACCTTGCTGGCTAAGCACGGCAATTTGTTCCTTCTGCAGCTTTAATTCTTCTTCTATATTACGCAGCCGGTCTGCAGCAGCGCGTGCTTCCATTGCCTCCTTTCCTTTCTCCTCTGATGGCTTCTATCAGGAAATTTCTTCCTGTGCTCGGGAATCGCAATTGTCTTGGGCTTGGAGCCAGGTACGCCTCGTAACCGTCCGTCGTGTTCCTTATTCCCAAGGGCGCGTGTGAGCTCGTCATCCTCTCTATCGGGAATGAACCGTCCCTCTTCAACATCCTTTACTGCATTTCTAATTTCTTGGATGGGTAGTAGGGGATTATCTTTGTGTCTTCTGTTATATATGCACTTCCCTTCTGCGTCCAACGTGCCCCCATGCCCGTAAAACCAATTTCTTGCCCGTTCGATCCACTTGAGTGGCTCTGGAGTGATCCCATTAGCCAGCAGGTCCGCCTCAAGTTTCTCCCACTTAGGCATGCTACCAGCGTAGCCACCAGGCCCCATAGTATGGTGGTACATCTTTAGAGCAGCATTTGCCGCATTTTTTGCAGACTTTTCCAGAGCTTCCTCTGATTTCTTGTACGCCACAAATTCTTCCCAGTAGTCCTTTATCTTCTCATACCCTTTATCGAAGTCTGGAGTCTTATTTTTCTTGACAAACAGTTTGTTCAATCTTTTCTTCCAGTTCTTGAATAGCTCGGCCATCTTCTTAAGTGCCCAGTCCTTGACTTTTTGCTCCATGATTTTCCGGGCAATCTTTTCTGCCTCATCTGGATCCTCCTCATCTGAATCCACCTCTGGCGCCGGCAGGGTGAAATTAACCATGAGCTTTCTCCAAAGTCTTTCTTTGCCCTCATCGCTGACATATAGCTGTCCTTTCTCGTTTGGCCGATGCCATTCTCGAACGGTGATCGGGATGAAGTCCCTAACAAGAACTCCGCATTGCTTTACCATTTTATTTTTAACACCAGGGGGAGCAGTCGGTGTGCCGTCTTCAGCGACTCTTTCGATCGTGTACCTTTCTTGGTCGCCCAACTTTTTGGCTGGGCCTCGTTTTGTCCTTACAGAAGATTTGCTCGATCCGGAGGGCTAAAAGAAGAAAGAGCGTTAATATATGTATATAGACATCAGAGACTTAATTAATACAATCTTCGGCTTCATTAATATATGTATATGCACCTCGCCGGAGTTTGCAACATTTAATGTTCCACCG
This sequence comes from Poa pratensis, assembly GCA_947311845.1. Taxonomy (NCBI): domain Eukaryota; kingdom Viridiplantae; phylum Streptophyta; class Magnoliopsida; order Poales; family Poaceae; genus Poa; species Poa pratensis. Next base: position 1,306,165 of record CAMZMU010000101.1, read on the forward strand.
GAGCCTTCGGCTTCTCCCTCGTCGGCTTCTCCCTCGCTGACTTCTCCCTCACCCCGGCCGTCGGGTTCTACCTCACCGGAGCCGTCTCTTCGGTTGAGAGACTCATCTCCCTCACCGGAGTTGTTCAAAAACTCCGTGGTGACATCGACAATATCTTCCGGCCCGCGGATTATATCCTGGAGGATATTTTCCTGATCTTCGTCTCGTTCCATAGTTTCTGCAAATTAAGAACAATGCACAAAACTTTAGTTGGGTAACTTGTTCCATATGTCAAGATACATCTACAATATCATCTCATTTGCAAGAACAAATTAGAAACTTCATATGCTGCCGTATCGTAAACCCGTAAACTCGTATCGTAAACCCGTAAACTCGTATCGTAAACCCGTAAACTCGTATCGTAAACCCGTAAACTCGTAAACTCGTATCGTAAACCCGTAAACTCGTATCGTAAACCCGTAAACTCGTATCGTAAACCCGTAAACTCGTATCGTAAACCCGTAAACTCGTAAACTCGTATCGTAAACCCGTAAACTCGTTAACTCGTATCGTAAACCCGTAAACCCGTAAACTCGTATCGTAAACCCGTAAACTCGTATCGTAAACCCGTAAACTCGTATCGTAAACCCGTAAACTCGTAAACTCATATCGTAAACCCGTAAACTCGTATCGTAAACCCGTAAACTCGTATCGTAAACCCGTAAACTCGTAAACCCGTAAACTCGTACCGTAAACCCGTAAACTCGTAAACTCGTATCGTAAACCCGTAAACTCGTATCGTAAACCCGTAAACTCGTTAACTCGTATCATAAACCCGTAAACTCGTTAACTCGTATCGTTAACCCGTGTTTGAATTTCTAAACCTAAACAAAAAATCCTTTAATTCATACATTCATATATTCATACAATTAAAAAATAGCAATTTCTTCTAAACCCTCACCGAGAGGGGGCGGCGCGAGTGGGGGCGTGGAGGCCGGCCGGCTTCGGGCTCTTCACGTACTGCCGCACTGCAATGTCACTGCAAATTTTTAAACAAAATTGCTAAGTTTCAAAATTGCCAAGTTTCAAAATTTCATTGCAACTAAAAACAAAATTGCTAAGTTTCAAATTTGCTAAAACTAACTAAAACAGTAGCTAAATTCTTATACACAATTTTATCAAATTCTATCTAAAATTCTATCTAAAAATTCTATCTAAAATTTAGTCTATCTAAAATTTAAAATATTTTCTATCTAAAATTTTAAACAACTATCTAAAATTCAACAATTTTAAACAACTATCTAAAATTCAACAATTTTAAACAACACTAACAAATTCTATCTAAAAAAATTCTATCAAATTGTAAACAACACTAACAATTTTAAACAACTATCTAAACAACTATCTAAAAATTCTGTGTGTTGAGCAAATTTGCTACAAATTTGTACTCCTAAAATAATAAACCGCTGATGTCATGCTGACGTCAGCAATGGTGCTACGGCTCGGTGTTGAGCACGAGAGGGAGGGCGTGGGCGCCGCGGCGATCACCTAGAGCAGGAGCAGGCCAATGCCAGTGAAGAGGGAAGGGGCGGGCGCGGCGGAGGCCAGGAGCAGGCCGCCGGCGACGGGAGAGGCGCGACGGCGCGGGGGGCGCGGCGGAGGGCAGGGGCGCGCGATGGGAGGGTCGCCGGAGCAGGGGCGCGCGACGGCGGGGGCCGCGGCGGAGCAGGGCCGCCGGAAAAACGAGCAGGGCTTCGCCGGAAAAACGAGCAGGGCTTCGCCGGCGTGCACGGGCTCCTCCTTCCTCTGGTCCTTAGGCGTTTCTGCGAACTGAATCGGGGAAGGAGAATGGGAAGCAGTTAAGTAGCAGGGGGTCTTTGGTCCCGGTTGCTCGCAAGAACCGGGACCAATGCCTCTTTGGTCCCGGTTCTTGCCAGCAACCGGGACCAAAGAGTGGGCAGTTAATGCCAGATCAACCGCGGGATCCACGGACTCATTGGTCCCGGTTCTTGGTAGAAACCGGGACCAAAGAGTCCTTTTTCAAAATTATTTCGAACTTTTCAGTTCTGAAATTTTGTTCCCGCCTTTTTTTTTTCTTATTTAGGTGTTTGGATATGAATTTCAAATGGTTTTGAATCTGAAAAGACTTTCAACATGAAAAGTTTTTAAATTTGAATAAATAATCCAAAACCATTTTCTGTTTTCTAAAATAATTATTCTAACTATACAAACTATTAACCATTTTCCATTTTCAATTAAAAATGCATTAACTTTATTGCATATTTTGAATTGACAAAACTTTCAACATGAAAAGTGTTTGAATTTGTATAAATAATCCAAAATCAATTTTACATTATTATTGTCATTTTCAATTTAATATGGATAAATTCAGAAAACCTATATTTGTAAGATGAATGTTTGGTGTTGTAAAATGCAGAAGAAAGCAGATAAAAATTATTAATTCATTTATCTTAATGCATTACATAAAAGGTTTAATACATTATTACACATGATACAACGTCTCACAAGCGCTTGAAAGAAACACACCCCTGATCCAACATCACCAACATTATTCTACATAAACGGACTTGCTGGCTCGAAGGCCGTAGGATTAGGGAGTCATCCTTCCCCGGGTTCTTGGAGCGTACATAATTCTTGTGTTCCTCGATATACGGAGCCACGAAGGTAAAACTTTGTAGAACTGTGTAGTGTGCTTGAGTTAAAGAATGCCCGTCCCTACATATCAGTGCTTTCTTTCCTAGCGTGCCTTTTCCACTCAGTCTCCCCTCATGCCGCGATTCAGGAACACCAATCGGCTTAAGGTCAGGAATAAAGTCAACACAGAACTCAATGACCTCTTCTGTTCCATAGCCCCTTGAGATGCTTCCTTCTGGCCTAGCACGGTTATGAACATATTTCTTCAAGACTCCCATGAACCTCTCGAAGGGGAACATATTGTGTAGAAATACAGGACCGAGAATGGCAATCTCGTCGACTAGGTGAACCAGGAGATCCGTCATAATATTGAAGAATGATGGGGGGAACACCAACTCGAAGCTGACAAGACATTGGACCACAGCCTTCTGTAAACTTGGTAGAGTTACTGGATCGATGACCTTCTGAGATATTGCATTGAGGAATGCACATAGCTTCACAATGGGTACTCGAACATTTTCCGGTAGAAGCCCCCTCAATGCAACCGGAAGCAACTGCGTCATAATCACGTGGCAATCATGAGACTTCAGGTTCTGGAATTTTTTCTTTGCCATATTTATTATTCCCTTTATATTTGACGAGAAGCCAGCCGGGACCTTGATACTGCTCAGGCATTCAAAAAAGATTTCCTTCTCTGCTTTGGTAAGAGCGTATCTGCTTAAGTATTTACGCCCTTTATCCGTCTGCTTGTTGTATGGGTCTTTCATACGTTGCTGGTCTGCCCGTGCTTCCGGTGTATCTTTTGTCTTCCCATACACGCCCAGGAAGCCTAGCAGGTTCACGCAAAGATTCTTCGTCACGTGCATCACGTCGATTGAAGACCGGACCTCTAGGACTTTCCAATAGGGTAGCTCCCAGAATATAGAGCACTTCTTCCATATGGGTACGTGGTTGTCAGCGTCATTCGGAACAGATAGACTGCCAGGACCCTTTCCAAAGATTACTTCTAAATCCTTGACCATGTCATATATAACATCACCATCAGGGAGGTTAGGCTTCTTCCGGCGATCTGCCTCACCATTGAAATGCTTGCCGGGCTTTCTTACGGCATGACCGTTCGGAAGAAATCGACGATGCCCCAGGTACACATTCTTGTTTCCCAAATGTATACTTTCAGTCTTATCTAAACAGTGCGTGCATGCATTGTATCCCTTGTTTGACTGTCCTGAAATGTTACTAAGAGCAGGCCAATCATTGATGGTTACGAACAGCAACGCTCGTAGGTCAAATTCCTGTTGTTTGTGCTCATCCCACACACGTACACCTGGTTCGGACCACAACTGCAAAAGTTCATCAACTAATGGCCGTAGGTACACATCAATGTCGTTGCCGGGTTGCTTCGGGCCTTGGATGAGCACTGGCATCATAATGAACTTCCGCTTCATGCACAACCAAGGAGGAAGGTTGTAGATACATAGAGTCACGGGCCAAGTGCTATGACTGGAGCTCTGCTCCCCAAAAGGATTAAAGCCATCTGTACTTAGACCAAATCTTAAGTTCCTTGCGTCATCTGAAAATGTAGGGAACTCTCTGTCGATTTTTCTCCACTGGGACCCATCGGCGGGGTGTCTCAACTTCCCGTCTTTCTTACGCTCTTCTTTGTGCCATCGCAACAACCTGGCATGCTCTTTGTTTCTGAACAGACGTTTCAACCGTGGTATTATAGGAGCATACCACATCACCTTAGCAGGAACCCTCTTCCGGGGGGGCTCGTCATCGCCCTCAACATCACCAGGGTCATCTTGTCTTATCTTGTACCGCAGTGCATTGCATACCGGGCATTTATCCATGTTCTCGTACTCACCGCGGTACAGGATGCAGTCATTAATGCATGCATGTATCTTCTGCACATCTAATCCTAGAGGGCAGATAGCCTTCTTTGCTTCGTATGTAGTCTCGGGCAATTCGTTATCCTTTGGAAGCTTCGGCTTCATTATTTTCAGTAACTTCTCAAATCCCTTGTCAGAACAACCAGTCTCTGCCTTCCATTTCAGCAGTTCCAGTGTGGTACCGAGCTTTGTGCTGCCATCTTCGCAGTTTGGGTACAACAACTTTTGTGATCCTCAAGCATGGCCTCCAACTTTAGCTTCTCCTTTTCTGTATCGCATTCTCGCTTTGCATCAGAAATGACCCCACCAAGACCATCAGCGGGCTCATCTGATGCCCGATGTTCACCTCTTTCTTCTTCAACGTCTTCCATAACTGTATCACCGCATTCCTCAGGGAACATAGGATAGTTGTCATCATCCTCCTCTTCTTCATTGTCTTCCATCGTAACCCCTCTTTCTCCGTGCTTGGTCCAACAATTATAGCTGGGCATGAAACCTTTCCGAATCACGTGGTCTTGAATGGTTCTCGGGTCAGAGTACTCCCTGACGTTCCGACACTTCTCACATGGACAAGGCATAAAATTATTCACTTTGTTTGCCTCAGCCACATCGAGAAATTTATGCAGGCCTGCAATAAACTCGGAACTGCGTCGTTCGCCGTACATCCATCGCATCCGTGCATCCATCTGCATCATATATATAATTAAGTTTATCAAATACCATTACAATAACATCTTGAATAGTGAAATGACCACCGTACATCGACACGTGCGATATTTCTGTATCAATTACAGACGAAAAGGATAAAGTTGCTAACCTCGGCCGAGGATATCATCTTGGGCATTTCATCGAACACATCTTGTGTGTGGCAAAGAAAAAAAAACTAGCAACCACTTCCCACCAATCCAACCAGAAAAAAAAACAGAGGAGAGAAGAGACGGGGGGGGGGGGTGGGGGTTATATATAGGCAGGGGAGGTATTGGTCCCGGTTCTTGGCAAGAACCGGGACCAAAGCTCCGCGCCACGCTACGTGGCCGGCTCTGGAGCTTTGGTCCCGGTTCTTACCAAGAACCGGGACCAATACCTCCCCTGCCTATGTATAACCCCCACCCCCCCCTCTCTTCTCTCCTCTGTTTTTCTTAGCAGCGGCGGTCCTTTTACTTGATGACGTCTGAATAGAATAATTTTTTTGTAAAATTTGAAAAAGATTGAAAAAAGGAAAGAAGTTGGAGAGAGAATACTTATTTATCGATGTACGGATAGAAATTGTCATCTCGTTTGACATCTTTTTTGAAGGATAGTTGTTTCATCAGTGTGTCCATATAATTTTTTCGATATCCCGTAGCAACGCACGGGCATTCAGCTAGTATATATATAGATAGTCTCTACTCATCAACGACATTAAGATGAATCCAAATATTTCGGTCATTACATAGATATAGTTTTTGGAATCCGAATTTGACCGAATACATGAGAAGGACACGCACATCACTACATATAGTCTACTCATCAAGGACACGCACATTAAGATGATCGTAGTTGGTATTGTAGCCACGTAGACTGTCCCACTTCCGTGCAATCTCGAAGCCGAGGCGAGCGTCCAAAGCAGCATACGTGACTTGATCGTAGCTCAATGGAACTTTGCCCCATCCGAAAATTAGGTCTTCTTCCAACGGCGTCAACTCCTTGTCGTTCTTCTTGTATTTCTTCTTCATCTCAAGATTTGTCCCAATGATAGCATTGGAGAGAGCATAGAGACTCGGAGTAAGATTGCCGGTTGGGTTCCGGCGATCCCTCTGCAGGTCGACCGCGGACCGAATAATAATTCCGTAGTAGCCCAGCATCCGTATGTCATTGTGGATAGCCACGCCGTAGAACTTGATTGTCTCGTCACCTAAGAAATCCACGAGGAGCTGCGGCACCCGATCAGCCTCGCAGATTTGGAAGACAAGAGTCTCGGTCGCCACCGAGAGTTGAAGGACGGCGGCGCGCTGCTGAGTATCCTTCCGCCGAGGGTCGGTGAACTCGCAGTCGAGTCCAACGGCTTTTAACGGTGCGGCGTCGAGGAAGTACTTCTTCACGTCGCGGATCCACCTCTCCACACGCCATGCACGGAGGGTGACCCATACCTTGAACTTCATGCCTTCCTTCTCGTAGTAGTACAACCGAGACCGAGGCGGGCGCGCGAGTGGCTCCATTGGAAGAGAGGAGAGAAGGAGAGGAGATGGAGGAGAGGAGATGAAGGAGATGGAGAATAGTGTTCCATTTTTTATAGGGGCGGAGAGGGAGGCCGGCGGTCAGGGGAGGCCGGCGGCCGTGCATTACTCCGGCGTGCTGATCGCTCATCTTCCGTGGCCGCGGTGATCGAAACGGCGGCCGCGCGTGTAATCAAAACGCGTGCTGGAATCGAACGGTTCACAGGTATTGGTCCCGGTTCTTGGTAAGAACCGGGACCAAAGCTCCGCGCCACGCCACGTGGCTGGCTCTGGAGCTTTGGTCCCGGTTCTTGCCAAGAACCGGGACCAATGCCCCGAACCGAACCGGGACCAATGCCCCACGGGGCCCTGGCAGCTCGAACCGGGACCAGTGCCAGGCACTGGTCCCGGTTTTTGCCTGAACCGGGGCTAATGGGCAAACAGGACTCCGGACGAAAGGTCCTTTTTCTACTAGTGGCTTATCATGACGGTCGTGATAGCATTGAAGAACCTGTACACCGAGTTTGTGCTTGCTGATACAGAGGAGAGCAGCTAGCATTGGATGGAAGGCAACATGTTTGAAGAGAATACATGCGTAGGATTTTTACTCTGTATCTCCATGTCGGCTTTCGCCTTGTACCATACCTGAGTATACAAAGATACTGCATCGGTTGTGATTCATTAATGGTTGTTGTAATTTACCCTCTCTGTAGTGCAACTGTTGGGTTTTTGCATAGGTTTTGTTTTGATTTGTGTGAGGATCAGCCCTCTGTTTTGATGGATCCCGAAAATTGTACAGTATTTTTAGGAATGTTGATGGTTAGTTCAGTTGAAATCAAACCGAACTAGTGATTTGTTGATGTTATGTCCATCTAGTTCATACGCACCTTGTTACGTGCATCCAACTTTTAAATTCTCCGTGGAAGTAATACTGATTGTGTGATAGTCATTGTTTCCTTTGTTGCTGTTTACAATTCATGCAGTCCTAATTGGAAGTATCTGGTAGCAAGCAGTTCAGAAGAGAATACCATAGTCAGATACTAATGTCTGCACAACAGAGCAGACCCAGGTGCCACACACACACACACACACACACACACTTGTGTGTCCAGGCTTCAGACAGCAAACTCAGCTCAGAATGGACTGTTTTTGCTGCCCCTGCTCCAGCCAGGTTTGTGCAAGTGCTTGTAATAATACCTCTGTTCTTATCATCACTACTAGGAAACTAGCTATAGGTGGATCCCCTTTCTGTGGCGCACCTTTTTTCGGTGCGCCACAGAAATTTATCAGTGGCGCATCCCCAGTGGTGCGCCGCAAATTTCAGTGGCGCATGGATATTGTATGCGCATGGATATTGTATGCGCCACTGAATATGCCATTTCTGTGGCGCACTCAGCCCCATGCGCCACAAAAATATCGTGGGTCCCACCACCCACGTTTGTTTTCGAGGCCCACCACACATTTCTGTGGCGCATGGTTCTGCATGCGCCGCAGAAACATGACTTTCTGTGGCGCATCTGTCCCCATGCGCCACAGAAATATGAGCTTACTGTGGCGCATGGTCCTGTGTGCGCCACAGAAATGTTGTTTTCTGTGGCGCACCTAGTGTTATGCGCCACAGAAACCCTAATCTGTTCAAACACTTCAGTTCCCGCGCTGGTCTTTGATCACACGGGGAATGAAGAACCCTTAATGGATTTGGGAAGCTGAAACAAAGGGGCGCCGGATTAATTCAGTTTTGGAAGTTGAAACAAATCTTAATGAAGAACCCTTTCAACTCTCTCTTGCTAGCTATATAAGATAGCTAATGGTGTCATTTGGCAAATGCACCATCTCCCTCTCTCTCTAATCTTCTCTAAAATCCTCTCTCGAATCGCTGCCGCGCGCCATGGAGCCACCTCTACGCGAGGAGTACGAGTACATCTCCGTCGACATGGACTTCAAGGTCGTGGTCACTCACCGCGCATCAACCGTGGAGAGTTGGATCGGCGACGTGAAGAGGCGCTACCTCGACGCCGCACCGATGAAGATCGTGGGCCTCGATTGCGAGTTCACCGACGCCACACCCGAGGAGAGGCAGCGTGCCGCCGTCCTGCAACTCTCCGTGGCGACCGACACGTTGGTGTTCCATATTTGCCACGCTGATCGGGTGCCGCAGGCTCTCAAGGATTTCTTGATGGACGAAACCATCAAATTCTGCGGCGCGGCTATCAACAACGATCAGCGTATGCTGGCGCCTTACGGAATTCATATTCCGTCCGCCGTCGACCTCCAGGGGGCCGTTCACCCTATCCCAACATTCCCTGATCTTCCGAGTCTCTATGCTCTAGCCAATTTTTTTATTGGCACAACGCTTGAGAAGAAGAAGAAGATTAACAAGAAGAAGAAGAAGGAGGACGAGAAGAAGAAGGAGGAAGAAGAGGACCTCACATCAGGTTGGGGCAAGTTTCCATTGAGCTTTTATCGCATCAAGTATGCCGCTCTGGACGCTCGCCTAGGCTACGAGATTGCTAGGAGGTGTCTCAATGTGTCGATCTAGATCGTCTCAACAATAATTGTCATATGTGAGACGTTTGATTGAAATTAAAAGTTATGTGATCTTTGGATTTATTTAGCCCTTGTTTTCCTTTTATATTGTTAATTATCTCTGGTCCGTACTAATATTCAGCAATAGAAAGTTTGTGCACGTATCAAAAGTAATTTTTTTTATTATATAGTGTTCTACACATTCTAAGGATTTAAATGACTACAAATTTGTTGAATTTGGCCAAGTGGATCAAAAGTTATGGAATTTGAAATATTATGCTTGAATGTGGAAAGTTTTGTCAGATTCAAAAATTTGCAAAAGATAAAAGTTAATGCATTTTTTAATTCAAAATGGCAAAATGGTTAATAGTTTGAATAGTGTGTATATCATGAATAAAATATGTGTGGTATACTAACAAATGTGTGTATTTCTTTTTTAAATATAACCAATTTTTTTTTTAAGAATAACAAATGTGTTTGTGTTCTTTATTTAAATTTAATCAAAAAGTTTTTTTTAAAAGAAAAAAAATGTGGGACAGCCAGGATTTGAACCTGGCTGCCCCAAGTTGTGTGTGTGTGTGAGAACCACTGGGCTATGCTAGTGTGGTTGTCACATAACAGCTAGCAGTGCGTTTTAGCACTTTTGCCCACGAAATTCTGTGGCGCATCCCACAGCAGATGCGCCACAGAAATTTGCGTGCACCACTTACATGTGGACCCTCCCGCGGAGTCGATTGTTTCATCCCCAAATTCTTCAAACCGTCCACACCCGCGCCGTCGCGCACTCCCTTGCGCCTCCACACCCTCGCCGTCGACGCCGCCACCTCCCCGACGCCGGCCGCCCCAGCCCCAATTAGCCGCCGCGCCCATCCCTGCGCCGCCCCCGCCCGTGCCGCGCCCATCCCTGCCCCGCCCGTGCCACACCGTCCCCGGCCGTGCCGCGCCCATCCTTGCCGCCGTCTGCCGTCGTCGCCTCCACCAAGCCCGTCGACCTCCTCTACGCGCACAGGTGCTCACGACCGTCCTCGACCTCCCCTCCCTCCCCTCCCCGAGGTTTGCTTCTTCTCTCCCTCCTCCCTCCCCTACCGAACCCCTGCACACAACGTGTTTGACGAAATTCCTAGCTAGGATTTGGCTATTTTGCTGCTACCTTTTGTTGGGTTTGGGTTGCTGCTAGGTTAGTGTTAGGTTAGAGTTAGGTTAGGAGATGAATCCTAGGAGATGAAAAAAATTGGAGATGAAAAAACCGGCAACATGTGTGTGATAATCATGAGTGTTATATATTGACTCGGCTCTAGGTGCTTGCAAACATGCAGTAGATGTTTTAGTGTTCTTGTGTGTGATAATCATGTGTGTTCTTGAATCTTGTGTTAGGTTAGTATGATTAGAGCATGATGGCAGGGACAAGTACTTCCATGATTATCAACCACTATTACTGTTGTTAGTGTAATGAAGCTGAACTTTATATGTATCCACTTTCTCCCCTTGTTAATTTTTTAACCATTGACACGATCCTTTTTTTTTGTTGTACATGTGCTTGTGTGTACGGCTAGGCAAGAAGACGCCCCTGGTGAGCTCCCGTGACGACCATGTGTCTTGTGCTACCACGACCATCGTGTCGTGGTTGTTTGTGATGTTGTTACCGGCCAGCTATGCCGGCAAACATTATTTGTGTTGATGTGATGCTGTTGTCGGCCAGCTATGCCGACGGAAATGTGTTTATGTGATGCTGTTGCCGGCCAGCTATGCCAGCGTCCATGATTTGTGAAATGCTTGCAGGTACCCCGAGAGGCCCTTGAGTTTGCCGGAACGTCGATTAACTTCCGTTCCGGCAAATTCGGGTACTCCATATGTCCCTTTTTTAGCAAAGGTCATACCGAAATTTTTCGTGAATTTTGGCATGACTTTGCTAAAAATAGGACATATGATTTGTGAAATGTCTGCAGGTACCCATGAGGCACTTGAGTTTGCCGGAACGTCGATTAACTTCCGTTCCGGCAAATTCGGGTACTCCATATGTCCCTTTTTTAGCAAAGGTCATGCCGAAATTTTTCGTGAATTTTGGCATGACTTTGCTAAAAATAGGACATATAGTTGTGTAGCTTAGATTGTAGATAATTTTAGTTGTGTTCATTGTTGGTTTATATTGTGTAGTTTGTAGTATATAGTTGTGTAGTTTTTTGATTCTAATGAATTTGTTTTTAATATGTTTTAGTTGCACGGAATGGCCGGGTTTAAGGGTGTGAGGGAGTCCTATAGGAAGAAGCTTGGTCGGTACGTGTATGGATGTCAGATCCATATCAACAAGAGGAAGCACTGGGCTGGGCAGTTTAATACACCGGAGGAGGCGGCGCGCGCCTATGATTATTTCGCCGTACACGAGTACGGTGATAAGAAGAAAGATAAGGATCTGAACTACCCAGCGGATCGCCACCGTGTGGATGAGTTCAAACCGGAGGGGATCAGAGAGGTGGAAATGGCCACGGAGAAGGAGCACCGGCAGGCTGAAGCGCAGATCGCACGTCGCAACGCACGCCCCCAGGACGACCCGTATGTGAGGCATCTCCTGCAGAACGAGCCAAACTTGATGTCCTACCAGCAGTTCGGCGCTAGTCCTTTTGACGGTGCTGGTCCTTCGTACGGCACCGGTCCTTCCCACGGCGCCGGTCCTACTGACGACGACATCATTTCTGTTGGGATCTGGGCGGAGGAGGAGGAGCAGCAGGAGGAGGAGGACTGGGAGAAGGACTGGGATTCCGACTCTGAGCAGCGGCGGCAGATGCGGCAGCAGGAGCAGCACCAGGAGTGGGAGGAGCAGCAGCAGCGGCGGCACCAGCAGTGGCTGGAGTCGGAGCAGCAGCTAATGCAGATGTTCGGGCCACCGAAGCCCGATGCTTATCACCAGAGCGACCCTAGGCACTGGGTCGAGGTGAATAGGCGGGACGGCGTACCTCCGTTCCGCACTTCTTCGGGTCAGCCGTGGGGGACCAAGGACACTGATGACCCCACAGATCCGATGTTCTGGGCCAAGATGAATGATCCTAACGACCCATAGATCCGATGTAGACTGATGTTTCCACTGTACTTGGTTAAGACTAATGTTTTATTTTCATGCATCACATGGTTGACTTGTCCACTTATCTATGTAGACTGATGTTTCCACTGTACTTGGTTAAGACTAATGTTTTATTTTCATGCATCACATGGTTGACTTGTCCACTTATGTTGACTTTCATGTGGTTGTTTGTGCTCCGACCATCGTGTCGTGGATTTTTTTTCTTATATTTGGTGTACTAACTTCGACGTTTTGTTTGTTATAGTTGGGAACATGGCTGACAATAACGAGGCCGGGGGTTCTCGAACAGGAGGCGAGGAACCGATAGAGGAAAATAGTATGATTCCGACGGTCATCGCAGAGGCAGTGACAAAGACGTTCACGTCGCTCTTTCCTACCGTCTGTGAGGGTGTCAAGGTTTGGATTGAGGGAGGGAAAAAAGGGCCTCCCCCAGTGATCAGCTTCGGCTCCAACAGGTACTCAATCGATGTGGGTACAGAAGATGCACCCCCAGCATCCCCAGAGGTAAAGAAGAAGAAGCACAGGAAGAGAAGTAAGCCAGCTTCTAAGACGACTATCCGGGGGTATGAAGACATGGTACCACCCCGTGCGGATGGCATGACCCGAGTTCATCAAGCTGGTCAACCGATCCTGTCTCGGGACCTGCTCCGCCTCGCAGACGGATGCATGCTTCCTTTGCAAAATGCTATCTTGAAGCTAGAGGACAACCTTCTTAAAGAAGAGGATCCAAATTACCCGGTGTTCACAGTCAAGGTGCCAAACGACTTGGCCGACTTCGTCCATGAAGCCCCCGCGGATCTGTTCTTCATATCGTACGAGGACGTCTTCAATCTGTTTCACTACAAACGGCTGGACTATAACTTGGTCCGCCTATACGCGCTCAACCAGGCGATGAGGATCAGGAGAGATAATATCCCGTACGTCAAGGTAGTGGATCCCTACTACATGCGCGACAGCCAGCTGGTGCAAGGATCAACGACACGGGCCATGGCCACGGAGTTCCTCCAGAGAACCATGCTGAACAACCAGGATAAGAACAGCCTTCTTCTGCCTTTCTTTTCCGAGTAAGTACACATCCGGTCGCCGCCATCATATCTTATGCTTTCTTATAGATTTCTTCTGTTGTTGATCCTTTCCAACATTCCGTTTCAATTGTGTTGAGCAGGGACGAGTACTGCATACTCATCGTCGTAAGCCCGAGGTGGTCCATTGCCTGTTATTTCGACTCGGGGAGTCTTAAAGACTACACCAGAATAAAGGGTGTTCTCGATGAGGCTCTCGAGGGCTATGCCCAAATGGGAGGCCACTTCCACAAAGATAAGAATGGAGAATATTTCACGAAGGACAACAAACACGGTTTCCGGCATGGGACCGGGTTCCATTGCATCAAGCATGCGCCTGGCAGCGTGAAGGATGCCTTCTACGTCCTCCATCACATGAAAGGGTTTGTCCGGGATGCAGAGCAAACGAGGTGGCCAACGAGTCTCCAAGAATGGAGCAAACTTAGTGGAGATATCACCGACGCTGACCTTAGAGAAGACTTCCATCGCATCCAGATGCACTTATCGCAAATCATCTTGGAAGATGTCATGACAGAATGGGGGTCCTTACACAACGCCAGAGGTAGGATGTATTATAAAAGAAAGCCTTGCCTCACTCGATAGAAGTGCTTCTTTATTTTATTTATTATAGACTTATCCACTTAATTAGATGAATAAATCATACTCTATTTATATTATTAACCAAATATATATCCCAATCCATCTCCAGGGTTGTCTAAGTGGGAGATCGAAGAACGCCTAGACAGGCAAAATGACACGAGGACGTGGATGACGAAAGATTTCTATAAACCGTTCCCGGAGCCGAGCAAGAAGAAGGCTCAATCCTACCCGTGGAGCTAGACGTGTTCTCCATCATCGCCGATGTACTCGATTTGATCCTAGTGTAGGCGGTGAACACTTCATTTTGTAACGTGTGACATGATTGATGAACTTTTGTATCATAACTTGTGTAAATATTCGGCACTTGTCACTATATTTATGTATCTCGGGCTCCAAGTAATGTGATGACATAGTAATGTGTCTGTTTTTATATACCGTGTCAAATATATTATTGTTTCTATTATATCTGTATAAATCCTGTATATATACCTGTATTTATACAGCAGGCAGCAGCAATTTCAGAATACCTGTAAATTATTCTGTGGCGCATGTATTTTTGTTTCTGTGGCGCATTTATTTCTGTGGCGCACACCAGGGAAATGCGCCACTGAAATATTTCTGTGGCGCACCCTGTACAGTGCGCCACAGAAACCTGGGCTTTCTGTGGCGCACCCAGGCATGCGCCACAGAAAACACATTTTAGTGGCGAGCTAACTGTGGCGCATCCTCCATGCGCCACAGAAAGCCTTTTTGGTGCGCCACTGATAGCCTGTTTCCTAGTAGTGCATGGAACTCTGATTTTTCTTTGAACAATTACCCGGCACAAGCCACTGTTTTTTTCCAGACCGCCAGCTACTGGTTCTGTGCAAGTGTTTGTAGCAAGTAGTGTTAAATATTGATTTATGTACTGCATTTGGTGTTAACTTGTGAGCCAAAAAGCATTGCAGCTGGTCCAGGTTTGTGGCAGTGTTTGTAGCAAGTACTAACCGCTGATTAATGTATAACGTTTGATGTTAGCTTGTGAGCTAAAGGGCATCACAACTTTACTTTTGATGTTAACAAACTTGGCTTTGAGTGATCTGGATTCTGGCTGGAGTCGCTTCCTTTCTGCAGCATCTCAAAGGGGAAAAGCCCAAATTCATTCCAAAAGGGAGAAGTGCCTTCATAATTAGAGGTATGTTTTCTAACTTCCATATCATGAGGGTGATTAGTATGTAATCAGTCTCCAGAACCTAAGGAAAATTATATGTTTTCACATTTTATTCTGTCTGTTGACTAGTCACAGTTTTCATTCTAGAAAAAAAAGAGAGTCGGGACTAGTCACCGTTTCCTCGTGATGTTATGGACGCCTAGACTCTTCTAGAGCACAGTAGCTGTTAGCCAAGCATTATTATCTTTTGTGTGGAACTGTTCATCAAATACATCTCTATCTATCGATGTTGATACCTACTCATGCCCCTGTCAAGCATTAACAACTTAATAATATCACCTGCTGTCAGTCAAGCTGCCTCCTCTTACTCAGTCCGGTCAACTGTCACGCAAGCGTGCCTACGAGCAGCAGCCATGTAAAAAAAAGTACGGTTTAAAATTGTTTAGACTTCTTTAAATAGTTCAGTTTGGAAAGGTATTTAGTTTTTGGATTGTTTTACGTAATAAAACGGTGAGATTTCAAAGTCTTCTGAATTTTGGAAATATTTAATTTTGAAGTTCAGTCATATGCCATATAATTGTTAAAATATTCAAATTTGTACGGCGCGGGTGTGCGGTAAAATTCAAATTTCAGAATTTGGACATTGAAAAATCGTTTAGGTTTGAAATCTGTTGAAATGCAGGAAAAAAATTACGGTTTAAAATTGTTTAGTTTTTTTTTAAATAGTTCAGTTTGGAAAGGTATTTAGTTTTGGATTGTTTTACGTAATAAAACGGTGAGATTTAAAAGTCGTCCGAATTTTGAAAATATTTAATTTTGAAATTCAGTCACATGCCATAAACAATGTTTTTTTTATGTGGTTTTTTTTTGTCCTTTTTTTCATTTTTGCCCCAGTGGGTAGATTCAAATTTTTTGAGTTTGTGACATTTTCATTGTCTGAATTTTGTATTAAGTTGTAGGGCCCACGTGTAAGCAATTTTTCATTTCCTGAAATTTTGGGTGGGGGGGGGGGGGGGGGGGGGAATAAAAAAGGGGAAAATCTGGCAGTGGGGACCCACGCTGACGTCGGGATGACGTCCGCAATGTCCAGGGTTTGCGTCGCCGCCGGCCGCGCCACCGCGTTCTGGAGCTCGCGCGTGGGCGAAGGCGATTCCGCCGCGTGCACGGCTTCCTAGCACGCGCCTGTCGGCAAGGAAGAAGAAGCGATGACGGCGGAGCTCGGCATGCAATCGGATTCATGCGGAGAGGACTGGAACGGCGGCATCGGGCGCGGCGGCCGACGGCGAGGTCGGTGCGCCGCGGGGAGAGAGAAGGAGAGGGGGAAGAGGATTTCTGCGGTTGTTTTTGTGCAAAGGTCCTTGATGTGTGTTGTAATTGCAATCAGGTCCAACGCAGCGGGGAGGGCTGTACTGCGGGTTGATTCATGGTTTTGTCAAGGGCCTTTTTGCAAAACTGTCACGGACGTCTTCTGCTGACCGTCCGATCGCCGATCGACGGCTCTGATCGAAACACTGTTCAACACTGTTCATTTTCTACAGTGTACACTGTAGCTGCTACAGGATGTGGAGCGCGGAGAGGCCGCGATTCGGCTCATCTTTAAATATAGTAGTAATTTGTTACCCTCTCCCTTCACTATTATAATATATTTTAATTTAGGCTATATATGGATCAGAATGAGTGAATCAACACACTGAAATATGTTTAGATGCATGCCTTTTTGTAAAAAGGTAAACCATTTTATAATAGTGAACGGATGGAGTACAACATAATGTTCATCATTTAAACACAAATATAATGCATCAAATCACAATGTTTATCGAAATCGAAATAAGAAACATATCAATCGAAATAGAAACTCAACTATGTTCTCCATTCCATGTCCAACACTCCTCTTTGAGATCTTCTTTAACATGTCGATGAGACTTCGCATCTCGAATTTCATGGTGAACTTAAAGGAAATAAATGGTGCAGTCAAAACGTCTAAAAGGATTCACCGCCCTTTCCATAAAGTCATAATGGTTGTCAAAATCCGTGTCATGCTTATACTCCATAATAATATTCTGAAATATCACACAAAATGTCATCATCCTCCAAAGAGTTTTTTCATTATGAAACCAAGCCAAACCACACACAAATAGAGAATTGGGCTTGCACAATATCAAATGCCATCTCTACATCCTTCCTATCAGCTACTTGAGAACTATGAAAATAAGATTGTTTGTTACCTTGGCGGTTGGGGCTTGATAAATCAAGCACACTATGGGTATATCTCATATGACACTACTAGGAAAAGGGTCATCAGTGGCGCACCAAATTATGATTCTGTGGCGCACCCCCAGAATTGCTGGGTGCGCCACAGAATCGTCGCCACTAAATATTATTTCTGTGGCGCACCATCATGCGCCACAGAAACCACTTTCTGTGGCGCACCCGGACGTGCGCCACAGAAATAGCTCGGTAGGCCACATAGCAAAGGAATTCTGTGGCGCACCCACGCCTGGTGCGCCACAGAAAGTGGTGCGCCACAAAAAAAGAAAAGCGTGCGCCACAGAAATATGAAACAGTAGTACAGGTATTTTTTTCATTTTGCTGTATAAATACAGGATTTATACAGGATTTATCCAGAAATACAGATATATTTGACAGGTATATAAACAGACACACATTAATCACTATTTCATCACACATATTACTTAGTGTGCCCGAGATACATACACATAGTCACAAAAGTGCCGAATGTTAATTTACACAATATATTAGTTATGATAGAAACAAAAGTTCATCATTTCACACTACACATTACAAATGAAGTGTTCACCGCCTAACTAGGATCAAATGTAGTACACATCGGCGATGATGGTGAGCAAGAGCGCGCGGGAGCATGCATGATCATGGCTTCCTCTTCTTGAGCGGCGCCGGGAACGGTAGAATGCCCCCTTTCGTCCTCCACTCCCTGGTGTCATTCTGCGCCGCTAGTCGTTCTTCCATCCCTCTGAGACAACGCTGAAGATGGATTGGGATATATATTGGTTAGTGATATACATAGAGTATAATTTGTTCATCTAAGTAGAGAGGCAAGACGATCAATCAATGTTGTCATGGTTGGAAATCATATGGCTATCCTATTTGGGTTTCATAGCATAGCATATATATAATATATAACCCTACACATGCACTTCTACAAAAAAGTACACACTAGCTAGTAATGCTTAGCAAGGCTATCTTTTATAATACATCCTACGTACCGAAGCGGAAGTGGAAGGACCCTGAGGCGTGCATGACATCGTCGAGGATGATATTTGTTAACTGCAGCCGGATGCGATGGAAGTCTTGTCTATAATCAGCATCGGTGAGACCTTCCGCCATTTTGGTGTATTCTGCGAGATTAGATGCAATCTTCGTTTTCTCGCAATCCCGGACAATCGTTTTAAGGTGACGGAGGGCATAGTAGGCCTCCATCACACTGCCATCCAGTTGCTTGACGCAATGGAATCCGGTCCCATGCAAGAACTTGTGTGTGTTGTCGTCCTCCGTGAAAAATTCCGACTTCTTATGGAAGGGGCCGCCCTTTTTGGCATAGGCCTCGAGAGCGTCATCGAGAACACCCTTTAATCTGTTGTATGATCTCGGCTGGGATTTATTCCCCGAGTCCAAATAAGTGGCAACGGACCACCTCGGGGATACGTGGATGAGTGCGCAGTACTTGTCCCTGCTCAACACAATTGAAGCAGAATGTTGGACAAAGGATCAGCGATGGAAGAAATGTACAAGAAGCATAAGATAGGACGGTGGCGAGCAGATGTGTACTTACTCGAAAAAGTAAGGCAGAAGAAGGGCGGTCTTCTCCTTGTTGGCCAGGAAGACCCTAACGAGGTACTCCTTGGCCGTTTCCCGTGTTGTTGATCCTTCCACCAGATGGCTGTCGCGCATGTAGTAGGGATCCACTATCGCGATGTACGGGGTATCATCTCTCCTGATCTTCATCGCCGCATCGAGCGCATATAGGCGGACCATGTTATAGTCCAGCCGTTTGGAGTGATACAGGTTGAAGATGTCCTCGTACGCTATGAAGAACACATCGCGGGGTCTTCCTGGACGAAGTCCACCAACTCTTTTGGCACCTTGACCGGAACGCCGGGTAACCTGGGTTCTTCTCTTTAAGAAGGGTCTCCTCTAGATACAAGATATTATTCTGCAAAGTAATCATGGGTCCTTCTGCAAGGCGGAGCATGTCCCCGGACAAGATAGATTTACCAGCTTCATGAACTCGGAGTAGCCTTGTGGATTCGTGTCTTCAGGACCCCGGATCTTAGGATCTTGCTGGCTCGCAGAGGATGCTTTTCTCTTCCTTTGATGACTCTTCTTTTTCTTCGTCTCTGGGGATTGTGGGGGTGCAGTGAACCCCGCTTTAACTGTTTCTTTCAGTGTGGTAGGGCTGAAAATGTTACCCGGTTGAGCTTGATGATCGCCGGCATCCGGAGGCGTGTCGGTGAAGGCCAGGCGCTGTGTGCATGAAGTGGGACGAGCAGGTTGAATGTGGTGGTCGCGGAAGGGTTCTTCATCCATAAGAGGCATGAACATATCATCCGCGGCGGCGCCAGTGTTGATGTAGTCATCGACGTTTACATCATTATCATCATCCTCCTCAACATTGTCGTCGTTGCCACCAAGTTGAGGTGCAACGGCTTTGTCCTAAACATAAACAATAGCACATCCGTTAGTCGGGAAAGTCGGAAAGTCGGGGAATTCGGAAAGTCAGAACTAACCTTGGACGGTTGCGGGGAAGACGTTCCCAACAACTGTTTGTGGCGGTTGGTGGCGGCGATGACCGGCGGCGGTAGCTTCCGGCCGGTGGTGGGGGCGACCGGCGGTAGCTTCCGGCCGGCGGTGGCGGCGACCGGCGGTTCCGTCTGGGTGGTGGTGACGGCTGCTTGTGGCGCCGGTTCATCCGCAGCATCTTTTTTTGTCCGCCTCGGCGGGGGCCGAACGATCGGGGCTCGGGGCCTCGAGGTGGCGCCGCCGGTGCGCCTGGCCCCATGAAGAACATCCCCAAGACGAATTTGGGTCTTCGGCCATTCCAGCATCCACTGCCCGCATTCGCCAAGCTTCATGTGTTTCTCGGCTCCCTGAGGTTGCTTAGGGGGGTCGATGTCACAGAACTCAGGCAGTACCTCCTTCACATTTACTTTCATCACGAGCTCGCTCATTCGGACGTTGTGGATATCGCGGGTCAAAGGTTGTACGGTCGAGGCCCTTGCGACTTCCTTCAACTCGCCGTCGGCCCCCACCCTATGCAGGAGTATGCAAGGCATGTCCTGGGAGTCAACACATAGCGGGCACCATGAGATAAGGCATATATAGTCTCACACACAATGTATCATACATATTCATGATCATACATATATATGTTTCCATTGCCTCACACACACATACTAATTAGTTACCTTGGTGACGGCGTTGAGCTCGGCTAATGTCGAGACAAGGGCGCCGGTGCCGGCGGCCGGCCTATCAATCTCCGGCCGCTCGTGTGCATTATCATTATTCTCCGGCGTTGGTGTATGTTGCTCCACGGCAGGGGGCACCGGTGGGGTCGGCAGGACCGGCGACACGTTATTGCTGGAGGTGCTGCCGGCGAAGCTGGGCACGTGTATCGGCCCCTGTTGACCTCCCGCATGCCAAGCAGTTATCCCCTGCACCAATGCATCGGGTAACAAAGCCCGGAGCTTCTCGTCCACCTTCTCGGCCACTAGCTTGTCCACCACGCTGGAGTCCACCTTCTCGGCCTCTAGTGCGTCCAGCTTCTTCCTTAGCTCGAGAACCTCGGCTCTATCTTTAGCCGGCTTCCTCCTCTCCTTTTTCTTCTCGGTGTCCGTGCTGTAGTACTCGGTGAACTTCATCGCCGTACCAAAGCCGGTCACACGGCCAGCTGACGTCGGCGGCTTTGACTTGTCCCTCCCTTGTAAACGTTCATCACCCGGTTGAAAGTCGTGTCCCACGGGCCGGCCGGAGGCTCCTGGGACGACGGGCCGGCCTCAGCCTCAATCTCAACTCAGCCGCCTGCGGACAAAGGAAATAAACGTGAACCCATGTAGAAATCAACGCAAATGGACTTTGAGATATCCGCGGTAATTAAGTTCCTTACCAGCTTTTTCTCGAATTCCAACACATCTTCATAGTCGGTAACGAATTCCCCCGTCCCCGGCTTCAGATAGTAGCGGGACCGAACAAAGTTCCTAACTTGCTCGTCCGTGATTTTATGCCACGGGTTCTCTTTCCCAAGTCTCGCAACCTCGGCATCCTCCTTGTCCCAAACGGGCTTTTTTCCTGCGTAACCGCCGCTTCCCAAATGGTGGTTACCTAAGTTCAGTGCCCGCATGTTCTTCCCCCACTCGGTCCATTTTTCAGCCTCCGGAGATGACAAGGACACCTTGAATATATCGAATCGTCTTTCTCGAGGTACGGCTCTTTGGCACTGATCTCCTCCCAGCTAAGACCCTTTTCAAGAATCTTCGCCTTCACCCGGCCTCTCCAGCTTGTCAAGGCGGTGTTCATCTTCGTGATGGCGAAGTTGTCCACCTTTTTGTTTCATCAGCCGGGAAAATATATCGTTTGTGAAGCTTCTTGAGGAGGTCATTGCGCAAAGCCTCATTCTCCGGATTCCTGAGGTCATACGTGTTGATCGATGCGTTTCCCGGAGGATGCACCCTAGTTGCATGCCGTACCCTTTTGCGATGTCCCTAGGCTCCAGTGGTTGGCCACTTAAGGAGACCTTAGTGAACGTGTCTGTGACGTTGCCGACCGCTTGCGGTGTCCGGTCCTTCCTCGGCTTCTTAGCAGGCCTCTTAGCAGGCGGGTTACTACCACCGCCATCCGTGTGGTCGCCACCCCCGACATCCGTGCTGGTGGGTTCTCCATCGGTGGTGGTGGCTTCGGCAGACTCTAACGAAAGTCACCATCGCCGTCACGAGCCAGTTCGGCGGCCTCCGCATCCTCCATCTGCGGGTTCAATTCCCAGAACTATGTTCTTTTGTCTAGCTTGTTCTTCGACGCTCATGTGCTTCTCAGAAGGGCCGGCCTCGGAGGACATGTTTGCACTACATTAAAAAGAGGCAAAATGTTAGTACAACAAATATAACAAAGCATCACTTAATTTAGTACTAAGATACCCCGGCCCATGCATTAGCCGCAATACCCCATATGTCCTATTTTTAGCAAAGTCATGCTAAATTTCACGAAAATTTTTGGCATGACCTTTGCTAAAAATAGGACATATGGAGTACCCGAATTTGCCGGAACGGAAGTTAATCGACGTTCCGGCAATCTCAAGGGCCTCACGGGGTACCTGCACAGACATTTCACAAAAAATATCCACATCTCGGCCGGCCGGCATCTCCGGCCGGCATCTCCACGACACGATGGTCGGAGCACAAACAACCATGACACGATGGTCATGGACACATACCCACATGCACATACATCATCACAAAACGACACATGATGCAATCCAGAATTCCAGCTTCATTCAAGAAACTTAAAGGTTTTGCTGCAAAGTTTTCCAGATTGTCTCATACATCTCTCAAAACGACATAGAGTGCTACAACACAAATGTCAACAGCACTGAACACAAACACGTATTTTCATTTACCACCACATGATGCAATCCAGAATTTGAGAATAGGAACAACACTTATATTCTTGTGTATCCTTCTCTGTCAGTTGTAATGTGGTCATGATGCACCATTTTCTCTTTTTCTCATTGAGATTAGTAGCAGGAAACTAACTTACTGAATTTGTAGCGCAAAACTTGTGTCGAACACGTTGAGTGCAGGCTCGGGCGGGGAGGGAGGAGGGAGAGAGGGGGGAAGCAATACCTCGGGGAGGGGGGAGGGAGGGGAGGTCGAGGACGGCCGTGACTCGGGCGGAGCGCAGGGGAGGTCGCCGGGCGCGCCGCGGGCGACGACGGCAGAGGGAGCGGCGTGGGCGACGACGGCGCAGGGGAGGTCGCCGGGCACGGTGTGTGCGCGGCTCGCACAGGGGCGGCCGGGGCAGGGGACGCACGGCGGCGCAGGGATTGGCGCGGCGCCGCAGGGATGGACGCGGCGGCGCGAGCTTGTGGCGGCGTCGGGCGCAGGGGATCGGAGGTCGCCGGCGTCGGGCGCGGGAGTTCGGACACTTAGCGAAATTTTGGGGAAATTGGGGAAGGAAGAGGCAGCGCGGGGAGGGCCCACATGTAAGTGGAGGCAAAGGAAATTCTGTGGCGCATCCTGGTAGGCATGCGCCACAGAATTGCGAGAATTCTGTGGCGCATGCCAGCCTGGATGCGCCACAGAATTTCCTTGCCTCCCCGGGGCCGGCCCCACATGTAAGTCCACGCCCAGAATTTCTGTGGCGCACCAGCGGAGGGATGCGCCACAGAAATGTAAGATTCTGTGGCGCATCCGCTAGGGGGTGCGCCACAGAATTATGTGCCCTGCAGTGCTAAATGGACCTGCTGGCTGTTCTGTGCAACTACAGCAGCATAGCCCAATGGCTCACACACATGTAAAACACTTGGGCAGCCCAGGTTCGAATCCTGGCTGTCTCAATTTTTTCTGAACTTTTTTTCTTACAAATATTTTTGGTTAAATTTGTTTCAAAAAATACACACAATATGTCTCATACATATTTAGTTCACTGAATACATAACTCTTGCATTGTCTCACACCAAATGTCCCATACATATATATATGCTTGCATTGTCTCACGCACACACACACAAATTAAATACACCAAAAAAGTCTCTTCTTCGTCTCGGTTCCACGAGTTAGCTTCTCTTCTTTCCCTTCTTCACGGTTGAAAACTTTAGGCCGGTGACCTTGAGATTTCTTCGCGTGAACGGACAACCTAGGTAGGGAGTCTTCCTTCTTTGTGTACTAGTAGTAGGCATGTCGAAGAACTTGTCGAATTCCTCCTCGATCTTTGGCTCGTTGTCCAATTCTTGCTCGGTGGCGCCTCCTTCCATTCCGATGATGCTCCTCTTGCCCCTCCTCACGACAACACGGCTAGGCTTTGACGGGTCGGTAATGAAGAAGCATTGCTCAACTTGGCTAGCGAGTACCCATGGCTCATTTTTCGCGGAGGCGTTCTTCGATTTGGCATCGGGTATTACCATGGTGGTGAAATACCGGCCTTCTTTGACGACGTCCTTGGCCCATCTTACACGGAACATTGGCACCACCTCTCCACAGTAGTTGAGCTCCCATATGTCCTCAATCCTTCCGAAGTATCTTTCCTTGACAGTAGCCTCCTCATCGCCGTAGGATAGCATAGTTACTCCAGAGTTTTGATATTCCGACTTCTTGTCCTTTTCCTCGGTGGAATCTGTAGCCGTTGATGTCGTACGCCTGATAGGTCTTTACGTTGTGCGAGGGACCCCGTGATAAGGAGAATATGAGTTTTCATCTTCCGTAGATGGCGGTTTCCTCTTTGCTAGCTCCAGTTGCTTTTGCTTGAACCAACGCGTGAAGCTGGAGTTGTGCTCTCTGGTTACGTCTCCCTTCTTCCTCGGCCGGCCCAGTTTGATGTAATATTTCTCGAGTAAGCATTTGTGCTGTTCCACCCAAGTTTCGATCAGCTGTAAGTGTTGTAGCGCGACCCGGTGAGCCCTTTCGAAGTCGTCCTTTCGACCCTGCATGCTGACAAAGGTTGAGCTGGCGCCCTCTCGGTGACCATATCCATTGAGCCTGTCGAAGTGTTTCCTCGTGGGCAGACCTACATCCTGGTTCTCGTGCTTAGATAATTCTGGCAGAAGGAGATGCACTCGTAGGTTAGAAAGCCCTTGGCCATGCTTGCGTCTGGACGGGCCCTGTTGCGAACGTATCCTTTCATGACACCGTTCATCCTTTCGAACGGCATCATGTAGTGCATGAACGTTGGCCCGAGCTGCCTGATGTCATCAACGACATGGAGAAGGAGATGCACGCAGATATCAAAGAATGCTGGCGGGAAGTAAATCTCGAGCTCGCATAGTATCAGCACGATCTCTTCTGTAGCCTGTCGAGCTGCTTCACGCCGATCGACTTCCTGTTGATGACGTCGAAAAGTTGCAAAGGGCAAGCAGCGTATCACGGACGTGCTCGTCCATTATCCCTCGAATCGCAACGGGAAGTATCTGCGTCAACAGCACGTGACAGTCGTGAGACTTCATCCCGCTAAACCTCTTCTTCGTTCCGTCCAGATATCTGCTTATCTGCCCCGCGTAACCATTCGGAAATTTGACTCCTAGAAGACACCTGTAGAATTGCTCGAGCTCCTCCGGACTCATAGTGAAGCACGTAGCGGGAAGCACCACAGTGTTCTTCTTTACCCTTTTGCGGCGACCTTGAGTCCCTTCCGTCTGATCATCATCATCGTCATCACTATCGGGGATCTGAAGATCTTTCCTGACACCAAGCCATTTCAGATCGTATCTTGCTTTCGTCCCATCCTTGGTCTTTTCCGGCATGTTGGAAAGAGTGCCAAGCAGAGCCTCGGTGACATTCTTCGTAATGTGCATCATATCGAGGCTATGTGGCGTCTTGAGGACCTTCCAGTAGGGCAAGTCGTGGAAAACAGCCCTCGCTTTCCATACACCCAGCAGCGGATCTACCTTCGGTCGTTTCTTTCCCGGCGCAGGGCACTCCTTCCAATTTTCAACAGCTCGTCGATTTCTGTGCCGCTCCTCGGGATCGGGGGTCCTTCGGGCTCGTCCTTACCATTGAACAGGTCACCGCGTTTTCTCCACGGGTGATCCATGCGAAGCCACCTTCGAGCCCCTGGGTACACGGTTTTCGAAGACCCGGGATTCCTTGGTAGCTGGAGATGCGGGGTCTTATCCATGCACCTGACACATGCAGAATCCGTGGCCTACCTGGGCCGATACATATGAGCAACCAGGATAGTCCTGCACCGTCGTGAGCAACGCGGCTCTCATGTCGAAATAATCTCCAGTGTAGGCATCCCACGTACGGGCTGGCGTCTCCCACAACGTGGCTAACTCCTCTTTCAACAGCGCGAGATACAGATGTATGTGGACACCTGCTTGTTTCGGCCCCTGAATGAGAATACTCATGTGTATGTACCTTTGCTTCGTGCACAACCACGGGGGAAGGTTGTAAGGCCATACAAACACGGGCCAGGTGCTATGCGCGCTACTCTGGTTGCCGAACGGATTGAGTCCATCGGTGCTCATACCGAGCCTGACGTTCCTTGCGTCGCCTCCGAAATTTCCGACGGCGTCCAACTCTTGCCACTGGCTAGCGTCTGAAGGGTGTGTAAGGATCATGCCCTTCTCCGGATCTTCTTCAGGCTTCTCCCTTTCCGCGTGCCATTGCATGAGCTTTGCTTCCTTAGGGTCCACGAAGTACCGCTGCAGACGGGGAGTGATAGGAAAGTACCATACCACTTTGTGAGGACCTTTCTTCCCACGGCTCTTGTACCGTCCTTGGCCGCACACCGGACATGTGGTTCTGTCCTCGTACTCGCCCCGATAAATTGCGCAATCATTGATGCAGGCGTGGTATTTAACGTGCGGTAGGTCAAGAGGGCACACGACTTTCTTGGCCTCCTCGATACTAGTTGGCAATGTGTTCCCCTCGGGAAGACGCTCGTGGAAGAATTTCATGTTCTTGTTGAAGCTCACGTCGGTCCATTTGTTTCCGACTTCATCTCCAGAGCATCAAGCGTTACTTGCAAGCGCGTATCCTGTGGCCGGCACCCTGGATACAACGGAGTCTTCCCATCTTTCTCCATTTGCGCCAGCTTGGCTTTCTCTCTAACGGTCCTCGCCTCCTTGAGGAGCAGTTCTTGAACATGAGACTCCATCAAGGCCGACATTAGCGAGCTCTGCGGCGTGTTCGCGTCTTCTCCACCACCATCTACTCCTTCATCATGACCATGTCCGTCGGCATCTCCTTCGTCACGATCATCTTGCCCGCCCTCGTCTTCAGGCGCAACATTTGCTGTCGGCGCAACATTTGCTGTCGGCGCTTCATTGAAGCCTTCCATGAAACCGCGCCTGAGCAGGTGTTCCTCCAATTGTCCGGAATCAGGGTCGATCCATCTCACAAATTTGCAACTTCTACACGGACATCGTATGTGGCGCCTGTTGCACCGAATCATTTCCGCCTTCGCTTCTTCCTTGTAGTTGTTGATTCGACTGGAGCTCATCTTCATGACCATGGTCGCCTACGCGGTATACATATAGAGTATGTGTTATTAAGTCGAAAATGTTCGACGAAAAAATTCGGCATGACTTCCCCTAGAAGTAGGACATATGTGGTGCAAAAATTTACCGAAATGGAAATGAATCAACATTTCGGCAAACATCCATGCACCACGTCGGCGCAACACAACAACAAAAGGCAACAACATGCACAACACACACAAGCTTCATGTATAAACATCGATCGTCGTGCAAACCGCCCGCCGACAAGTTTCTCATGCCTTTAACAAACATCCATACACATCGCCGGCCACACAAAACATGCATACACATATCCATCCAACAATACCCACCTAGTAGATCTAGATCCGTTGCCGAGACGTGACCGTGATCGATGAGAGAGAGTGTGTAGTGATGGAGAGAAAATAGTGGACAAAAAGAGAGGAGGAGAATATATATGGAGGCTCTCCCCAAGCCCTCACCAATTATATGTCAAACAAAGTAGGTTTAACAACAAATAATGGATAATAGGATGGTCAAAATGCCATGGGAGAGAGGAGGAGCTCGAGCTAGATGGATGGGTGGAGAATGAAGAAGGTCACATGGGGAAAGTGGGTGCTACCACCTTTTTGTGGATCTGGGCCAACATTCTGTGGCGCACGCAGCACGGTGCGCCACAGAATGTCAACTTTCTGTGGCGCACGGCGTCTGGTGCGCCACAGAAAGCTAACATTCTGTGGCGCATGGTGCCTGGTGCGCCACAGAATGTGAACTTTCTGTGGCGCACTGGGCCGCGTGCGCCACAGAATGTCCCCAGATGGACCTGGTCCAATAATTGGAACGTGGGACACACGCTACTTCTGTGGCGCATGGGTTGGCATGCGCCACAGAAATCAGGCATTCTGTGGCGCATTTGATGGCATGCGCCACAGAATGTCGGATTTCTGTGGCGCATGGACATCAGATGCGCCACATAAAGTCCAAAATTTCTGTGGCGCACGTGCTACCATGCGCCACAGAAATAGTTCTGTGGCGCACCAATTAAGGGTGCGCCACAGAA
The DNA here is from genome assembly GCA_947311845.1 of Poa pratensis. NCBI lineage: Eukaryota > Viridiplantae > Streptophyta > Magnoliopsida > Poales > Poaceae > Poa > Poa pratensis. The sequence continues at coordinate 1,334,537 of CAMZMU010000101.1, forward strand.
TGACAACCCACCTATAACCCTTTTCCTAGTAGTGTGAAAAGTAGTATATCTTGGTGTACTTCTTCCCATTTGCCTCGAACTCAACCTCATGTCATTCTATATTGGCTAAGTTTTTAAACAGCCGTGATCGGCTGAGTCCATGCATTCCAATATAGGCATGCCAAAACCATGTCTCCTGATGTGCAACGGCCTCAAAGATGATGGTTGACATGGCCAGTGCACATTGTCCACGTCATGCCGACGGGCAGTTTTTCCACCTCCAATGCATGCAATCAACCGAGCCAAATCTTTGAAAACCCCTTAATTATGATGTTCATTGACAAAAGGCTCTCGGTGTGTCTTGAGCATGCATTAGGTGTCTATGGAGTAAATGGATCTTCTCTTAGACATTACAAGATGAGAATCAGCCAAAACAACAGAGATTCCATCAGCCATAATACACAGCGACGCAATTACCTTCTGCAAAGTGCTATGACCAATGGACTATGCAATTCCTCCTCTGCATGAGAAGTTGTAATATTCTTTAATCAAGGAGAAAATATGCTGGAATAAATCCGTATCCATCCATAACCTCCGGTGGAAGTATCGCTCTGGATAGACCTGGTGAGCATGACACTCCAAAATAATCCAGCATAATCGGATGGTGGCCCTCTTTCCTTCTCCTAGGAATCACCTCTCGGCCGTGAGAACCTTCATGTTTTGTCTACTTGTTTTGCTCCATCTCCATCATCATAAGAATAGCGAGATCCTCCTCTTCATCCCATTCATCCTCTTCATTAGACAAAGAACCATAGCTCAAATTAATATCAAACTAACTCATCTTCACAAATATTTGATAATAAACTGAAATGTACCAAAAATATATACTAGTTTCAAAGAAACAATTCAAAGACACTTTGTAAACCTTCTCTGACATTCTTGCTTTTCTTCTTCTTGTTATGTCTTTCTTCTTCTTGGTATACTGTTGGATGAGCTTCTCTGTATGCTCTCGGGTGAGCTTCTCTTTTCGGCGACGGTACGCCGCCCTTTGAGCCAGGGCAACAGAGCATCGGTTGCTATTCAGCGATGAAGACGATTGAGTACGCAACAAGATACATCCTTCTTTCAAATAGATTTGGGTGTGATTCCTCAGACATATGGGATTTTCTTGCTCAAATCATGCTTCGTCTTCACTGTGTAATCGATCGGTTTAGTTCAAGGCTTTATTGGCTGCCAAACTATTTTCTCATCTTCTGTTGTTTTCTTCATGTTTACTACTCTCTCCGTTCCATATTAATTGTCACATATTTAGTACAACTTTGAAGTAAATTGACGATAACTAATATGGAACTGAGAGAGCACAATATATAATGTTTCCTCTGTGCTTTGTTAATTTGCCTGCATAGCAGGGGAAGTAGAATGGAAGATGCCAACTTATTACTTACGTCGTCCTCTCGAACAGCGACACCAGTCGAAGCTTAGTGTAGTTTAGACGCTTTCCCTGCCTGTGTGGGTGTATAGAAGTGTTAAGGACATAATAATTGTGCAGCTGATCGAACCCCTATACTTTATAATGAACCACTAGTATATATAGATTACCAGCTATGGTTTTGCGCGTGTTCTGAAGAGCGGTTTTGTTAGACAGCCTAGCCTGGTCAACAATTCTCATCTCACGCTCCTGCCTGAAGAGGCTGTGTACACATATTTATAAAGAGCTCTTTTACGGTGGTTGGCACGGAACCCGTGGTACCGTCGGTACCGCCGATTATAATTTGTCTTGGCCATTGATTAAGTACCGGTTTTTGTTAGCCGTTGATTAATGATGAAGTTCCTAAAAGAAAAAACTGAAATTGATCCCTCTACGCCCGAATCCATCTTTCAGTTTGGCTAATCGTGGCCGCCTAGGGCAGCTGCCGCGAGCAGGTCAGCCTCCACCGACGCTGCGAGCAGGGCTGCCGCCGGGGTCGGACTAGGGCAGCCGCCGCTGACGCCGCGAGCAGGGCAGCCGCCGCACGCCTCCCTTACCGCTCCTTCACTCGCGGCGAGGGGACAGTAGCACGCCGACCTCCCTCGCTAACCAGGCCACGGCGAGCGACTGTTGTTGGGGAATTCGACACGAGGCGAGGAGTTTGGCGACAACTGCGGCTCGGAGGGACTGGGGTGCACGGTGCGACAGTTCCATCGCTGTACATGGCCACCGCCGATCGTACACTGCACCAGCCGAAGCAGGTTAGAGAATGGATGCCGATAATTACTTGCAGAAATACGCACGGTAGTTTCACGCTAGCACTTTTTCCATATTCTAGATTGACATGATCAAATCAGGGCATGAGCAAGTCTATTAAGATCCTATGTAAGGTAGACTTCAGTTTCTTATTTTGTTTGAAGAATCGGTAAAGAGGAGCTTATGGTGGAAGATTGTTAACTGTCGTGTATAGCTGGTACCTAAATCTGATCGAGTATCTTGCCTCTCATTCTGCACTGAACCTTATCTGTATTTTTAGGTACAAGCAGTTAAATTTTCTATTTGTATTTTATTTTCAACAACAGATTGAAGAAGCAATGAAACTCTATGTTAATATGACCGTATAACCACTTTATCTGCATTTTCAGTTTCAGACGATTGTGAGGACAGTGACTTCTTTTGTGTGCAGGATGAAGATGACAGTGAGGACAGTGACTTCTTTTGTGTGCATGATGAAGATGACAGAAATAGTTCAGCTGAGAATGATGAGGCCATTGCCTACAGAATGCAAGCAAAGGAAATAAAGAAGAAAACAAAAAAAAATGCTACCTCCAGGTTCAGCTGCTCGTAGAGCTCCAGGTGGAGCTGTTGCTAATGCGAAAATGCCAGCTCCATTTTGTCAAAGTTCATCTCAACCTGCTGCTAGAGTTAGCTTGCAATCAACATATCATGAGTCAGGTTCCCAACCAGTGACAACAGAGCAAGTCCCACAACATGGCAGGATGAAATGGTGGCTCTTTGGCACTGAAAAGACAGCAGCACCTCCAGGCCAAGATGGAGCAGAGTAGAAGCTGTGAAATTACCTAAATTTCATGCTTTTGGTGATATGTATATGAAGTGTATGCTATGTTATTTTCTGTACTGAAATTTGTATGGATGTTTGGCACTGATATACAATGATTTTGCTGATATGTACTGACGTGCACAACTACTTTCTTATGTGCACTGAATTATCTATGCTACTGGTGATATATTGCTCTCAAATTTAGTCCATTGCTATGATAAATATGCTGCTTGTTTGCTGTGATAAATATTCATTATTTGCATAGAAAAAATAGTTAAAATACTGCCCAATTTCTTCTCCATACCACAATACAGTACATTCAGATGCATTGACATTTGCTACACATGACCATACCACAATACATAGATGCCCAATTTCAGCTTACACTGATAATCAGTACACTACCAAAATGCTGCTCAGATTGTTGATAAAATGCTGCCCAGAGTGTACTGGAAATTATCAGTACAAACTGCTTCAGTTTTTCTTTTTTATCTTGCTTCAATCTGGACAGCATTGTCTAAACTGACGAGCACAATCTCCACCGTGTCTTGCTTCTTCTCTTCGTCCTGTGCCTGTCGGAGCTCCTCGTCTCCATGCGGATACGGCTGCCAAACATTCGCCGCCGCGCCGCTGTGCCGCCCCGCGAAGCAGTGACGGAGATGCATGCCGCCATGACATCGCCCCCACCATGGGGATACGGCTGCCAAACCGTCGCCGCTGCGCCCCTGTCTCGCCGTGAAGTACTGTTGGAGCTGTGCGCCGCCATGGATTCGCCGCCGCCACCGCGCCCTTGTGTCTCCCAGCAAAGTACTGCCGGAGCTGCGTGCCGCCATGGTCGTCGCTCGTCGGGACGGGAAGAACAGATGCCATCAACAAATATACCAACTCGATCGCAAAGTGCTTCTGCCTCCTCCATCGAGTGTCACTAGTAGAAAATGAGGCAACGGTGCGCCCCTTTAGTACCGGTTGACACAAAAACCGGTACTAAAGGAGGCATTAGCACCGGTTGGGTTTGTGCGTCAGCAGGGGCTCTGCGTCGAGCACCTTTAGTACCGGTTGTTCATACCAACCGGTACTAAAGATGGACCTTTAGTACCGGTTGCAAAGAACAACCGGTACTAAAGGGGGCTGCAGCGGTTGTTGGCCCCACGGCAAGCCCTTTAGTACCGGTTGGTAATAACAACCGGTACTAAAGGTTCTGCCTATATTTGCTTCTTCCAGCCCGAGGCAGCTCCATTTGAAGCAACTCAACCCAACACTCCATTTTTCCTCTCTCCCAAGCTCAAATTCACCACCATTTTCTCCAAAAACTTCCAAGATTGGTGGCACCTACATATATAAGGGTTAGCAACTTCATCTTCTCTTCCGGCATTTCAAGTTTAGCTCATTTTCGTGCAAGTTTAGCAAGTTTGATTTTGTGGTGCTTGCAAGGTGTTTGATGAAATGCCTAAGTTAGGGATTTCATTTGTTTTATATGCATTTTGATCTCAAATTAAAGTATAATTTGTGGTTTTATATAGTGTCGTCCCGTCCCCTTCCTGACCGCCGTCGATCGCCCGCGCCGCTCCGTCACCGACACCACCTCGGTGAGCCTCTTTTTTTATCTTTTATTTTAAAAAATGTTAGTTATATGATTTAAATGCATAATTATTTCTTGTATAATTTTCTTATGTTTTTTTATATGTATAGTGTCATGGTTTTGATATCCGTCCCCGTCGGCCCTCGTCCGGTCTATGATTCGATGTGGTATATTTTTATAACTATTTATTTTGTTTCATGGTTATAACAATCATGCCGACCAACTTGACATAGATATATTTTATTTAGGAGGTAGTTGAACCGGAAATTCCAGCCGACCCTATTGTCGAGTTTTTAGAAAAAGAAAACAACGATTTAAAAGCAAAATTGAAGATAAGTGAAGATCTTCGTCTCCAATGCCTAGAAGAGAAGATGGTATTGGACTTGAAGATTGCCGACATCGTTGATGCTCACGGGGTCGAGCTTGCCGACGTCGTCGCTGCTACGAGATGAAGATGGATGCAATGCGCGTCAAGCTTAAAAAGATTAGAAAATATGCCATTAGTCAAGAGGCTTGGTATCATTATGCTGTTGGTTCAATAGTTACCTTGGTTGCGATTCTGATCGCATTTGTTGTTGGATTTAAATTCTTTAGATAGTTGTATGTTAGTTTCTTTGATGTATGTTTCGTGAGAACTATGTATTACATTTGGGCACTACTCTACTTTGGTTTTAATGTGATGAACTTGTATTAATTAATTTGGTCACGTATCTCTATTCATTATTTAGCTGGTGTAATGGTTTTTGATGTATTTATGTAATGCAGATGAGCCGAGAATGGATGTACGGTGATCGACGCTGTCCCGAGTTCATTGATGGCATGCATCGTTTTCTCGATGTGGTTAAGTTAAACAAGCTGAAGAATGGTTTTATGATTTGTCCATGTGATGAATGTCGGAATACGAGGAATTACCCGAGCGTAAGAACCATACACTCCCACTTGTTGCGACAAGGCTTCATGCCCAATTATTTTTGTTGGACCAAGCATGGAGAAAGAGGGGTTATAATGGAAGACCCTGAAGAAGAGGATGATGACAACTATCCTGTGTTCTCTGAACACGGTGATACTACAATGGGGGAAGACGAAGTTGAGCTCGAGGTCATTGTTGATCAGTCCGATGATGATGATCTTCGTCGGGTCATTCTTGATGAACAGATGAAGTGCGGAAGTGAAAACGAGTGGTCGAAGTTGGAGCGCATGTTAGAGGATCACAAAAAATTGTTGTACCCAAATTGTGAAGATGGCCAGAAAAAGCTGGGTACCACCCTGGAATTGCTGCAGTGGAAGGCAAAGAATGGAATATCTGACAAGGCATTTCAGGAGTTGCTACAAATATTTAAGAAGAGTCTTCCAAGGAATAATGAATTGCCGCACAATACATACGAAGCAAAGAAGATTGTCTGCCCTCTAGGATTAGAGGTGGAGAAGATACATGCATGCATCAATGACTGCATCCTCTACCGCGGTGAGAAGTACGAGAATTTGAATGCATGCCCGATATGCGGTGCATTGCGGTATAAGATCGGGCGAGATGACCCAGGTGATGTTGAGGGCGAGCCGAGCCCCAGGAAGAGGGTTCCCGCGAAGGTGATGTGGTATGCTCCTATAATACCACGGTTGAAACGTTTGTTCCGAAACAAAGAGCATGCCAAGTTGTTGCGATGGCACAAAGAAGACCGTAAGGAAGACGAGATGCTGAGACACCCCGCTGATGGGTCTCAGTGGAGAAACATCGACAGTGCGTTTGGATTTTGCAGCTGACGCAAGGAACTTAAGGTTTGGTCTAAGTACAGATGGCTTGAATCCGTTTGGGGAGCAGAGCAGCAGTCATAGCACCTGGCCCGTGACTCTATGTATCTATAACCTTCCTCCTTGGTTGTGCATGAAGCAAAAGTATATTATGATGCCAGTGCTTATCCAAGGCCCGAGCAACCCGGCAACGACATTGATGTGTATCTGAGGCCATTAGTTGACGAACTTTTACAGTTGTGGTCTGACGAAGGCGTACGTGTGTGGGATGAGTACAAACAGGAGGAATTTGGCCTACGAGCGTTGCTGTTTGTAACCATCAATGATTGGCCTGCTCTTAGTAACATTTCAGGACAGTCAAACAAGGGATACAATGCATGCACGCACTGTTTAGATAAGACTGACAGTATATATTTAGGTAACAAGAATGTGTACCTTGGTCATCGTCGATTTCTTCCAAACAGGCATCCCGTAAAAAAGGCAGGCAAGCATTTCAAAGGTGAGGCAGATAACCGAACGAAGCCTACACGCCCTGATGGTGATGTTATATATGGCATGGTCAAGGATTTGGAAGTAATATTTGGAAAGGGTCCTGGCAGTCTAAATGTTCCGAAAGACGCTAACACGTACCCTTGTGGAAGAAGTCTCGATATTTTGGGATTTACCCTATTGGAAAATCCTAGAGGTTCGCTCTGCAATCGACGTGATGCACGTGACGAAAAATCTTTGCGTGAACCTGCTAAACTTCTTAGGCGTGTATGGGAAGACGAAAGATACATCGGATGCACGGCAGGACCAGCAAAGTACGCACGAACGAGACAACCTGAATCCAGAGAAGTACCAAGGTACTGCCAGCTACGCTCTTACCAAAGAAGAGAAGGAGATCTTTTTTCAAGTCCTGAGCAGTATCAAGGTCCCGTCTGGCTACTCGTCGAATATAAAGGGAATAATAAACATGGCAGAGAAAAAGTTCCAAAACCTGAAGTCTCATGACTGCCACGTGATTATGACACAATTACTTCCGGTTGCATTGAGGGGGCTTCTACCGGAAAACGTTCGAGTACCCATTGTGAAGCTATGTGCATTCCTGAATGCAATTTCTCAGAAGGTAATCGATCCAGCAACTCTACCAAGTTTACAGACGGGTGTGGTCCAATGTCTTGTCAGCTTCGAGTTGGTGTTTCCACCGTCCTTCTTCAATATTATGACGCACCTCATAGTTCACCTAGTCGAAGAGATTTCCATTCTCGGTCCTGTATTTCTACACAACATGTTCCCCTTTGAGAGGTTCATGGGAGTCTTAAAGAAATACGTTCATAACCGTGCTAGGCCAGAAGGAAGCATGTCCAAGGGCTATGGAACAGAGGAGGTCATTGAGTTTTGTGTTGACTTTATTCCTGATCTTAAGCCGATCGGTGTTCCTCAATCGCGCCATGAGGGGAGACTGCGTGGAAAAGGCACGCTAGGAAAGAAAGCAACAAGAAGTATGGACGGGCATTCTTTCACTCAAGCACACTACACAGTTCTACAAAATTCCAGATTGGTGGCTCCGTATATCGTGAAACACATGGATATTTTACGCTCCGAATACCCGGAGGAGACTAACTTCTGGATTAAAGGAAAGCACGTGGAAACTTTCGGCAGTTGGTTGCGTACACATCTCATTAATAACACCACTGTTGGAGATGAGCTATACTTGTTGGCCAATGTAGCGCCCCGACCCGACTACTATACAGTGATGCTGTGTGTCACCGGTTAAGCGATACAACCGGAGGTTACGGGTTTACCAATCCCCGGCCAAAACCTTTAGCAGGTGTTGCTCGGAATTGATCATCGGCAACACAACACCCCGATTGACGCCTTAACACAGGCACAACTATCATAGAATAATAATAAGATCAAGACTTGTGGAACAACTGGCACCGCACAGACTCTACGACACAAATCAATATAATTCAACTCTTATAATCGAGAAAGATGCAGATATTACAACCAGAGGTCACAGACCCAACAGTACATCAAGCGGAAGCGCAAAAGGTTGTTCTAAACAACAAGAACCAAATATGGCCTAAGAGGCCTACAAATAAACACTCCAGCGCCAGCTGTTCCGGGATGTCCCAAGCTGCCACCTGGGAACCCCAGACTACTCGTCGACGTCCACCAAGAACCCACCTTCGAGGTCGGTGAAGTCCTCCTCTGAAACAAAGCAAAGACGTTGAGTTCGACGAACTCGCAAGATTATAATATAGAGCTTTAGCTCGATGAGGCTTTCAAGGTTTTATGGCTCTTTTGCATAAAGCTGATTTTATTTTAAATAAACAACAATCCATGGCATCGACTAATCAGAAGATTTTCAAAAGAGGGTAAGAAGTAACTCTTTTCTCTTGAGACACAATTTCTCATCATCACCATCACCATCATCATGTACCTGTTCATCAAAGGCACCTCCCCGAATCACCCTCGAGGAAGTCAACCTTACAATCTTGAGTGGTACCTCTAGTACCCAAGTTTTAATCATTTCGTTAAAGTTATTCTATGATCATCGTCCATTCCCAAGTCGTCCATAACCGCGGACACGGCTTCTCGAAAAGATTTATCCCTGCAGGGGTGTACAAAGTGGAAGTCCCCGGAGTCCCGAGGGGCCCCAGCTCCTTCGCCACACGTACCGTCCGGCCCATTACCTGATCATTAGCTCTCTTCCGGGGAAAGCCGGCTGGGTGGGAGCGGTGTCGACTTCTCCCTCGTTAAAGACTTTCCAGGATCATCAGTGAGGACGGAATAGATCAACACACTGTCCCGTGGCCACTTATTTTCCTAACACCACCATCCTCATCTCAGTTCACACCACCATCAACGCACGCGCAAATGGAAAGCCAAACTAGAGGACCCTGGCTAGTCCCGCCCGAGTTATTTAGTCTATGAGGGTTCCTGCAATTGCATAGGCCTCACGCATGGTTGCACGCTCAGTCTTGGTTCAGGAGGTACAGAACTCGCACCTAGGCGGCGAGAACGAGACAACCCACCACATTCCATGTGGCCTCTCATCCCCGCCTTTAAGCATGTTATTATCCATTACCACAGTTCTCCACCATCAACATCACTGTCACAAGTCACCACCTGTTTCCAGCATGTACCATCATAGTACCTCTAGGCATTTAACTACGCATGGCTAAGCATCAACTAGCATAGTTAAGTATCTCATGGCCAACAATCCAAACCTATGGTATTAGGAGGGGAAAGAGGTAATTGGCATAGGGAATTTAATGCAACTGTAGGATACTCTAATCCAGGCAAAAGACATTTAGAACCGCATGCAATATTATAGTGGAGAAAATATTTGCGGAAAACATAGGATAAGATATGCTCAGAGGGGGATTACGCTTGCCTTGTTCAGAGTGCTGGTAGTACTGCTCGGCGGGGTATTGAGGTGGAACCCCTCTGCTTGACCTATCGAAACATAACGCACGGGAAGCAACAATCAATCACCACACATTTCTTAACAAATGCAATGCGCAAACACATGATGGCATGACATCTTTAGTGCATGGGAATTATTATAGCGAGATCTACCAATTTTATCGGGTGCGGAGAGAATTATTCAACAAGGGAGAAATATAGCTCTACATGGGTTTTAATGCTTTCCTGTGCTATAAGTTCATGTAAACATGCATGCAAGTGATGTTATGGATTAGTGCACATTTTTCTGAGCGTTTCGATATAAAGAACACATTTTTCGGAGGTACCGAGTAGAAGTTATCAATTTTATAATTTCTCTTTTTAATTAATTACTTTTAATTATTTTAATTTCCAACGATAATAATAATTACTCGATCACGAGGGAAAGAGATGGAACACAAGGAATCATCGAAGATCGATGTCCCTAAGTGTGCGAGGGAGTAGCGGAAACAATCGCTAACGAGGAGGAAAAGAAAAAGATAGACAGGAAAAAAAAAGAAACAGTGTAGCCGGCCTGTGGCCCGGTTGGGCCGGCTGGCAGGCCGGCCTGTTAACAGAACGGACCGGCTATGAGGCCGGTTGTGCCGGCTCAGAGGCCGGCCTCGTAGCAGAGCGGCCCGGCTCGTGGCCCGGTTAAGACCGGGCCCAAGGCCGGTTAGGGGCCCGATGGGAGCGGCACTGAGGCCGGTTCGACCGGTCTCGCGACCGGGCGTGCGAGCTGGCGAGGGATGCCACGGTGGGCGGCACGGCGGTGATGGCTACGGCGCTCCGGCGAGGATACGGCGAGAGAGGGAGAGGGGAAGGGACCCGTGAGGTCCAGGAGCTCACCACGGACTCGTGCACGGCGGCGGAGTGGCCGGAGGTGGGACGGCGGCGGCGGATTCGGGCGGCAGAGCCCCAGAACGGCCGCGGGGAAGACGGCGACGGCGCGGCCAATTCCCGGCGTCCCGAGTCGATTGCTTCTGCGGGGAGGAAGAGGAGAGCACGGCGAAGCGGTTGGTGGAGCTCGATCTGCTCCCTGGGCACGCAAGCGATGGCGACGAGCTCGGCCATGGTGGCTAGGGTTCGAGCTCGTGGGGAACAGCTAGAGAGGAGAACGGGGAAGAAATCGGGAGAGAGAGCAGAGGGCGACCTCCTGGAGCTTGCTCTCCTTGCATTGAAGGCAGAGAGGGGCCTGGCGTCGAGCTGGTTCGGTGGTGCGACGCGAGCAACGGCAGCTCGGTCGCTACAGCGACGAAGAAGATGGCGTTTTCGCAAAAACCCCCTGGAACCTTTTCTGCCATCACAGATTGGTCCCTGTCCAGCACTGTCTTGAACTTTGCCGATTTAATTGGGGTACCAGGGCAACTCCAAATGTAATGAAATTTGGTGGGAAATTATTATTTGTTACAAAGAGCCTCTGGTAAAAATTGGAGCTCATTTGGAACAAGTTTGTAGAACAAACTTGTTTCACTTTCTTTTCTGCCCCATTTTCAAATCATTTAATTGAGCTTCTTATTTTATTCCAAAAATGCTGAAATTATTCATGTGGGCTACTCATGTAAGGTATAGGCTCCACAAATTTTTGGGGTTCAAGATAAGATGTTAAGCACCACCTTTGTTTGAAGAGGTTTAAAAAGGGATTTTTGGAAGGTTTGAATTTGAAAGCACTTTAGAGCTTTTAATACAAGTCCAAAATAATACTTCGAGCTCTTGGAGCTTCCTTGACAAATATAAGAAGACAAAGTAATTGTTTTTGCAAGTTTGGGTGCTTCCCTTGATTTGAGATTTTAGTTAAACAAGTTGAGCATTTTGTTTTCCAATGTTGCCAAACCAAGTGTTTTATTTGTTAAGCAATTTAATATGGATGCCATGATGCAATGGAGCACAAAAAGTGGAAATTTTTCTCGGGTTTTAGGTTTTCAAACTTTGGGCTGTTACAACTCTACCCTCCTTACAGGAATCTCGTCCCGAGATTCTAAGAGTAGGAAAGAGGGAAAAGAGGTTACGACGGCCTTCAACGGTCTTCTCGGTGTAGAGTGATTCAGCGCATCATGAAGATCTTCATCGGCTTCACTTCGAGGTCACCATCAAAGTACACCATAGGAAAGAAGGAAAACTCACCGGAAGGATGGACCTTTGGGAAGATATCACGACCGAGTACCTCCTAGTAGAACTTAGGATGAGACTTCGAGCATCCCTTGATTTGACGGTTAAGGGACACATGCGGGGGACGGAAGATTGATAAGGAGTTTCCAGTTGGCAGACAACTGTTTCTCAAAGATTCGGAATATGAACTTTGCACAGGGCTTTGAATTTCTGAAGACGAAGGTGAAGCAAGATTCCAACAGATGAAGAGGCGGCTTAACCTATACGGCTTGAGTAGAACTTTCCTCACGGAGGAGCATTGCGGATCACAGAAGAAGGACCAAGAGAATTTTAGAAACCCCAGAAACGATAGTATCGGGAAAACTTCTTGATGTTCTAGACATCGAGGACAAGCTTCATGAGGATCACCAACCGTCGTTTCTGATTGCGATTCAGATCTGGTTAGGTGTAGAAATACTTCAAACTCAACAGGTATGAATAGGAAGTCTTCGCAAAGGATACCTACGGATTACATTTGCTAGAACCCCAAGAGCTAGACTAGAAGGTCCAACTCCACAGGAGGAACAAGATTGCAGAACTCATGTATTAGCAACTTGTCATAAGACATTTGCACCTACATGAATTACTTGCAATGAGACACAGTTGAGCCCTGCTTGAGGAACATCAAAGAAGACAAAAGGATTTCTTGGAATCCTTCTCCTTCTTGAACAGTTCCACTAGTGGCTTGGAGGCATTTACGAAAATTCTCAAGGAAGGGAGGTAACCACGTACCATACCAAGAAGATTTGCACATACAGGATTGAGTTGGGATGATTCCGAGGAGTCAAGACAATTTACTCAGATCCACGGCGACATCTTTCAACAATTGCACGTGAATCATAGAAAGTCATTTCTAACTTCGAGAATACATGCCTTGTGGCGACATAAGTTAGTGCTAACAAGTTTACAATGCTACGCCCACTATTCCATATAAATCTCCTCAAACATGGAGGAAAATAAGAGGTAGTTGATGGCTCAACAACCAACTTATCTAGATACTCCAAGATGGTCGACTCATATGTCACATGAACGGGCATAAGCACTGCTCAGATTAACACATTCAGGGAGGTCGGTCGGAGTTTGATTTGACGATAGCCCAATTCAAATCAAAAGATTTGAAGGGTAGCATATCCATAGAGGAGATACCACCTTGTTTCAACATGAACAGACTAGTCATCCCCTTGAGAATGAACTATCACAGACAGAGAATAATTCAGGACATCCAACACGAATTTCTTGGAGAAAGGAGTTGTTCAGCGAACCAGCTTACTCATAAGCTCAACATCACGGACAGGTGACAACCTGGCGATACTTCTGGAAGAACCTACAGAATACCACGATCCATCTACAGGATATCATGACATACCATTCCAAGGATCTTCTGCATTTGCATTATTGACTAGATTATCACGATCCACCGGTATGTCTTGAGTTCAAGAGAGAATCATGCCTTTCAAGGCACAATGAGGTGGTCTTGGGAGCTTCGGCACAAACCTAGCTCTTTGACCGAGGAAGGGCACCGGAGAGAACGAAGTGTAGGAGCATCACTTCATCAAGGAGATCATGATACTTAGCACGAGTGCACACTCTTTATACCAAGATATCGTGCCACTCTAAGATGGAACAGAAACAGAGACTAATAAACCTCTTATTCTGTGGACTACAAAACTTTGACCTAGCCCGAGAAGTGGACAAGGTACTGGAGTTTGTTTCTCCTAACAAAACGAAGTGGAAGATCTTGACGGATCAAGAGAGTGACTTGCATCGGAAGACACCAATGCACGATAGAAACATGACGGTCAAACGAAAGACAAGGGTCGGAAAGAAGATCAGAGTAAGAAACATGCTCAGGAGAAATCCTAAGATGTTGGAGATGCACCGGTTATTACTCAATTGTGATAACCATGCCCAAAAAGGAGAGATGCAGCAGAGTCATGAACATAGTTGGAAGACTTGCTAGAAGGATTTTTGTCGTAAACCAGATGGTTCCAAGACAGAACTTAGAATGAGGCTAAGGGAGAGCTGAAGTTACATCGCCAGCTAAGGTGTGGGAAATGGTTGGACATTTCCTCACTGACCACATAAAGGGCTTGGGTTGAAGGTCAGCTTCATGTGCCGGGAACCATAAATAGCATAACGATCACATGGGTAACAACCCACGCAATTCAACATACCAGATTCACAGCACAATCCGGGACCTTATGTTCAAGACCTTGGGATAGAACCCGAAGAAAGGAACAAATGATTAGACTCGGTACGGATAACAAGATTCATAAACATTTGAGTTGACCTCGGTTTGTATCGCAGCGGGAGCAGCTGGACACATAACACTAGAAGTAGAACCCAACCCACGTGATACTCCTAATTTTGAAGTAACAGATGAGGAGTGAAAACTTTTAACTCAAATCGAGGTAAGATTGCTCCGAGATTAGAGGGTAACCAGGTAAGGAGTAAAAAGAATCCTAAGATGGTTTTCACAACTCATTTTTAGGTTAGAAATATTTTCACAAACGCTAGACTCAACGTCGACCAGTAGAAAGGGTTTCCTACAGGCAGTCCTGCTCTGATACCAACTTGTAGCGCCCCGACCCGACTACTATACAGTGATGCTGTGTGTCACCGGTTAAGCGATACAACCGGAGGTTACGGGTTTACCAATCCCCGGCCAAAACCTTTGGCAGGTGTTGCTCGAAATTGATCATCGGCAACACAACACCCCGATTGATGCCTTAACACAGGCACAGGTATCATAGTATAATAATAAGATCAAGACTTGTGGAACAACTGGCACCGCACAGACTCTACGACACAAATCAATATAATTCAACTCTTATAATCGAGAAAGATGCAGATATTACAACCAGAGGTCACAGACCCAACAGTACATCAAGCGGAAGCGCAAAAGGTTGTTCTAAACAACAAGAACCAAATATGGCCTAAGAGGCCTACAAATAAACACTCCAGCGCCAGCTGTTCCGGGATGTCCCAAGCTGCCACCTGGGAACCCCAGACTACTCGTCGACGTCCACCAAGAACCCACCTTCGAGGTCGGTGAAGTCCTCCTCTGAAACAAAGCAAAGACGTTGAGTTCGACGAACTCGCAAGATTATAATATAGAGCTTTAGCTCGATGAGGCTTTCAAGGTTTTATGGCTCTTTTGCATAAAGCTGATTTTATTTTAAATAAACAACAATCCATGGCATCGACTAATCAGAAGATTTTCAAAAGAGGGTAAGAAGTAACTCTTTTCTCTTGAGACACAATTTCTCATCATCACCATCACCATCATCATGTACCTGTTCATCAAAGGCACCTCCCCGAATCACCCTCGAGGAAGTCAACCTTACAATCTTGAGTGGTACCTCTAGTACCCAAGTTTTAATCATTTCGTTAAAGTTATTCTATGATCATCGTCCATTCCCAAGTCGTCCATAACCGCGGACACGGCTTCTCGAAAAGATTTATCCCTGCAGGGGTGTACAAAGTGGAAGTCCCCGGAGTCCCGAGGGGCCCCAGCTCCTTCGCCACACGTACCGTCCGGCCCATTACCTGATCATTAGCTCTCTTCCGGGGAAAGCCGGCTGGGTGGGAGCGGTGTCGACTTCTCCCTCGTTAAAGACTTTCCAGGATCATCAGTGAGGACGGAATAGATCAACACACTGTCCCGTGGCCACTTATTTTCCTAACACCACCATCCTCATCTCAGTTCACACCACCATCAACGCACGCGCAAATGGAAAGCCAAACTAGAGGACCCTGGCTAGTCCCGCCCGAGTTATTTAGTCTATGAGGGTTCCTGCAATTGCATAGGCCTCACGCATGGTTGCACGCTCAGTCTTGGTTCAGGAGGTACAGAACTCGCACCTAGGCGGCGAGAACGAGACAACCCACCACATTCCATGTGGCCTCTCATCCCCGCCTTTAAGCATGTTATTATCCATTACCACAGTTCTCCACCATCAACATCACTGTCACAAGTCACCACCTGTTTCCAGCATGTACCATCATAGTACCTCTAGGCATTTAACTACGCATGGCTAAGCATCAACTAGCATAGTTAAGTATCTCATGGCCAACAATCCAAACCTATGGTATTAGGAGGGGAAAGAGGTAATTGGCATAGGGAATTTAATGCAACTGTAGGATACTCTAATCCAGGCAAAAGACATTTAGAACCGCATGCAATATTATAGTGGAGAAAATATTTGCGGAAAACATAGGATAAGATATGCTCAGAGGGGGGATTACGCTTGCCTTGTTCAGAGTGCTGGTAGTACTGCTCGGCGGGGTATTGAGGTGGAACCCCTCTGCTTGACCTATCGAAACATAACGCACGGGAAGCAACAATCAATCACCACACATTTCTTAACAAATGCAATGCGCAAACACATGATGGCATGACATCTTTAGTGCATGGGAATTATTATAGCGAGATCTACCAATTTTATCGGGTGCGGAGAGAACTATTCAACAAGGGAGAAATATAGCTCTACATGGGTTTTAATGCTTTCCTGTGCTATAAGTTCATGTAAACATGCATGCAAGTGATGTTATGGATTAGTGCACATTTTTCTGAGCGTTTCGATATAAAGAACACATTTTTCGGAGGTACCGAGTAGAAGTTATCAATTTTATAATTTCTCTTTTTAATTAATTACTTTTAATTATTTTAATTTCCAACGATAATAATAATTACTCGATCACGAGGGAAAGAGATGGAACACAAGGAATCATCGAAGATCGATGTCCCTAAGTGTGCGAGGGAGTAGCGGAAACAATCGCTAACGAGGAGGAAAAGAAAAAGATAGACAGGAAAAAAAAAGAAACAGTGTAGCCGGCCTGTGGCCCGGTTGGGCCGGCTGGCAGGCCGGCCTGTTAACAGAACGGACCGGCTATGAGGCCGGTTGTGCCGGCTCAGAGGCCGGCCTCGTAGCAGAGCGGCCCGGCTCGTGGCCCGGTTAAGACCGGGCCCAAGGCCGGTTAGGGGCCCGATGGGAGCGGCACTGAGGCCGGTTCGACCGGTCTCGCGACCGGGCGTGCGAGCTGGCGAGGGATGCCACGGTGGGCGGCACGGCGGTGATGGCTACGGCGCTCCGGCGAGGATACGGCGAGAGAGGGAGAGGGGAAGGGACCCGTGAGGTCCAGGAGCTCACCACGGACTCGTGCACGGCGGCGGAGTGGCCGGAGGTGGGACGGCGGCGGCGGATTCGGGCGGCAGAGCCCCAGAACGGCCGCGGGGAAGACGGCGACGGCGCGGCCAATTCCCGGCGTCCCGAGTCGATTGCTTCTGCGGGGAGGAAGAGGAGAGCACGGCGAAGCGGTTGGTGGAGCTCGATCTGCTCCCTGGGCACGCAAGCGATGGCGACGAGCTCGGCCATGGTGGCTAGGGTTCGAGCTCGTGGGGAACAGCTAGAGAGGAGAACGGGGAAGAAATCGGGAGAGAGAGCAGAGGGCGACCTCCTGGAGCTTGCTCTCCTTGCATTGAAGGCAGAGAGGGGCCTGGCGTCGAGCTGGTTCGGTGGTGCGACGCGAGCAACGGCAGCTCGGTCGCTACAGCGACGAAGAAGATGGCGTTTTCGCAAAAACCCCCTGGAACCTTTTCTGCCATCACAGATTGGTCCCTGTCCAGCACTGTCTTGAACTTTGCCGATTTAATTGGGGTACCAGGGCAACTCCAAATGTAATGAAATTTGGTGGGAAATTATTATTTGTTACAAAGAGCCTCTGGTAAAAATTGGAGCTCATTTGGAACAAGTTTGTAGAACAAACTTGTTTCACTTTCTTTTCTGCCCCATTTTCAAATCATTTAATTGAGCTTCTTATTTTATTCCAAAAATGCTGAAATTATTCATGTGGGCTACTCATGTAAGGTATAGGCTCCACAAATTTTTGGGGTTCAAGATAAGATGTTAAGCACCACCTTTGTTTGAAGAGGTTTAAAAAGGGATTTTTGGAAGGTTTGAATTTGAAAGCACTTTAGAGCTTTTAATACAAGTCCAAAATAATACTTCGAGCTCTTGGAGCTTCCTTGACAAATATAAGAAGACAAAGTAATTGTTTTTGCAAGTTTGGGTGCTTCCCTTGATTTGAGATTTTAGTTAAACAAGTTGAGCATTTTGTTTTCCAATGTTGCCAAACCAAGTGTTTTATTTGTTAAGCAATTTAATATGGATGCCATGATGCAATGGAGCACAAAAAGTGGAAATTTTTCTCGGGTTTTAGGTTTTCAAACTTTGGGCTGTTACAACTCTACCCTCCTTACAGGAATCTCGTCCCGAGATTCTAAGAGTAGGAAAGAGGGAAAAGAGGTTACGACGGCCTTCAACGGTCTTCTCGGTGTAGAGTGATTCAGCGCATCATGAAGATCTTCATCGGCTTCACTTCGAGGTCACCATCAAAGTACACCATAGGAAAGAAGGAAAACTCACCGGAAGGATGGACCTTTGGGAAGATATCACGACCGAGTACCTCCTAGTAGAACTTAGGATGAGACTTCGAGCATCCCTTGATTTGACGGTTAAGGGACACATGCGGGGGACGGAAGATTGATAAGGAGTTTCCAGTTGGCAGACAACTGTTTCTCAAAGATTCGGAATATGAACTTTGCACAGGGCTTTGAATTTCTGAAGACGAAGGTGAAGCAAGATTCCAACAGATGAAGAGGCGGCTTAACCTATACGGCTTGAGTAGAACTTTCCTCACGGAGGAGCATTGCGGATCACAGAAGAAGGACCAAGAGAATTTTAGAAACCCCAGAAACGATAGTATCGGGAAAACTTCTTGATGTTCTAGACATCGAGGACAAGCTTCATGAGGATCACCAACCGTCGTTTCTGATTGCGATTCAGATCTGGTTAGGTGTAGAAATACTTCAAACTCAACAGGTATGAATAGGAAGTCTTCGCAAAGGATACCTACGGATTACATTTGCTAGAACCCCAAGAGCTAGACTAGAAGGTCCAACTCCACAGGAGGAACAAGATTGCAGAACTCATGTATTAGCAACTTGTCATAAGACATTTGCACCTACATGAATTACTTGCAATGAGACACAGTTGAGCCCTGCTTGAGGAACATCAAAGAAGACAAAAGGATTTCTTGGAATCCTTCTCCTTCTTGAACAGTTCCACTAGTGGCTTGGAGGCATTTACGAAAATTCTCAAGGAAGGGAGGTAACCACGTACCATACCAAGAAGATTTGCACATACAGGATTGAGTTGGGATGATTCCGAGGAGTCAAGACAATTTACTCAGATCCACGGCGACATCTTTCAACAATTGCACGTGAATCATAGAAAGTCATTTCTAACTTCGAGAATACATGCCTTGTGGCGACATAAGTTAGTGCTAACAAGTTTACAATGCTACGCCCACTATTCCATATAAATCTCCTCAAACATGGAGGAAAATAAGAGGTAGTTGATGGGCTCAACAACCAACTTATCTAGATACTCCAAGATGGTCGACTCATATGTCACATGAACGGGCATAAGCACTGCTCAGATTAACACATTCAGGGAGGTCGGTCGGAGTTTGATTTGACGATAGCCCAATTCAAATCAAAAGATTTGAAGGGTAGCATATCCATAGAGGAGATACCACCTTGTTTCAACATGAACAGACTAGTCATCCCCTTGAGAATGAACTATCACAGACAGAGAATAATTCAGGACATCCAACACGAATTTCTTGGAGAAAGGAGTTGTTCAGCGAACCAGCTTACTCATAAGCTCAACATCACGGACAGGTGACAACCTGGCGATACTTCTGGAAGAACCTACAGAATACCACGATCCATCTACAGGATATCATGACATACCATTCCAAGGATCTTCTGCATTTGCATTATTGACTAGATTATCACGATCCACCGGTATGTCTTGAGTTCAAGAGAGAATCATGCCTTTCAAGGCACAATGAGGTGGTCTTGGGAGCTTCGGCACAAACCTAGCTCTTTGACCGAGGAAGGGCACCGGAGAAAACGAAGTGTAGGAGCATCACTTCATCAAGGAGATCATGATACTTAGCACGAGTGCACACTCTTTATACCAAGATATCGTGCCACTCTAAGATGGAACAGAAACAGAGACTAATAAACCTCTTATTCTGTGGACTACAAAACTTTGACCTAGCCCGAGAAGTGGACAAGGTACTGGAGTTTGTTTCTCCTAACAAAACGAAGTGGAAGATCTTGACGGATCAAGAGAGTGACTTGCATCGGAAGACACCAATGCACGATAGAAACATGACGGTCAAACGAAAGACAAGGGTCGGAAAGAAGATCAGAGTAAGAAACATGCTCAGGAGAAATCCTAAGATGTTGGAGATGCACCGGTTATTACTCAATTGTGATAACCATGCCCAAAAAGGAGAGATGCAGCAGAGTCATGAACATAGTTGGAAGACTTGCTAGAAGGATTTTTGTCGTAAACCAGATGGTTCCAAGACAGAACTTAGAATGAGGCTAAGGGAGAGCTGAAGTTACATCGCCAGCTAAGGTGTGGGAAATGGTTGGACATTTCCTCACTGACCACATAAAGGGCTTGGGTTGAAGGTCAGCTTCATGTGCCGGGAACCATAAATAGCATAACGATCACATGGGTAACAACCCACGCAATTCAACATACCAGATTCACAGCACAATCCGGGACCTTATGTTCAAGACCTTGGGATAGAACCCGAAGAAAGGAACAAATGATTAGACTCGGTACGGATAACAAGATTCATAAACATTTGAGTTGACCTCGGTTTGTATCGCAGCGGGAGCAGCTGGACACATAACACTAGAAGTAGAACCCAACCCACGTGATACTCCTAATTTTGAAGTAACAGATGAGGAGTGAAAACTTTTAACTCAAATCGAGGTAAGATTGCTCCGAGATTAGAGGGTAACCAGGTAAGGAGTAAAAAGAATCCTAAGATGGTTTTCACAACTCATTTTTAGGTTAGAAATATTTTCACAAACGCTAGACTCAACGTCGACCAGTAGAAAGGGTTTCCTACAGGCAGTCCTGCTCTGATACCAACTTGTAGCGCCCCGACCCGACTACTATACAGTGATGCTGTGTGTCACCGGTTAAGCGATACAACCGGAGGTTACGGGTTTACCAATCCCCGGCCAAAACCTTTGGCAGGTGTTGCTCGAAATTGATCATCGGCAACACAACACCCCGATTGATGCCTTAACACAGGCACAGGTATCATAGTATAATAATAAGATCAAGACTTGTGGAACAACTGGCACCGCACAGACTCTACGACACAAATCAATATAATTCAACTCTTATAATCGAGAAAGATGCAGATATTACAACCAGAGGTCACAGACCCAACAGTACATCAAGCGGAAGCGCAAAAGGTTGTTCTAAACAACAAGAACCAAATATGGCCTAAGAGGCCTACAAATAAACACTCCAGCGCCAGCTGTTCCGGGATGTCCCAAGCTGCCACCTGGGAACCCCAGACTACTCGTCGACGTCCACCAAGAACCCACCTTCGAGGTCGGTGAAGTCCTCCTCTGAAACAAAGCAAAGACGTTGAGTTCGACGAACTCGCAAGATTATAATATAGAGCTTTAGCTCGATGAGGCTTTCAAGGTTTTATGGCTCTTTTGCATAAAGCTGATTTTATTTTAAATAAACAACAATCCATGGCATCGACTAATCAGAAGATTTTCAAAAGAGGGTAAGAAGTAACTCTTTTCTCTTGAGACACAATTTCTCATCATCACCATCACCATCATCATGTACCTGTTCATCAAAGGCACCTCCCCGAATCACCCTCGAGGAAGTCAACCTTACAATCTTGAGTGGTACCTCTAGTACCCAAGTTTTAATCATTTCGTTAAAGTTATTCTATGATCATCGTCCATTCCCAAGTCGTCCATAACCGCGGACACGGCTTCTCGAAAAGATTTATCCCTGCAGGGGTGTACAAAGTGGAAGTCCCCGGAGTCCCGAGGGGCCCCAGCTCCTTCGCCACACGTACCGTCCGGCCCATTACCTGATCATTAGCTCTCTTCCGGGGAAAGCCGG
Organism: Poa pratensis; assembly: GCA_947311845.1. Classification (NCBI taxonomy): domain Eukaryota; kingdom Viridiplantae; phylum Streptophyta; class Magnoliopsida; order Poales; family Poaceae; genus Poa; species Poa pratensis. Next base: position 1,356,490 of record CAMZMU010000101.1, read on the forward strand.
CTGGGTGGGAGCGGTGTCGACTTCTCCCTCGTTAAAGACTTTCCAGGATCATCAGTGAGGACGGAATAGATCAACACACTGTCCCGTGGCCACTTATTTTCCTAACACCACCATCCTCATCTCAGTTCACACCACCATCAACGCACGCGCAAATGGAAAGCCAAACTAGAGGACCCTGGCTAGTCCCGCCCGAGTTATTTAGTCTATGAGGGTTCCTGCAATTGCATAGGCCTCACGCATGGTTGCACGCTCAGTCTTGGTTCAGGAGGTACAGAACTCGCACCTAGGCGGCGAGAACGAGACAACCCACCACATTCCATGTGGCCTCTCATCCCCGCCTTTAAGCATGTTATTATCCATTACCACAGTTCTCCACCATCAACATCACTGTCACAAGTCACCACCTATTTCCAGCATGTACCATCATAGTACCTCTAGGCATTTAACTACGCATGGCTAAGCATCAACTAGCATAGTTAAGTATCTCATGGCCAACAATCCAAACCTATGGTATTAGGAGGGGAAACAGGTAATTGGCATAGGGAATTTAATGCAACTGTAGGATACTCTAATCCAGGCAAAAGACATTTAGAACCGCATGCAATATTATAGTGGAGAAAATATTTGCGGAAAACATAGGATAAGATATGCTCAGAGGGGGGATTACGCTTGCCTTGTTCAGAGTGCTGGTAGTACTGCTCGGCGGGGTATTGAGGTGGAACCCCATCTGCTTGACCTATCGAAACATAACGCACGGGAAGCAACAATCAATCACCACACATTTCTTAACAAATGCAATGCACAAACACATGATGGCATGACATCTTTAGTGCATGGGAATTATTATAGCGAGATCTACCAATTTTATCGGGTGCGGAGAGAACTATTCAACAAGGGAGAAATATAGCTCTACATGGGTTTTAATGCTTTCCTGTGCTATAAGTTCATGTAAACATGCATGCAAGTGATGTTATGGATTAGTGCACATTTTTCTGAGCGTTTCGATATAAAGAACACATTTTTCGGAGGTACCGAGTAGAAGTTATCAATTTTATAATTTCTCTTTTTAATTAATTACTTTTAATTATTTTAATTTCCAACGATAATAATAATTACTCGATCACGAGGGAAAGAGATGGAACACAAGGAATCATCGAAGATCGATGTCCCTAAGTGTGCGAGGGAGTAGCGAAAACAATCGCTAACGAGGAGGAAAAGAAAAAGATAGACAGGAAAAAAAAAGAAACAGTGTAGCCGGCCGGTGGCCCGGTTGGGCCGGCTGGCAGGCCGGCCTGTTAACAGAACGGACCGGCTATGAGGCCGGTTGTGCCGGCACAGAGGCCGGCCTCGTAGCAGAGCGGCCCGGCTCGTGGCCTGGTTAAGACCGGGCCCAAGGCCGGTTAGGGGCCCGATGGGAGCGGCACTGAGGCCGGTTCGACCGGTCTCGCGACCGGGCGTGCGAGCTGGCGAGGGATGCCACGGTGGGCGGCACGACGGTGATGGCTACGGCGCTCCGGCGAGGATACGGCGAGAGAGGGAGAGGGGAAGGGACCCGTGAGGTCCAGGAGCTCACCACGGACTCGTGCACGGCGGCGGAGTGGCCGGAGGTGGGACGGCGGCGGCGGATTCGGGCGGCAGAGCCCCAGAACGGCCGCGGGGAAGACGACGACGGCGCGGCCAATTCCCGGCGTCCCGAGTCGATTGCTTCTGCGGGGAGGAAGAGGAGAGCACGGCGAAGCGGTTGGTGGAGCTCGATCTGCTCCCTGGGCGCGCAAGCGACGGCGACGAGCTCGGCCATGGTGGCTAGGGTTCGAGCTCGTGGGGAACAGCTAGAGAGGAGAACGGGGAAGAAATCGGGGAGAGAGCAGAGGGCGACCTCCTAGAGCTTGCTCTCCTTGCATTGAAGGCAGAGAGGGGCCTGGCGTCGAGCTGGTTCGGTGGTGCGACGCGAGCAACGGCGGCTCGGTCGCTACAGCGACGAAGAAGATGTCGTTTTCGCAAAAACCCCCCTGGAACCTTCTCTGCCATCACAGATTGGTCCCTGTCCAGCACTGTCTTGAACTTTGCCGATTTAATTGGGGTACCAGGGCAACTCCAAATGTAATGAAATTTGGTGGGAAATTATTATTTGTTACAAAGAGCCTCTGGTAAAAATTGGAGCTCATTTGGAACAAGTTTGTAGAACAAACTTGTTTCACTTTCTTTTCTGCCCCATTTTCAAATCATTTAATTGAGCTTCTTATTTTATTCCAAAAATGCTGAAATTATTCATGTGGGCTACTCATGTAAGGTATAGGCTCCACAAATTTTTGGGGTTCAAGATAAGATGTTAAGCACCACCTTTGTTTGAAGAGGTTTAAAAAGGGATTTTTGGAAGGTTTGAATTTGAAAGCACTTTAGAGCTTTTAATACAAGTCAAAAATAATACTTCGAGCTCTTGGAGCTTCCTTGACAAATATAAGAAGACAAAGTAATTGTTTTTGCAAGTTTGGGTGCTTCCCTTGATTTGAGATTTTAGTTAAACAAGTTGAGCATTTGGTTTTCCAATGTTGCCAAACCAAGTGTTTTATTTATTAAGCAATTTAATATGGATGCCATGATGCAATGGAGCACAAAAAGTGGAAATTTTTCTCGGGTTTTAGGTTTTCAAACTTTGGGCTGTTATAGCCAAGTCACCATCTTCGATTATATTGACTTTCCAAGGGTACGAGATAAATGGGAATACATTTTACACGGAAACCCAAGACAAAAAGAGCAGTAACCAAAATAGTGGTGTCCGCTTTGATGCAACAAACGACGATGGGACAAAGGACACATATTATGGTTGCATACAGCAGATATGGGAACTTGACTATGGACCTTCTTTTAAGATCCCTTTGTTTCAGTGCAAATGGGTCAACCTGTTAGGCGGGGTAGACATAGACCGGCAGTACGGCATGACTACAGTGGATCTCAACAATCTTGGGAACCACACCGAGCCATTCGTTCTAGCCAATGATGTGGCTCAGGTTTTCTATGTGAAGGACATGTCTTCGAGACCGAAAAAAAGAAAAGATAAGCAAGCTTATACGTCATACGATCAGCCAAAGCGCCACATAGTTCTTTCAGGGAAAAGAAACATCGTGGGAGTGGAGGACAAGACAGACATGTCAGAAGATTACAATAAGTTTCACGAAATTCCGCCCTTCAAAGTGAAAACTGACCCAAGCATCGTGTTAAATGATGAAGATTGTCCATGGCTACGACGCAATCAGAAGAAAGGGACACACACGAAGAAAAAAGTGAACACTAGATAGGGATGTTGTTGGTGATGCGTAATAATGTATTAAACCTTTTATCAAATGCACACGGTTTTCTATGTGAAGATGCTCCATGGTTAAACCTTTATGTGATGTGCAGTAATGTATTAAACCTTTATGTGGTGAAAACCATAATACATAGCTCGGGTCCATTTTTATTTAACCATAATACATCACGAATAATGTCACTAACTTTTACCGGGTCCTAAGCCACGGGGTCCTGAGCGGCCGGCGCTGCGCACCCAAAGAGCAGGAACCATCACAGGGGCAATACTCACGTCAGAAGGATCCCTCTGAAGAACCATCCATCCACTGTTATACACCGCTGGCGTATCCAACATGCTCACATAGCGATTGACGTGCTCGTCCTCCTCCCTGATACGGCGACGTATCACCTCCTCGGGGGCGGGTTCCCTCTGGAACGAGAGTGGCCCACGCGACTTCCACCAAACAAGATCCGGGTCGACGATGTCACCCGGATTCCTCACCAAGCGACGCGTCCCGGAAGATACCACCTCCCAGTGCCAGCCCGGCGGAGCCCAGTCCTGGACATCGCCCGTCGCATCCAACAGGCCGGACATTGTCGCGGAGATCTGAAAAAATGAGTGGGAAATTTGATCAAACGCCTAGGTAGGGGAGGGAGAGGGCAGCACCCTGGGGAGGGGACGGAGGGCGGTGTGGAGCCTCCTTATATATAAGCAAAACTCACCAAAACACACGGTTTCCCCGTCATATAGCCCTACGGTGCCTCGTGAGTGACTGCATGTCAAATGCACCGTAGGGCTGTATGACGGGAATCCGAATGCTTTGTATACTGCAAATCATCGCGTGGTCGTGAGACGGCAAATCGGCCTTCGATCCAGACAGCGGCAAGACGTCCCTGATGATTTGCAACCGTCCGAACAAGTGTTGGGGATGTAGCTAATCATCAGAGATCCTTGCCGCTGCTTGGATCCGACCGAGGGGAGGGTTCACCTTCAGCCTCCGCTCTAGGAACTCCTGCCTCTCAGAAATCTTGCTCTCTGCTACCCGTGAACTACAATGAGTGTCGTGAGTGCCCGGGAGGGGGCTATATATAGGGTCATCTGGCGCACGAAGAAACACGGTACGGTTCTAAAAATCCAACGGCTCACTAAGCCCTCAAAAGAAACACACCCCTGATCCAACGGCTCAGAAGCGTTTGAAAGAAACACACGATCCGTGTGATTCTTTAGTCCCGGTTGGTGTTACCAACCGGGACTAGTGCTAAAAATCCAACGGCTCAGAAGCCCTCAAAAGAAACACACCCCTGATCCAACGGCTCACAAGCGTTTGAAAGAAACACATGATCCGTGTGATTCTTTAGTCCCAGTTGGTGTTACCAACCGGGACTAGTTCTAAAAATCCAACGGCTCACAAGCCCTCAAAAGAAACACACCCCTGATCCAACGGCTCACAAGCGTTTGAAAGAAACACACGATCCGTTACAACACACGAGGCATATTATAATTGATACGAAACATCCCACATTGAATCGATAAATTAATTTAACATACAATTAGAGATCTACGTTACAACTTCACTAGTCCTAAATACTGTATAGAACAAATTAAGGTACAACTGCAAATTACCATACAGCACATGTAAAACTAACACTCTACCTATCTCCCATCGATGCAGCCTGCACCATCCGCCGTGTTGCCACCCTTGCCCTTTGACGAAGATTCTGCCTTCTTGCCTTTGCCCTTAGACGAAGCTTCAGCGTTCTTGCCATTACCCTTGCTCGATGCTTCAGCCTTCTTCTCCTTGCCCTTGCTCAGTGCTTCAACCCTCCTTTCCTTTGACGACGACATGAAATTGTCGTCATCATCGCTGTCAACTACCCAGAGACATGAACGACCGTACGAATCACGGTCAACTTCAGTTCGGTAGAACGGACTATTCGTAACTTTCCTGTCAAACTTATCTGTAAGCCTGAGCATTTCTGCACGAATTTGGAGCGGGGTCCTATACGGAAACCCATTGCGGCATAGCTTCGCCCCAAGCAAAGCGAGATGACTCTCAGTGTGCAAAATTTCTTCAATTGGAACTACCCTACCATCTACCTTCAAATTGCTCGAAAGCCTTGCGAGATGCTCGGATGCGGAAATGTGAAATCCGAACACACACTTCTCGCAAGGACCAATACACACCATGCTTGCGCTCAAGTGAGTATCATGCCTACCTTCGACTGGATTTTATAGAACAACCGGCAGGAAATAATTGGGCGGGAAACGGTGGCGCGAAAAAATTGTGCGGGAAAAGGTGGCGGGAAGAAATTTGGCATAAGACGGTGGCGGGAAAAAATTAGGCGAAATCTGCTCCGACGCCGCCCTATTTTTCAAATTTCCACACGGCGCGTGCTATTAGGCGAAATTGCCATTAAAAATAGTATTATTTAAAAAAAATCTCATCAAATATGATTTTTACAAATATAGACAATTAAATTAAATAGATATAAAAGAAAAATAAACTAGAGAAAACATAAGTACCGGTTTAGTACTTTAGTACCGGTTTCTAATAACAACCGGTACTAAAGGGGTGGGCTTCGCGCCCAAAATTTCGCCGCGGCCCAGCAGACCTTTAGCACCGGTTGTTAAGAACAACCTGTACTAAACACCCTTTAGTACCGGTTGTTCTTAACAACCGGTGCTAAAGGGCGTTTGAACGGTTAAGTGGCACAGGGCGACGATTTCGTTCCCAAAATTCACCAAGTACTGCTGCTCCTCGACGACGCCTCGCTCCTCGACGACGCCGGCGCCCTCCGCCGCGCCCTCCACGCCGTTGACGGCGCCGCCGCCCTCCGCCACGCCCCTCCACGCCGCCCTCCGCCGCCCTCCGTCAACCGCGCGCCCAAGGCCGCCCCGACGCCGCCCTCCGCCGCGCCGTCGACGCCCCGACGCGTACGCCGGCCGGCCGCACCGCCACGCGTGGCCCTCCACCGCCCCCTGCTCCGGCCGCCTCCACCGCGCGCGTCCCGCATCGCCGGCCTCCCGTGCGCCGTCGCCTGATCGAGCCAGGCCCGCATCGCCGGCCTCCACCACCACCGCCTCGGCCTCCACCACCGTACCGTACCGCAGGTTTGTTTTTTTTTATTTTAATAAAGTTAGCAATTTTATTAGTATTAGTGTTTAGCAAGTTTAGCAAATTTAGCAAGTTCATTTTAATAAAGTTTAGCAAATTTTATTAGTGTTTATTAGTGTTTAGCATGTTTAGCAAATTTAGCAAGTTCATTTTAATAAAGTTTAGAAATTTTAATAAAGTTAGCAAGTTTAGCAAATTTGAAAATGTAGCAAATTTAGAAGAGTTAGAAAATTTAGCAAAGTTATTTTATTAGTGTTTATTCAAAATTTTGAAACTTAGCAAAAATTTAAGTTCGCAATTTTAAGTTAGCAAAGTTAGAAAATTTAAGTTAGCACATTTAAGTTACTAACTTTTAGCAAAGTTAGCAAAGTAATGGAGTCATTTTATTATTAGTGTACTAACTTTTAGTATAGTCATTTTATTGGAGTCATTTTATTGTTGTTACATTTGCAATGAATTACAAATTGTTGTCCCGGTTGCTAAGTTAGAAATATTGCAAATATTTTAAGTTAGAAATATTGCAAATATTTTACTTGTAGCAAATATTTTAAGTTAGAAATATTGCTAACACTGGGGACGATGTCGAGGTAGAGGAGGCGGGGTTGGTTTTCTTGAAGGGTTTCCGGAGGACGCTGCAACTTACAGAAAACATTGCAGAAGTAAGAAGAAGGAGGCGGACAGGGTTACTGCGTTAGAACGCACGGTGAAGGTTGTGCAGGAGCAACTGGCCTCAATTACCAAGACAAGGGAATCTCAACTGCGAGTAGAAGATCCTGCAGGCGATGCCTGCCCATCTCAGCGGAAAAGCAGCGTGGGTTCCACGCAGCTACAAGATGATCCTGCAGTTGCTGAACCGTCGGCGGCTCACTTCCCCGTGGATGATATCACGGAGAAGACAAATTGTGAGTTACATGCGCCAATGTTGAACATTACTTGTCCGGTGGCGACTGGCTATGCTTTACCACATCAACGTGGAGCAACCTTCCATTTTGGTGAGATTCCGGCTGGATTTGCTCGTGTCGGGGTCACGAAAGTTATGTCGGGAATGAACTCAATACAGCTCGACATTCCCGGAGCTGAAGGCGAGAAGACATTGGGAGATGTCGAACTTGGTATCGTTCTATGGAAGAAGAATTTAATCAAGTTTCCAGACTCGGCGCCAAGGCCACCGACTCCTCCGGTTAGAAATTCACCACATCAAAGTCCACCCTCCTCCCCCGACGATTGCGAGCCCACCACGAGTCCATCGCCCGTGCCGTCCCGTCAGCCGACTGCTGCGCCCACTAGTAAGCGGAAGCTGTTCACGGCGTCCCCTGTCAAGAAACGTGCAAAAAAACCCAAGAAAGTCAAGGCTCCTGAGAAGTTAGCTGGCGAGATGACTATGGAGGAATTAGAACTGAGCACACAAGGCGAGCCTGCAGCCTTTTTTGAACAGAAAAAAAAAGGAAAGACTGGAGGCAAGACTTGACCCCATAAAGGAAGTTCTGAAGACTATACCAACTGAGGTAAAAGATCGCACCGTTGACAACCTATATGACCCTCCACCGCCGCCCCTTTCAGACTATGAGCGAGGTATTGACAAGGTACTTTCCTCACAGAAGGAGGAAGAAAAAGCGTGCGGGAAAGGAGTTGCCCTGCTCGGAGAACAAGAAGCACAATTGATCGCCCCGCTCATTGTGCCTTCTGAACCTCGGGAAATCAAGCATGGAGAAGTTGTCATTGGCGACACAGGTTTCCCCATAGCGCAGATAGCAATTCAATACAAATTTGAACTCGGGCTGCCTCTGGTCGAAAATCCGAGTGCTCTAACAACACAGTTATATAAATTGCATACCTGGTACATGACCGCCGCAAAAGAAGGGAGGACATATCTCATGGCGGGAGTTAAGGAACAACACTTGTTCCGAGAATATGCTGTGCAGGTTCCGTTCTCCGAACTTTTTCAGATGTACAATCAACTTGCCCTCGACAAATCTATCCTCAGCTGCTATTGTCTGTAAGTAATTTATTCGTGTAATTTAATTATTTATAGTTCAGCTCGTTCATTGCTTGTAATTATCCTCACAACATTCTTTTGTACGCTATTATGCAGAATGAAGATTCGTGAATGCCGAATGGGAGGAATCTGGGACATTGGGTTCATTGACCCGGATAAAGTTAATGTGGTGACCGTAGAAAATCCTCTGTATGCCGAGGACACAGAGAACCTTGTGCTAACATGTTTTAAGCGACAAAGTACCAAAAAGGAAATACTTCTTCCTTACAACTTCGGGTGAGTGTTACTGTCTTGTACACATTCTATTTTGCTTTCCCGATATTAAGTGTAATTGATGAGTTCTGCATACCTGCGTATATAAATGTGCGCAGGCACCACTTCATTCTGCTAATCATTAGACTCGAGGAAGGACTAGTTGAAGTCTGGGACTCATTGAGGAAAGATCAAGATGATTACAAAAGCGTGCGTCTAATGCTCAGGAGGTAATTTCAATCGCACTATATCATCCTCTTTCGTTCATTTTCGGATATCAAAAGTATAAGTAATAACTCCTCAATTCATTTTCTTTTCCGGGCAGGGTTTGGAAAAGGTTCATCGTGGAAGAACGCGGTGAATGGAAACAGAAGCTGGAGTTCAAGGCTAACACTTTAAGTACTACTACGTATCTAGGTCTGCGTATCTTTCTAATACCATTATCGTTCTCTTGATTATTATTTGATTAAATTATATTCTTGTATAGTGGTGTCTGCTACAACCACAGGGGACGGAACTATGTGGATACTACGTTTGTGAGTATATTCACACGAGGGTCAATGAGAGAGTCAATAGTTTAAGAAATCGAGAGGTACGTAAACATCATACACAACTTTTATTTTGCTACCATCAATTGTGTTTAGTTCCGATCATAACTGATTTGATCTCCTTCTTTTAAAGATGTCAAGGAAGCGGAGCCAGCTCCTACCACAAAACCGCATGAAAGCTATTGCGGAGGAATTGGCGGGATTCATTCTGACGCATGTCCTAGATGAATTCGGTGAATTCCACTATGTCGAACAATAGACTCCCTCCATGCATGTACTAGTTAGCGGTGATCTCCATTGTAATTATGAGTACTTTATATGTAAAGAGAGTACTTTATATGTGTAATGAGTACTTCATATGTGTAGTCAGTACTTTATACGTGATCTCTTCCGAAACCCTGAAAAATGAGCGAAAAGGAAAAAAACAGAAACCCTAAACCCCGAAAAATAAGCGAAAAGAAATAAAACCGAAAACCTAAACCCCCCGAAAAAATAAGGGGGGGGGGGGGGCGAAGCAGGAACCTTTAGTACCGGTTGGTATTACCAACCGGTACTAAAGGTCCTCAGCTGGGCGCACACTGGTTCGCCCACGTGGCGGGTCTTTAGTACCGGTTGTAAATACAACCGGTACTAAAGGGGTACCCCTTTAGTCCCGACCTTTTAGTACCGGTTGCACAACCGGTACTAAAGGCCCAATAAGACCGGTACTGATGCCCTGTTCTGTACTAGTGTGCTGTCAGATTGGTCAAAACAAAAAGAGTGTGCTGTCAGATTGGTCCCACATATATTTGATACCGGACCCACAGTTTTGGTACCTGATCTCACAAAATTTTGGTTCCGATCCCACACAATTTTCGGTTCCGCGGAACCGTTCGGTTCCGTCAGTCTTGTTCCGACTATTTTAACACTGTCAGGATGCGAGTTGATATCATTCTGCTGCTTATTTAGTGTCACTTGGTTGTCAGCCGACTGCCCTGACCATTCATCGATCAACCTGTGTGCTCAAATCGACCATAGTTATCTGCGTCTTCCGTTTTCAAGCGAGGCAACTTGCAATCTATCGTTGTTTATTTTAACCCTGATTAAGTGCCCAGGCCATGCAAATGAATTTTGTCCGAAGAAGAAGCCACTTTTGAGTTGATCTGGTCAAAAAGTTACTTATTGTGGCCCTTCCTCCCTTGCAGAAGAAAAGATATCACAAAATTATCTAGGGTTACTTTGGAGGCGTTTTTTGTTGTTTTGGAAAACATACTTTGCAAGTTCAAACATATCTGAAGTTGTTTGCCCAATAATAGACATAAAATTCCCACTAGTATACCTTGCATGTTGCACCACCTGATTAGGAGTATGTGAATTTCAAACATATCTGCAGTTTATTGCACAAGTACATAGAGAGATGATACCCACAAGTAGTAAGAACGGGTGGAGTTATAGTGGAAGGTTAAATGAGCATAACATGTTTTTGAAAATAATTAAACGAGCCAAACCAATATTTTATGCAAGGAGGGACTGGCCCGTTGATTTCATGAGGGTGATTAGTATGTAATCAGTCTCCAGAACCTCAGGAAAATTATATGTTTTCACATTTTATTCTGTCTGTTGACTAGTCACAGTTTTCATTCTAGAAAAAAAAGAGAGCAGGGACTAGTCACCGTTTCCTCGTGATGTTATGGACGCCTAGACTCTTCTAGAGCACAGTAGCTGTTAGCCAAGCATTATTATCTTTTGTGTGGAACTTTCATCAAATACATCTCTATCTATCGATGTTGATACCTACTCATGCCCCTGTCAAGCATTAACAACTTAATAATATCACCCGCTGTCAGTCAAGCTGCCTCCTCTCTTACTCAGTCCGGTCAACTGTCACGCAAGCGTGCCTACGAGCAGCAGCCGTGTAAAAAAAAAGTACGGTTTAAAATTGTTTAGACTTCTGTAAATGGTTCAGTTTGGAAAGGTATTTAGTTTTTGGATTGTTTTACGTAATAAAACGGTGAGATTTCAAAGTCTTCTGAATTTTGGAAATATTTAATTTTGAAGTTCAGTCATATGCCATATAATTTTAAAATATTCAAATTTGTACGGCGCGGGTGTGCGGTAAAATTCAAATTTCAGAATTTGGACATTGAAAAATCGTTTAGGTTTGAAATCTGTTGAAATGCAGGAAAAAATTACAGTTTAAAATTGTTTATTTTTTTTTAAAATAGTTCAGTTTGGAAAGGTATTAAGTTTTGGATTGTTTTACGAAATAAAACGGTGAGATTTAAAAGTCGTCCGAATTTTGTAAATATTTAATTTTGAAATTCAGTCACATGCCATAAACAGTGTTTTTTTATGCGGTTTTTTTTTGGTCCTTTTTTTTCATTTTTTCCCCAGTGGGTAGATTCAAATTTGTTGAGTTTGTGACATTTTTCATTTTCTGAATTTTGTATTAAGTTGTAGGGCCCACGTGTAAGCAATTTATCATTTCCTGAAATTTTTTGGGGGGGGGAATAAAAAAGGGGAAAATCTGGCAGTGGGGACCCACGCTGACGTCGGGATGACGTCAGCAATGTCCAGGGTTTGCGTCGCCGCCGGCCGCGCCACCGCGTTCTGGAGCTCGCGCGTGGGCGCCGCGTACGCGCGTGGAGCCGTGCTGCCAGCGGACGGCGGCGCCGCCTCTTTTGCGTCGCCGGATCGGCCGCGGCGGAGCGCACACACGGCGGAGGGATAGCCGCACGGCGGCGGCGATTCCGCCGCGTGCACGGCTTCCCAGCACGCGCCTGTCGGCGAGGATGAAGAAGCGACGACGGCGGAGCTCGGCGTGCAATCGGATTCGTGCGGAGAGGACTGGAATGGCGGCATCGGGCGCGGCGGCCGACGGCGAGGTCGGTGCGCCGCGGGGAGATAGAAGGGAGAGGGGGAAGAGGATTTCTGCGGTTGTTTTTGCGCAAAGGTCCTTGATGTGTGTTGTAATTGCAATCAGGTCCAACGCAGCGGGGAGGGTTGTACTGCGGGTTGATTCATGGTTTTGTCAAGGGCCTTTTTGCAAAACCGTCACGGACGTCTTCTGCCGACCGTCCGATCGCCGATCGACGGCTCGGATCGAAACACTGTTCAACACAGTTCATTTTCTACAGTGTACACTGTAGCTGCTACAGGATGTGGAGCGCGGAGAGTCCGCGATTCGGCTCATCTTTAAATATAGTAGTAATTTGTTACCCTCTCCCTTCACTATTATAAGATATTTTAAAATATTTTAATTTAGGCTATATATGGATCAGAATGAGTGAACCAACACACTGAAATATGTTTAGATGCATGCCTTTTTGTAAAAAGGTAAACCATTTTATAATAGTGAACGGATGGAGTACAACATAATGTTCATCATTTAAACGCAAATATAATGCATCAAATCACAATGTTTATCGAAACCGAAATAAGAAACATATCAATCGAAATAGAAACTCAACTATGTTCTCCATTCCATGTCCAACACTCCTCTTTGAGATCTTCTTTAACATGTCGATGAGACTTCGCATCTCGAATTTCATGGTGAACTTAAAGGAAATAAATGGTGCAGTCAAAACGTCTAAAAGGATTCACCGCCCTTTCCATAAAGTCATAATGGTTGTCAAAATCCGTGTCATGCTTATACTCCATAATAATATTCTGAAATATCACACAAAATGTCATCATCCTCCAAAGAGTTTTTTCATTCTGAAACCAAGCCAAACCACGCACAAATAGAGAATTGGGCTTGCACAATATCAAATGCCATCTCTACATCCTTCCTATCAGCTACTTGAGAACTATGAAAATAAGATTGTTTGTTACCTTGGCGGTTGGGGCTTGATAAATCAAGCACACTATGGGTATATCTCATATGAAAAGTAGTATATCTTGGTGTACTTCTTCCATTTGCCTCGAACTCAACCTCATGTCATTCTATATTGGCTAAGTTTTTAAACAGCCGTGATCGGCTGAGTCCATGCATTCCAATATAGGCATGCCAAAACCATGTCTCCTGATGTGCAACGGCCTCAAAGATGATGGTTGACATGGCCAGTGCACATTGTCCACGTCATGCCGACGGGCAGTTTTTCCACCTCCAATGCATGCAATCAACCGAGCCAAATCTTTGAAAACCCCTTAATTATGATGTTCATTGCCAAAAGGCTCTCGGTGTGTCTTGAGCATGCATTAGGTGTCTATGGAGTAAATGGATCTTCTCTTAGACATTACAAGATGAGAATGAGCCAAAACAACAGAGATTCCATCAGCCATAATACACAGCGACGCAATTACCTTCTGCAAAGTGCTATGACCAATGGACTATGCAATTCCTCCTCTGCACGAGAAGTTGTAATATTCTTTAATCAAGGAGAAAATATGCTGGCATAAATCTGTATCCATCCATAACCTCCGGTGGAAGTATCGCTCAGGATAGACCTGGTGAGCATGACACTCCAAAATAATCCAGCATAATCGGATGGTGGCCCTCTTTCCTTCTCCTAGGAATCACCTCTCGGCCGTGAGAACCTTCATGTTTTGTCTACTTGTTTTGCTCCATCTCCATCATCATAAGAATAGCGAGATCCTCCTCTTCATCCCATTCATCCTCTTCTTTAGACAAAGAACCATAGCCCAAATTAATATCAAACTAACTCATCTTCACAAATATTTGATAATAAACTGAAATGTACCAAAAATATATACTAGTTTCAAAGAAACAATTCAAAGACACTTTGTAAACCTTCTCTGACATTCTTGCTTTTCTTCTTCTTGTTATGTCTTTCTTCTTCTTGGTATACTCTCGGATGAGCTTCTCTGTATGCTCTCGGGTGAGCTTCTCTTTTCGGCGACGGTACGCCGCCCTTTGAGCCAGGGCAACAGAGCATCGGTTGCTATTCAGCGATGAAGACGATTGAGTACGCAACAAGATACATCCTTCTTTCAAATAGATTTGGGTGTGATTCCTCAGACATATGGGATTTTCTTGCTCAAATCATGCTTCGTCTTCACTGTGTAATCGATTGGTTTAGTTCAAGGCTTTGTTGGCTGCCAAACTATTTTCTCATTCTGTTGTTTTCTTCATGTTTACTACTCTCTCCGTTCCATATTAATTGTCACATATTTAGTACAACTTTGAAGTAAATTGACGATAACTAATATGGAACTGAGAGAGCACAATATATAATGTTTCCTCTGTGCTTTGTTAATTTGCTTGCATAGCAGTGGAAGTAGAATGGAAGATGCCAACTTATTACTTACGTCGTCCTCTCGAACAGCGACACCAGTCGAAGCTTAGTGTAGTTTAGACGCTTTCCCTGCATGTGTGGGTGTATAGAAGTGTTAAGGACATAATAATTGTGCAGCTGATCGAACCCCTATACTTTATAATGAACCACTAGTATATATAGATTACCAGCTATGGTTTTGCGCGAGTTCTGAAGAGCGGTTTTGTTAGACAGCCTAGCCTGGTCAACAATTCTCATCTCACGCTCCTGCCTGAAGAGGCTGTGTACACATATTTATAAAGAGCTCTTTTACGGTGGTTGGCACGGAACCCGTGGTACCGTCGGTACCGCCGATTATAATTTGTCTTGGCCATTGATTAAGTACTGGTTTTTGTTAGCCGTTGATTAATGATGAAGTTCCTAAAAGAAAAAAACTGAAATTGATCCCTCTAAGCCCGAATCCATCTTTCAGTTTGGCTAATCGTGGCCGCCTAGGGCAGCCGCCGCGAGCAGGTCAGCCTCCGCCGACGCTGCAAGCAGGGCTGCCGCCGGGGTCGGACTAGGGCAGCCGCCGCCGACGCCGTGAGCAGGGCAGCCGCCGCACGCCTCCCTTACCGCTCCTTCACTCGCGGCGAGGGGACAGTAGCACGCCGACCTCCCTCGCTAACCAGGCCACGGCGAGCGACTGTTGTTGGGGAATTCGACACGAGGCGAGGAGTTCGGCGACAACTGCGGCTCGGAGGGACTGGGGTACACGGTGCGACAGTTCCATCGCTGTACACGGCCACCGCCGATCGTACACTGCACCAGCCGAAGCAGGTTAGAGAATGGATGCCGATAATTACTTGCAGAAATACGCACGGTAGTTTCACGCTAGCACTTTTTCCATATTCTAGATTGACATGATCAAATCAGGGCATGAGCAAGTCTATTAAGATCCTATGTAAGGTAGACTTCAGTTTCTTATTTTGTTTGAAGAATCGGTAAAGAGGAGCTTATGGTGGAAGATTGTTAACTGTCGTGTATAGCTGGTACCTAAATCTGATCGAGTATCTTGCCTCTCATTCTGCACTGAACCTTATCTGTATTTTTAGGTACAAGCAGTTAACTTTTCTATTTGTATTTTATTTTCAACAACAGATTGAAGAAGCAATGAAACTCTATGTTAATATGACCGTATAACCACTTTATCTGCATTTTCAGTTTCAGACGACTGTGAGGACAGTGACTTCTTTTGTGTGCAGGATGAAGATGACAGTGAGGACAGTGGCTTCTTTTGTGTGCATGATGAAGATGACAGAAATAGTTCAGCTGAGAATGATGAGGCCATTGCCTACAGAATGCAAGCAAAGGAAATAAAGAAGAAAACAAAAAAGAAAATGCTACCTCCAGGTTCAACTGCTCGTAGAGCTCCAGGTGGAGCTGTTGCTAATGCGAAAATGCCAGCTCCATTTTGTCAAAGTTCATCTCAACCTGCTGCTAGAGTTAGCTTGCAATCAACATATCATGAGTCAGGTTCCCAACCAGTGACAACAGAGCAAGTCCCACAACATGGCAGGATGAAATGGTGGCTCTTTGGCACTGAAAAGACAGCAGCACCTCCAGGCCAAGATGGAGCAGAGTAGAAGCTGTGAAATTACCTAAATTTCATGCTTTTGGTGATATGTATATGAAGTGTATGCTATGTTATTTTCTGTACTGAAATTTGTATGGATGTTTGGCACTGATTTACAATGATTTTGCTGATATGTACTGACGTGCACAACTACTTTCTTATGTGCACTGAATTATCTATGCTACTGGTGATATATTGCTCTCAAATTTAGTCCATTGGTATGATAAATATGCTGCTTTATTGCTGTGATAAATATTCATTATTTGCATAGAAAAAATAGTTAAAATACTGCCCAATTTCTTCTCCATACCACAATACAGTACATTCAGATGCATTGACATTTGCTACACATGACCATACCACAATACATAGATGCCCAATTTCAGCTTACATTGATAATCAGTACACTACCAAAATGCTGCTCAGATTGTTGATAAAATGCTGCCCAGAGTGTACTGGAAATTATCAGTACAAACTGCTTCAGTTTTTCTTTTTATCTTGCTTCAATCTGGACAGCATTGTCTAAACTGACGAGCACAATCTCCACCGTGTCTTGCTTCTTCTCTTCGTCCTGTGCCTGTCGGAGCTCCTCGTCTCCATGCGGATACGGCTGCCAAACATTCGCCGCCACGCCGCTGTGCCGCCCCGCGAAGCAGTGACGGAGATGCATGCCACCATGACATCGCCCCCGCCATGGGGATACGGCTGCCAAACCGTCGCCGCTGCGCCCCTGTCTCGCCGTGAAGTACTGCTGGAGCTGTGCGCCGCCATGGATTCGCCGCCGCCTCCGCGCCCCTGTGTCTCCCAGCAAAGTACTGCCGGAGCTGCGTGCCGCCATGGTCGTCGCTCGTCGGGACGGGAAGAACAGATGCCATCAACAAATATACCAACTCGATCGCAAAGTGCTTCTGCCTCCTCCATCGAGTGTCACTAGTAGAAAAGGAGGCAACGGTGCGCCCCTTTAGTACCGGTTGACACAAAAACCGGTACTAAAGGGGGCATTAGCACCGGTTGGGTTTGTGCGTCAGCAGGGGCTCTGCGTCGAGCACCTTTAGTACCGGTTGTTCATACCAACCGGTACTAAAGATGGACCTTTAGTACCGGTTGCAAAGAACAAACGGTACTAAAGGGGGCTGCAGCGGTTGGTGGCCCCACGGCAAGCCCTTTAGTACCGGTTGGTAATAACAACCGGTACTAAAGGTTCTGCCTATATTTGCTTCTTCCAGCCCGAGCCAGCTCCATTTGAAGCAACTCAACCCAACACTCCATTTTTCCTCTCTCCCAAGCTCAAATTCACCACCATTTTCTCCAAAACTTCCAAGATTGGTGGCACCTACATATATAAGGGTTAGCAACTTCATCTTCTCTTCCGGCATTTCAAGTTTAGCTCATTTTCGTGCAAGTTTAGCAAGTTTGATTTTGGTGGTGCTTGCAAGGTGTTTGATGAAATGCCTAAGTTAGGGATTTCATTTGTTTTATATGCATTTTGAGCTCAAATTAAAGTATAATTTGTGGTTTTATATAGTGTCGTCCCGTCCCCTTCCTGACCGCCGTCGATCGCCCGCGCCGCTCCGTCACCGACACCACCTCGGTGAGCCTCTTTTTTATCTTTTATTTTAAAAATGTTAGTTATATGATTTAAATGCATAATTATTTCTTGTATAATTTTCTTATTTTTTTTATATGTATAGTGTCATGGTTTTGATATCCGTCCCCGTCGGCCCTCGTCCGGTCTATGATTCGGATGTGGTATATTTTTATAACTATTTATTTTGTTTCGTGTTATAACAATCATGCCGACCAACTTGACATAGATATATTTTTATTTAGGAGGTAGTTGAACCGGAAATTCCAGCCGACCCTATTGTCGAGTTTTTAAAAAAGAAAACAACGATTTAAAAGCAAAATTGAAGATAAGTGAAGATCTTCGTCTCCAATGCCTAGAAGAGAAGATGGTATTGGACTTGAAGATTGCCGACATCGTTGATGCTCACGGGGTCGAGCTTGCCGACGTCGTCGCTGCTACGAGATGAAGATGGATGCAATGCGCGTCAAGCTTAAAAAGATTAGAAAATATGCCATTAGTCAAGAGGCTTGGTATCATTATGCTGTTGGTTCAATAGTTACCTTGGTTGCGATTCTGATCGCATTTGTTGTTGGATTTAAATTCTTTAGATAGTTGTATGTTAGTTTCGATTGATGTATGTTTCGTGAGAACTATGTATTACATTTGGGCACTACTCTACTTTGGTTTTAATGTGATGAACTTGTATTAATTAATTTGGTCACGTATCTCTATTCATTATTTAGCTGGTGTAATGGTTTTTGATGTATTTATGTAATGCAGATGAGCCGAGAATGGATGTACGGTGATCGACGCTGTCCCGAGTTCATTGATGGCATGCATCGTTTTCTCGATGTGGTTAAGTTAAACAAGCTGAAGAATGGTTTTATGATTTGTCCATGTGATGAATGTCGGAATACGAGGAATTACCCGAGCGTAAGAACCATACACTCCCACTTGTTGCGACAAGGCTTCATGCCCAATTATTTTTGTTGGACCAAGCATGGAGAAAGAGGGGTTATAATGGAAGACCCTGAAGAAGAGGATGATGACAACTATCCTGTGTTCTCTGAACACGGTGATACTACAATGGGGGAAGACGAAGTTGAGCTCGAGGTCATTGTTGATCAGTCCGATGATGATGATCTTCGTCGGGTCATTCTTGATGAACAGATGAAGTGCGGAAGTGAAAACGAGTGGTCGAAGTTGGAGCGCATGTTAGAGGATCACAAAAAATTGTTGTACCCAAATTGTGAAGATGGCCAGAAAAAGCTGGGTACCACCCTGGAATTGCTGCAGTGGAAGGCAAAGAATGGAATATCTGACAAGGCATTTCAGGAGTTGCTACAAATATTTAAGAAGAGTCTTCCAAGGAATAATGAATTGCCGCACAATACATACGAAGCAAAGAAGATTGTCTGCCCTCTAGGATTAGAGGTGGAGAAGATACATGCATGCATCAATGACTGCATCCTCTACCGCGGTGAGAAGTACGAGAATTTGAATGCATGCCCGATATGCGGTGCATTGCGGTATAAGATCGGGCGAGATGACCCAGGTGATGTTGAGGGCGAGCCGAGCCCCAGGAAGAGGGTTCCCGCGAAGGTGATGTGGTATGCTCCTATAATACCACGGTTGAAACGTTTGTTCCGAAACAAAGAGCATGCCAAGTTGTTGCGATGGCACAAAGAAGACCGTAAGGAAGACGAGATGCTGAGACACCCCGCGATGGGTCGCAGTGGAGAAACATCGACAGTGCGTTTGGGGATTTTGCAGCTGACGCAAGGAACTTAAGGTTTGGTCTAAGTACAGATGGCTTGAATCCGTTTGGGGAGCAGAGCAGCAGTCATAGCACCTGGCCCGTGACTCTATGTATCTATAACCTTCCTCCTTGGTTGTGCATGAAGCAAAAGTATATTATGATGCCAGTGCTTATCCAAGGCCCGAGCAACCCGGCAACGACATTGATGTGTATCTGAGGCCATTAGTTGACGAACTTTTACAGTTGTGGTCTGACGAAGGCGTACGTGTGTGGGATGAGTACAAACAGGAGGAATTTGGCCTACGAGCGTTGCTGTTTGTAACCATCAATGATTGGCCTGCTCTTAGTAACATTTCAGGACAGTCAAACAAGGGATACAATGCATGCACGCACTGTTTAGATAAGACTGACAGTATATATTTAGGTAACAAGAATGTGTACCTTGGTCATCGTCGATTTCTTCCAAACAGGCATCCGTAAAAAGCAGGCAAGCATTTCAAAGGTGAGGCAGATAACCGAACGAAGCCTACACGCCCTGATGGTGATGTTATATATGGCATGGTCAAGGATTTGGAAGTAATATTTGGAAAGGGTCCTGGCAGTCTAAATGTTCCGAAAGACGCTAACACGTACCCTTGTGGAAAAAGAAATCTATATTTTGGGATTTACCCTATTGGAAAATCCTAGAGGTTCGCTCTGCAATCGACGTGATGCACGTGACGAAAAATCTTTGCGTGAACCTGCTAAACTTCTTAGGCGTGTATGGGAAGACGAAAGATACATCGGATGCACGGCAGGACCAGCAAAGTACGCACGAACGAGACAACCTGAATCCAGAGAAGTACCAAGGTACTGCCAGCTACGCTCTTACCAAAGAAGAGAAGGAGATCTTTTTTCAAGTCCTGAGCAGTATCAAGGTCCCGTCTGGCTACTCGTCGAATATAAAGGGAATAATAAACATGGCAGAGAAAAAGTTCCAAAACCTGAAGTCTCATGACTGCCACGTGATTATGACACAATTACTTCCGGTTGCATTGAGGGGGCTTCTACCGGAAAACGTTCGAGTACCCATTGTGAAGCTATGTGCATTCCTGAATGCAATTTCTCAGAAGGTAATCGATCCAGCAACTCTACCAAGTTTACAGACGGGTGTGGTCCAATGTCTTGTCAGCTTCGAGTTGGTGTTTCCACCGTCCTTCTTCAATATTATGACGCACCTCATAGTTCACCTAGTCGAAGAGATTTCCATTCTCGGTCCTGTATTTCTACACAACATGTTCCCCTTTGAGAGGTTCATGGGAGTCTTAAAGAAATACGTTCATAACCGTGCTAGGCCAGAAGGAAGCATGTCCAAGGGCTATGGAACAGAGGAGGTCATTGAGTTTTGTGTTGACTTTATTCCTGATCTTAAGCCGATCGGTGTTCCTCAATCGCGCCATGAGGGGAGACTGCGTGGAAAAGGCACGCTAGGAAAGAAAGCAACAAGAAGTATGGACGGGCATTCTTTCACTCAAGCACACTACACAGTTCTACAAAATTCCAGATTGGTGGCTCCGTATATCGTGAAACACATGGATATTTTACGCTCCGAATACCCGGAGGAGACTAACTTCTGGATTAAAGGAAACACGTGGATACTTTCGGCAGTTGGTTGCGTACACATCTCATTAATAACACACTGTTGGAGAGAGCTATACTTGTTGGCCAAGTCACCATCTTCGACTATATTGACTTTCCAAGGGTACGAGATAAATGGGAATACATTTTACACGGAAACCCAAGACAAAAAGAGCACTAACCAAAACAGTGGTGTCCGCTTTGATGCAACAAACGACGATGGGACAAAGGACACATATTATGGTTGCATACAGCAGATATGGGAACTTGACTATGGACCTTCTTTTAAGATCCCTTTGTTTCAGTGCAAATGGGTCAACCTGTCAGCGGGGTAGAGATAGACCGGCGGTACGGAATGACTACAGTGGATCTCAAAAATCTTGGTACCACACCGAGCCATTCGTCCTAGCCAATGATGTGGCTCAGGTTTTCTATGTGAAGGACATGTCTTCCAGACCGAAAAAAAGAAAAGATAAGCAAGATACATCATACGATGAGCCAAAGCGCCACATAGTTCTTTCAGGAAAAGAAACATCGTGGGAGTGGAGGACAAGACAGACATGTCAGAAGATTACAATAAGTTTCATGAAATTCCGCCCTTCAAAGTGAAAACTGACCCAAGCATCGTGTTAAATGATGAAGATTGTCCATGGCTACGGCGCAATCAGAAGAAAGGGACACACACGAAGAAAAAAGTGAACACTAGATAGGGATGTTGTTGTGATGTGTAATAATGTATTAAACCTTTTATCAAATGCACACGGTTTTCTATGTGAAGATGCTCCATGGTTAAACCTTTATGTGATGTGTAGTAATGTATTAAACCTTTATGTGGTGAAAACCATAATACATAGCTCGGGTCCATTTTTATTTAACCATAATACATCACGAATAATGTCACTAACTTTTACCGGGTCCTAAGCCACGGGGTCCTGAGCGGCCGGCGCTGCGCACCCAAAGAGCAGGAACCATCACAGGGGCAATACTCACGTCAGAAGGATCCCTCTGAAGAACCATCCATCCACAGTTATACACCGCTGGCGTATCCAACATGCTCACATAGCGATTGACGTGCTCGTCCTCTTCCCTGATACGGCGACGTACCACCTCCTCGGGGGCGGGTTCCCTCTGGAATGAGAGTGGCCCACGCGACTTCCACCAAACAAGATCCGGGTCGACGATGTCACCCGGATTCCTCACCAAGCGACGCGTCCCGGAAGATACCTACTCCCAGTGCCAGCCCGGCGGAGCCCAGTCCCGGACATCGCCCGTCGCATCCAACAGGTCGGACATTGTCGCGGAGATCTGAAAAAATGAGTGGGAAATTTGATCAAACACCTAGGTAGGGGAGGGAGAGGGCAGCACCCTGGGAGGGGACGGAGGGCGGTGTGGAGCCTCCTTATATATAAGCAAAACTGACCAAAACACACGGTTTCCCCGTCATACTGCCCTACGGTGCCTCGTGAGTGACTGCATGTCAAATGCACCGTAGGGCCGTATGACGGGAATCCGAATGCTTTGTATACTGCAAATCATCGCGTGGTCGTGAGACGGCAAATCGGCCTTCGATCCAGACAGCGGCAAGACGTCCCTGATGATTTGCAACCATCCGAACAAGTGTTGGGGATGTTGCTAATCATCAGAGATCCTTGCCGCTGCTTGGATCCGACCGAGGGGAGGGTTCACCTTCAGCCTCCGCTCTAGGAACTCCTGCCTCTCAGAAATCTTGCTCTCTGCTACCCGGAACTACAATGAGTGCCGTGAGTGCCCGGGAGGGGGGCTATATATAGGGTCATCTGGCTCACGAAGAAACACAGTACGGTTCTAAAAATCCAACGGCTCACTAAGCCCTCAAAAGAAACACACCCCTGATCCAACGGCTCAGAAGCGTTTGAAAGAAACACACGATCCGTGTGATTCTTTAGTCCCGGTTGGTGTTACCAACCGGGACTAGTTCTAAAAATCCAACGGCTCAGAAGCGCTCAAACGAAACACACCCCTGATCCAACGGCTCACAAGCGTTTGAAAGAAACACATGATCCGTGTGATTCTTTAGTCCCGGTTGGTGTTACCAACCGGGACTAGTTCTAAAAATCCAACGGCTCACAAGCCCTCAAAAGAAACACACCCCTGATCCAACGGCTCACAAGCGTTTGAAAGAAACACACGATCCGTTACAACACACGAGGCATATTATAATTGATACGAAACATCCCACATTGAATCGATAAATTAATTTAACATACAACTAGAGATCTACGTTACAACTTCACTAGTTCTAAATACTGTATAGAACAAATTAAGGTACAACTGCAAATTACGATACAGCACAAGTAAAACAAAGACTCTACCTATCTCCCATCGATGCAGCCTGCACCATCCGCCGTGTTGCCACCCTTGCCCTTTGACGAAGATTCTGCCTTCTTGCCTTTGCCCTTGGACGAAGCTTCAGCCTTCTTGCCATTACCCTTGCTCGATGCTTCAGCCTTCTTCTCCTTGCCCTTGCTCAGTGCTTCAACACTCCTTTCCTTTGACGACGGCATGAAATTGTCGTCATCATCGCTGTCAACTACCCAGAGACATGAACGACCGTACGAATCACGGTCAGCTTCAGTTCGGTAGAACGGACTATTCGTAACTTTCCTGTCAAACTTATCTGCAAGCCTGAGCATTTCTGCACGAATTTGGAGCGGGGTCCTATACGGAAACCCATCGCGGCATAGCTTCTCCCCAAGCAAAGCGAGATGACTCTCAGTGTGCAAAATTTCTTCAATTGGAACTGCCCTACCATCTACCTTCAAATTGCTCGAAAGCCTTGCGAGATGCTCGGATGCGGAAATGTGAAACCCGGACACACACTTCTCGCAAGGACCAATACACACCATGCTTGCGCTCAAGTGAGTATCATGCCTACCTTCGACTAGATTTTATAGAACAACCGGCAGGAAATAATTGGGCGGGAAACGTGGCGCGAAAAAATTGTGCGGGAAAAGGTGGCAGGAAGAAATTTGGCATAAGACGGTGGCGGGAAAAAATTAGGCGAAATCTGCTCCGACGCCGCCCTATTTTTCAAATTTCCGCACGGCGCGTGCTATTAGGCGAAATTGCCATTAAAAATAGTATTATTTAAAAAAAATCTCATCAAATATGATTTTTACAAATATAGACAATTAAATTAAATAGATATAAAAGAAAAAGAAACTAGAGCAAACATAAGTACCGGTTTAGTACTTTAGTACCGGTTTCTAATAACAACCGGTACTAAAGGGGTGGCTTCGCGCCCAAAATTTCGCCGCGGCCCAGCAGACCTTTAGCACCGGTTGTTAAGAACAACCTGTACTAAACACCCTTTAGTACCGGTTGTTCTTAACAACCGGTGCGAAAGGGCGTTTGAACGGTTAAGTGGCACAGGGCGACGATTTCGTTCCCAAAATTCACCAAGTACTGTAGCTCCTCGACGACGCCTCGCTCCTCGACGACGCCGGCGCCCTCCGCCGCGCCCTCCACGCCGTTGACGGCGCCGCCGCCCTCCGCCACGCCCCTCCATGCCGCCCTCCGCCGCCCTCCGTCAACCGCGCGACCAAGGCCGCCCCTCCGCCGCCCTCCGCCGCGCCGTCGACGCCCCGATGCGTACGCCGGCCGGCCGCACCGCCACGCGCGGCCCTCCACCGCCCCCTGCTCCGGCCGCCTCCACCGCGCGTGTCCCGCATCGCCGGCCTCCCGTGCGCCGTCGCCTGATCGAGCCAGGCCCGCATCGCCGGCCTCCACCACCACCGCCTCGGCCTCCACCACCGTACCGTACCGCAGGTTTTTTTTTTTTTCATTTTAATAAAGTTAGCAATTTTATTAGTATTAGTGTTTAGCAAGTTTAGCAAATTTAGCAAGTTCATTTTAATAAAGTTTAGCAAATTTTATTAGTGTTTATTAGTGTTTAGCAAGTTTAGCAAATTTAGCAAGTTCATTTTAATAAAGTTTAGCAAATTTTAATAAAGTTAGCAAATTTTAATAAAGTTAGCAAGTTTAGCAAATTTGAAAATGTAGCAAATTTAGAAGAGTTAGAAAATTTAGCAA
Organism: Poa pratensis; assembly: GCA_947311845.1. Lineage (NCBI taxonomy): Eukaryota > Viridiplantae > Streptophyta > Magnoliopsida > Poales > Poaceae > Poa > Poa pratensis. The sequence continues at coordinate 1,381,532 of CAMZMU010000101.1, forward strand.
AGTTATTTTATTAGTGTTTATTCAAAATTTTGAAACTTAGCAAAAATTTAAGTTAGCAATTTTAAGTTAGCAAAGTTAGAAAATTTAAGTTAGCACATTTAAGTTACTAACTTTTAGCAAAGTTAGCAAAGTAATGGAGTCATTTTATTATTAGTGTACTAACTTTTAGTATAGTCATTTTATTGGAGTCATTTTATTGTTGTTACATTTGCAATGAATTACAAATTGTTGTCCCGGTTGCTAAGTTAGAAATATTGCAAATATTTTAAGTTAGAAATATTGCAAATATTTTACATGTAGCAAATATTTTAAGTTAGAAATATTGCTAAATTTACTAAGTACTACATTTGTTACTAAATTTGCTAAATTTACTAAGTACTAAATTTTGTTACTAAATTTTAGTTGCAATATTGCTTAGGTTGAGTAAATTTTATGTGAGTAAATATGTTTAGGTTGAGTAAATTGTGCTAAGTTTGAATTCTAGCTAAGTTTGAAATATTGCAAAGTTTGAAATATTGTTAAGTTAGAAATTTTAGCTAAGTTTGAAAATTTAGCTAAGTTTGAAAATTTTGCAGTGACATTGAGCTATGGAGGACGACGCCCCCATCATCGCCGATGTCCCCCCCTTCATCCGAGATTTGGAGGAAGAAGAGCGATACCAACAAATAATATTTAACGACGCTGCCGGACCCAATTCCGACGGAGAAGATTCTGATGGAGAAGATTCCGACGAAGAAGACGCCGAAGATTTCAGCGTGAAATGTTTGAACGACTCCGGTGAGGGACTTGAGTTACAAAACTTCAGAGACGACGACGACGAAGGAAACTCCGGATCACTAGCTAAAAACGACTCCGGCAAGGTATATATTAAGTCTTGTTGATCACTAGCTAGATGCATTAATTGATTTATATGCGCACTTATTAACGAAACATTTTTCTTTCAGCCCTCTGGATCATCTAAGTCAATCCCTAAACGAGGCCCGGCCCAAGGGTTAAAGCTGCCGGATGGTGCAAAGTTGTCGATCGACGAAGTTAGCATAAAAGGCAAACCGGAGAAACCCGATGGAATCTACACTAAATATGTAGCTCAATGCGGAGTTCTTGTAAGGGACATGGTCCCGATCACCGTTGCAGAATGGAATGAGCCGAAGAAAAAAAAATTGGCGCAAAATATCTCGAGCAAAGAATTAAAGATACCCTTTGGGAGTCGATATTGGGTTCTTTCAGCCTACCGGCAGATCTCCCACAGAGTAGGACGGATAAAGTCAAGGAGTGGACTCTTAGCAAGATGGCCGAGCAATTCAACAACTGGAAGAAAAAATTGTGGAGAAAATATGAGAACGAAACTCAAGATTTCACTGGACATCTAGTGAAGATAAAAGATGACTGGGCTGAATTTGTGGCGTATAGGAAATCGGGTGTCGCTGTGGCCCGATCGACCCAAAAAAGTTGAATGCTAAGAAGAAGAGATATTTCCATCGTTTGGGCTCAGGTGGCTACAAGACTGCCGTGCCTAAGTGGGAAGCCTATGAAAACGAGCTGCGTCAAAAAGGGATCACTCCAGAGACAGATGACTGGCCCGACAGGTCCAAGTTATGGTTGTTCGCGCACAGGGCAGTGTTGGACATGGACACAGGGCTGATTGTTGCACAGGGAAAATGGAGGAAAAGAATTATAAGAGTCGTAAAAAAGATAAAAGGCGCAATATATGTTCCCGATAGAGAGGACGACGAGCTGACACTCGCCCTCGGGAATAAAGAACACTGGGGACGATGTCGAGGTAGAGGAGGCGGGGTTGGTTTTCTTGAAGGGTTTCCGGAGGACGCTGCAACTTACAGAAAACATTGCAGAAGTAAGAAGAAGGAGGCGGACAGGGTTACTGCGTTAGAACGCACGGTGAAGGTTGTGCAGGAGCAACTGGCCTCAATTACCAAGACAAGGGAATCTCAACTGCGAGTAGAAGATCCTGCAGGCGATGCCTGCCCATCTCAGCGGAAAAGCAGCGTGGGTTCCACGCAGCTACAAGATGATCCTGCAGTTGCTGAACCGTCGGCGGCTCACTACCCCGTGGATGATATCACGGAGAAGACAAATTGTGAGTTACATGCGCCAATGTTGAACATTACTTGTCCGGTGGCGATTGGCTATGCTTTACCACATCAACTGGAGCAACCTTCCATTTTGGTGAGATTCCGGCTGGATTTGCTCGTGTCGGGGTCACGAAAGTTATGTCGGGAATGAACTCAATACAGCTCGACATTCCCGGAGCTGAAGGCGAGAAGACATTGGGAGATGTCGAACTTGGTATCGTTCTATGGAAGAAGAATTTAATCAAGTTTCCAGACTCGGCGCCAAGGCCACCGACTCCTCCGGTTAGAAATTCACCACACAAAGTCCACCCTCCTCCCCCGACGATTGGAGCCCACCGCGAGTCCATCGCCCGCCGTCCCGTCAGCCGACTGCTGCGCCCACTAGTAAGCGGAAGCTGTTCACGCGTCCCCTGTCAAGAAACGTGCAAAAAAACCAAGGAAGTCAAGGCTCCTGAGAAGTTAGCTGGCGAGATGACTATGGAGGAATTAGAACTGAGCACACAAGGCGAGGCTGCAGCCTTTTTTGAACAGAAAAAAAAGGAAAGACTGGAGGCAAGACTTGACCCCATAAAGGAACTTCTGAAGACTATACCAACTGAGGTAAAAGATCGCACCGTTGACAACCTATATGACCCTCCACCGCCGCCCTTTCAGACTATGAGCGAGGTATTGACAAGGTACTTTCCTCACAGAAGGAGAAGAAAAAGCGTGCGGGAAAGGAGTTGCCCAGCTCGGAGAACAAGAAGCACAATCGATCGCCCCGCTCATTGTGCCTTCTGAAGCTCGGGAAATCGAGCATGGAGAAGTTGTCATTGGCGACACAGGTTCCCCATAGCGCAGATAGTAATTCAATAAAATTTGAACTCGGGCTGCCTCTGGTCGAAAATCCGAGTGCTCTAACAACACAGTTATATAAATTGCATACCTGGTACATGACCGCCGCAAAAGAAGGGAGACATATCTCATGGCGGGAGTTAAGGAACAACACTTGTTCCGAGAATATGCTGTGCAGGTTGCGTTCTCCGAACTTTTTCAGATGTACAATCAACTTGCCCTCGACAAATCTATCCTCAGCTGCTATTGTCTGTAAGTAATTTATTCGTGTAATTTAATTATTTATAGTTCAGCTCGTTCATTGCTTGTAATTATCCTCACAACATTCTTTTGTACGCTATTATGCAGAATGAAGATTCGTGAATGCCGAATGGGAGGAATCTGGGACATTGGGTTCATTGACCCGGATAAAGTTAATGTGGTGACCGTAGAAAATCCTCTGTATGCCGAGGACACAGAGAACTTGTGCTAACTTGTTTTAAGCGACAAAGTACCAAAAGGAAATACTTCTTCCTTACAACTTCGGGTGAGTGTTACTGTCTTGTACACATTCTATTTTGCTTTCCGATATTAAGTGTAATTGATGAGTTCTGAATACCTGCGTATATAAATGTGCGCAGGTACCACTTCATTCTGCTAATCATTAGACTCGAGGAAGGACTAGTTGAAGTCTGGGACTCATTGAGGAAAGATCAAGATGATTACAAAAGCGTGCGTCTAATGCTCAGAGGTAATTTCAATCGCACTATATCGTCCTCTTTCGTTCATTTTCGGATATCAAAAGTATAAGTAATAACTCCTCAATTCATTTTCTTTTCCGGGCAGGGTTTGGAAAAGGTTCATCGCGGAAGAACGCGGTGAATGGAAACAGAAGCTGGAGTTCAAGGCTAACACTGTAAGTACTACTACGTATCTAGGTCTGCGTATCTTTCTAATACCATTATCGTTCTCTTGATTATTATTTGATTAAATTATATTCTTGTATAGTGGTGTCTGCTACAACCACAGGGGACGGAACTATGTGGATACTACGTTTGCGAGTATATTCACACGAGGGTCAATGAGAGAGTCAATAGTAAGAAATCGAGAGGTACGTAAACATCATACACAACTTTTATTTTGCTACCATCAATTGTGTTTAGTTCCGATCATAACTGATTTGATCTCCTTCTTTTAAAGATGTCAAGGAAGCGGAGCCAGCTCCTACCACAAAAACCGCGTGAAAGCTATTGCGGAGGAATTGGCGGGATTCATTCTGACGCATGTCCTAGATGAATTCGGTGAATTCCACTATGTCGAACAATAGACTCCCTCCATGCATGTACTAGTTAGCGGTGATCTCCATTGTAATTATGAGTACTTTATATGTAAAGAGAGTACTTTATATGTGTAATGAGTACTTCATATGTGTAGTCAGTACTTTATACGTGATCTCCTCCGAAACCCTGAAAAATGAGCGAAAAGGAAAAATACAGAAACCCTAAACCCCGAAAAATAAGCGAAAAGAAATAAAACCGAAAACCTAAACCCCCGAAAAAATAAGGGGGGGGGGAAGCAGGAACCTTTAGTACCGGTTGGTATTACCAACCGGTACTAAAGGTCCTCAGCTGGGCGCACCTGGTTCGCCCACGTGGCGGGTCTTTAGTACCGGTTGTAAATACAACCGGTACTAAAGGGGTACCCCTTTAGTCCCGACCTTTTAGTACGGTTGCACAACCGGTACTAAAGGCCCAATAAGACCGGTACTGATGCCCTGTTCTGTACTAGTGTGCTCTCAGATTGGTCAAAACAAAAAGAGTGTGCTGTCAGATTGGTCCCACAAATATTTGATACCGGACCCACAGTTTTGGTACCTGATCTCACAAAATTTTGGTTCTGATCCCACACAATTTTCGGTTCCGCGGAACCGTTCGGTTCCGTCAGTCTGGTTCCGACTATTTTAACACTGTCAGGATGCGAGTTGATATCATTCTGCTGCTTATTTAGTGTCACTTGGTTGTCAGCCGACTGCCCTGACCATTCATCGATCAACCTGTGTGCTCAAATCGACCATAGTTATCTGCGTCTTCTGTTTTCAAGCGAGGCAACTTGCAATCTATCGTTGTTTATTTTAACCCTGATTAAGTGCCCAGGCCATGCAAATGAATTTTGTCTGAAGAAGAAGCCACTTTTGAGTTGATCTGGTCAAAAAGTTACTTATTGTGGCCCTTCCTCCCTTGCAGAAGAAAAGATATCACAAAATTATCTAGGGTTACTTTGGAGGCATTTTTTGTTGTTTTGGAAAACATACTTTGTAAGTTCAAACATATCTGAAATTGTTTGCCCAATAATAGACATAAAATTCCCACTAGTATACCTTGCAGGTTGCACCACCTGATTAGGAGTATGTGAATTTCAAACATATCTGCAGTTTATTGCACAAGTACATAGAGAGATGATACCCACAAGTAGTAAGAACGGGTGGAGTTATAGTGGAAGGTTTAATGAGCATAACATGTTTTTGAAAATAATTAAACGAGCCAAACAAATATTTTATGCAAGGAGGGACTGGCCCGTTGATTTCATGAGGGTGATTAGTATGTAATCAGTCTCCAGAACCTAAGGAAAATTATATGTTTTCACATTTTATTCTGTCTGTTGACTAGTCACAGTTTTCATTCTAGAAAAAAAAGAGAGCAGGGACTAGTCACCGTTTCCTCGTGATGTTATGGACGCCTAGACTCTTCTAGAGCATAGTAGCTGTTAGCCAAGCATTATTATCTTTTGTGTGGAACTTTCATCAAATACATCTCTATCTATCGATGTTGATACCTACTCATGCCCCTGTCAAGCATTAACAACTTAATAATATCACCCGCTGTCAGTCAAGCTGCCTCCTCTCTTACTCAGTCCTGTCAACTGTCACGCAAGCGTGCCTACGAGCAGCAGCCGTGTAAAATGTTATTCAGGAGGATATACCTGGGTACAATGGGTATCTCACTGGCCTTAGCATAATTGGCGGCATGACATTGTTTCCCAATGCTCTTGAGGTATGGTTTTATCCATGTTTCTCTTTCTTTGTGTTGTTAGCTGCATACCACTACGGTGTATTAAGTCGTCGAGAGACTTAATTGTGGACTTTTCAGAGTCTATACACACTGTGAAATCATTTTTCCTTCTCCTGCTAGTTATACCTTTGCTCTCCTCTATGTGCATGTAACTCCACATATCTTTCTGATCCACAAATTTTCAGCTCTATCCTGCCGGTTATAAGAGTGTAGCTATATTGTACTATGATTGCTCTTATAGTCTGCTGGAAGATGGTACTAAGCTGTTATCAATGTCGATTAATTCTCCATAGAGTACGACAGTACGTATTTGTGCTTTGACAACATCCACTCCAGGAATTCATCCGGCTATTATACCGTGCATCTGAGGAACATGCCAGTGTGCCATACTGCCATTCTATTGTGCATCCGAGAATCGAACCATTTGTTTGTTTTATTCAGGGCGCGATATTGGGTCCGCTTATCATGACGGTTGTGCTTGCTGATACAGAGGAGAGCAGCTAGCATTGGATGGAAGGCAACATGTTTGAAGAGAATACATGCGTAGGATTTTTACTCTGTATTTCCATGTCGGCTTTCGCCTTGTACCATACCTGAGTATACAAAGATACTGCATCGGTTGTGATTCATTAATGGTTGTTGTAATTTACCCTCTCTGTAGTGCAACTGTTGGGTTTTTGCATAGGTTTTGTTTTGATTTGTGTGAGGATCAGCCCTCTGTTTTGATGGATCCCGAAAATTGTACAGTATTTTTAGGAATGTTGATGGTTAGTTCAGTTGAAATCAAACCGAACTAGTGATTTGTTGATGTTATGTCCATCTAGTTCATACGCACCTTGTTACGTGCATCCAACTTTTAAATTCTCCGTGGAAGTAATACTGATTGTGTGATAGTCATTGTTTCCTTTGTTGCTGTTTACAATTCATGCGGTCCTAATTGGAAGTATCTGGTAGCAAGCAGTTCAGAAGAGATTACCATAGTCAGATACTAATGTCTGCACAACAGAGCAGACCCAGGTGCCACACACACACACACACACACTTGTGTGTCCAGGCTTCAGACAGCAAACTCAGCTCAGAATGGACTGTTTTTGCAGCCCCTGCTCCAACCAGGTTTGTGCAAGTGCTTGTAATAATACCTCTGTTCTTATCATGGAACTCTGATTTTTCTTTGAACAATTACCCGGCACAAGCCACTGTTTTTTTCCAGACCGCCAGCTACTGGTTCTGTGCAAGTGTTTGTAGCAAGTAGTGTTAAATATTGATTTATGTACTGCATTTGGTGTTAACTTGTGAGCCAAAAAAGCATTGCAGCTGGTCCAGGTTTGTGGCAGTGTTTGTAGCAAGTACTAACCGCTGATTAATGTATAACGTTTGATGTTAGCTTGTGAGCTAAAGGGCATCACAGCTTTACTTTTGATGTTAACAAACTTGGCTTTGAGTGATCTGGATTCTGGCTGGAGTAGCTTCCTTTCTGCAGCATCTCAAAGGGGAAAAGCCCAAATTCATTCCAAAAGGGAGAAGTGCCTTCATAATTAGAGGTATGTTTTCTAACTTCCATATCATGAGGGTGATTAGTATGTAATCAGTCTCCAGAACCTAAGGAAAATTATATGTTTTCACATTTTATTCTGTCTGTTGACTAGTCACAGTTTTCATTCTAGAAAAAAAAGAGAGCAGGGACTAGTCACCGTTTCCTCGTGATGTTATGGACGCCTAGACTCTTCTAGAGCACAGTAGCTGTTAGCCAAGCATTATTATCTTTTGTGTGGAACTGTTCATCAAATACATCTCTATCTATCGATGTTGATACCTACTCATGCCCCTGTCAAGCATTAACAACTTAATAATATCACCCGCTTTCAGTCAAGCTGCCTCCTCTTACTCAGTCCGGTCAACTGTCACGCAAGCGTGCCTACGAGCAGCAGCCGTGTAAAAAAAAAGTACGGTTTAAAATTGTTTAGACTTCTGTAAATAGTTCAGTTTGGAAAGGTATTTAGTTTTTGGATTGTTTTACGTAATAAAACGGTGAGATTTCAAAGTCTTCTGAATTTTGGAAATATTTAATTTTGAAGTTCAGTCATATGCCATATAATTGTTAAAATAATCAAATTTGTACGGCGCGGGTGTGCGGTAAAATTCAAATTTCAGAATTTGGACATTGAAAAATCGTTTAGGTTTGAAATCTGTTGAAATGCAGGAACAAAATTACGGTTTAAAATTGTTTATTTTTTTTTTAAATAGTTCAGTTTGGAAAGGTATTTAGTTTTGGATTGTTTTACGTAATAAAACGGTGAGATTTAAAAGTCGTCCGAATTTTGTAAATATTTAATTTTGAAATTCAGTCACATGCCATAAACAGTGTTTTTTTATGCGGTTTTTTTTGGTCCTTTTTTTTCATTTTTTCCCCAGTGGGTAGATTCAAATTTGTTGAGTTTGTGACATTTTTCATTGTCTGAATTTTGTATTAAGTTGTAGGGCCCACGTGTAAGCAATTTTCATTTCCTGAATTTTTGGGGGGTGGCGGGGAAATAAAAAAAGGGAAAATCTGGCAGTGGGGACCCACGCTGACGTCGGGATGACGTCAGCAATGTCCAGGGTTTGCGTCGCCGCCGGCCGCGCCACCGCGTTCTGGAGCTCGCGCGTGGGCGCCGCGTACGCGCGTGGAGCCGTGCTGCCAGCGGACGGCGGCGCCGCCTCTTTTGCGTCGCCGGAACGGCCGCGGCGGAGCGCACACACGGCGGAGGGATAGCCGCACGGCGGCGGCGATTTCGCCGCGTGCACGGCTTCCTAGCACGCGCCTGTCGGCGAGGATGAAGAAGCGACGACCGCGGAGCTCGGCGTGCAGTCGGATTCGTGCGGAGAGGACTGGAACGGCGGCGACGACGAGGTCGGTGCATCGCGGCGAGAGAGAAGGGAGAGGGGGAAGAGGATTTCTGCGGTTGTTTTTGCGCAAAGGTCCTTGATGTGTGTTGTAATTGCAATCAGGCCCGACACTGTAGCTGCTACAGGATGTGGAGCGCGGAGAGTCCGCGATTCGGCTCATCTTTAAATATAGTAGTAATTTGTTACCCTCTCCCTTCACTATTATAAGATATTTTAAAATATTTTAATTTAGGCTATATATGGATCAGAATGAGTGAACCAACACACTGAAATATGTTTAGATGCATGCCTTTTTGTAAAAAGGTAAACCATTTTATAATAGTGAACGGATGGAGTACAACATAATGTTCATCATTTAAACGCAAATATAATGCATCAAATCACAATGTTTATCGAAACCGAAATAAGAAACATATCAATCGAAATAGAAACTCAACTATGTTCTCCATTCCATGTCCAACACTCCTCTTTGAGATCTTCTTTAACATGTCGATGAGACTTCGCATCTCGAATTTCATGGTGAACTTAAAGGAAATAAATGGTGCAGTCAAAACGTCTAAAAGGATTCACCGCCCTTTCCATAAAGTCATAATGGTTGTCAAAATCCGTGTCATGCTTATACTCCATAATAATATTCTGAAATATCACACAAAATGTCATCATCCTCCAAAGAGTTTTTTCATTCTGAAACCAAGCCAAACCACGCACAAATAGAGAATTGGGCTTGCACAATATCAAATGCCATCTCTACATCCTTCCTATCAGCTACTTGAGAACTATGAAAATAAGATTGTTTGTTACCTTGGCGGTTGGGGCTTGATAAATCAAGCACACTATGGGTATATCTCATATGAAAAGTAGTATATCTTGGTGTACTTCTTCCCATTTGCCTCGAACTCAACCTCATGTCATTCTATATTGGCTAAGTTTTTAAACAGCCGTGATCGGCTGAGTCCATGCATTCCAATATAGGCATGCCAAAACCATGTCTCCTGATGTGCAACGGCCTCAAAGATGATGGTTGACATGGCCAGTGCACATTGTCCACGTCATGCCGACGGGCAGTTTTTCCACCTCCAATGCATGCAATCAACCGAGCCAAATCTTTGAAAACCCCTTAATTATGATGTTCATTGCCAAAAGGCTCTCGGTGTGTCTTGAGCATGCATTAGGTGTCTATGGAGTAAATGGATCTTCTCTTAGACATTACAAGATGAGAATGAGCCAAAACAACAGAGATTCCATCAGCCATAATACACAGCGACGCAATTACCTTCTGCAAAGTGCTATGACCAATGGACTATGCAATTCCTCCTCTGCACGAGAAGTTGTAATATTCTTTAATCAAGGAGAAAATATGCTGGAATAAATCCGTATCCATCCATAACCTCCGGTGGAAGTATCGCTCTGGATAGACCTGGTGAGCATGACACTCCAAAATAATCCAGCATAATCGGATGGTGGCCCTCTTTCCTTCTCCTAGGAATCACCTCTCGGCCGTGAGAACCTTCATGTTTTGTCTACTTGTTTTGCTCCATCTCCATCATCATAAGAATAGCGAGATCCTCCTCTTCATCCCATTCATCCTCTTCTTTAGACAAAGAACCATAGCTCAAATTAATATCAAACTAACTCATCTTCACAAATATTTGATAATAAACTGAAATGTACCAAAAATATATACTAGTTTCAAAGAAACAATTCAAAGACACTTTGTAAACCTTCTCTGACATTCTTGCTTTTCTTCTTCTTGTTATGTCTTTCTTCTTCTTGGTATACTCTCGGATGAGCTTCTCTGTATGCTCTCGGGTGAGCTTCTCTTTTCGGCGACGGTACGCCGCCCTTTGAGCCAGGGCAACAGAGCATCGGTTGCTATTCAGCGATGAAGACGATTGAGTACGCAACAAGATACATCCTTCTTTCAAATAGATTTGGGTGTGATTCCTCAGACATATGGGATTTTCTTGCTCAAATCATGCTTCGTCTTCACTGTGTAATCGATCGGTTTAGTTCAAGGCTTTGTTGGCTGCCAAACTATTTTCTCATCTTCTGTTGTTTTCTTCATGTTTACTACTCTCTCCGTTCCATATTAATTGTCACATATTTAGTACAACTTTGAAGTAAATTGACGATAACTAATATGGAACTGAGAGAGCACAATATATAATGTTTCCTCTGTGCTTTGTTAATTTGCCTGCATAGCAGGGGAAGTAGAATGGAAGATGCCAACTTATTACTTACGTCGTCCTCTCGAACAGCGACACCAGTCGAAGCTTAGTGTAGTTTAGACGCTTTCCCTGCCTGTGTGGGTGTATAGAAGTGTTAAGGACATAATAATTGTGCAGCTGATCGAACCCCTATACTTTATAATGAACCACTAGTATATATAGATTACCAGCTATGGTTTTGCGCGTGTTCTGAAGAGCGGTTTTGTTAGACAGCCTAGCCTGGTCAACAATTCTCATCTCACGCTCCTGCCTGAAGAGGCTGTGTACACATATTTATAAAGAGCTCTTTTACGGTGGTTGGCACGGAACCCGTGGTACCGTCGGTACCGCCGATTATAATTTGTCTTGGCCATTGATTAAGTACTGGTTTTTGTTAGCCGTTGATTAATGATGAAGTTCCTAAAAGAAAAAAACTGAAATTGATCCCTCTACGCCCGAATCCATCTTTCAGTTTGGCTAATCGTGGCCGCCTAGGGCAGCCGCCGCGAGCAGGTCAGCCTCCGCCGACGCTGCGAGCAGGGCTGCCGCCGGGGTCGGACTAGGGCAGCCGCCGCCGACGCCGCGAGCAGGGCAGCCGCCGCACGCCTCCCTTACCGCTCCTTCACTCGCGGCGAGGGGACAGTAGCACGCCGACCTCCCTCGCTAACCAGGCCACGGCGAGCGACTGTTGTTGGGGAATTCGACACGAGGCGAGGAGTTCGGCGACAACTGCGGCTCGGAGGGACTGGGGTACACGGTGCGACAGTTCCATCGCTGTACACGGCCACCGCCGATCGTACACTGCACCAGCCGAAGCAGGTTAGAGAATGGATGCCGATAATTACTTGCAGAAATACGCACGGTAGTTTCACGCTAGCACTTTTTCCATATTCTAGATTGACATGATCAAATCAGGGCATGAGCAAGTCTATTAAGATCCTATGTAAGGTAGACTTCAGTTTCTTATTTTGTTTGAAGAATCGGTAAAGAGGAGCTTATGGTGGAAGATTGTTAACTGTCGTGTATAGCTGGTACCTAAATCTGATCGAGTATCTTGCCTCTCATTCTGCACTGAACCTTATCTGTATTTTTAGGTACAAGCAGTTAACTTTTCTATTTGTATTTTAGTTTCAACAACAGATTGAAGAAGCAATGAAACTCTATGTTAATATGACCGTATAACCACTTTATCTGCATTTTCAGTTTCAGACGACTGTGAGGACAGTGACTTCTTTTGTGTGCAGGATGAAGATGACAGTGAGGACAGTGACTTCTTTTGTGTGCATGATGAAGATGACAGAAATAGTTCAGCTGAGAATGATGAGGCCATTGCCTACAGAATGCAAGCAAAGGAAATAAAGAAGAAAACAAAAAAGAAAATGCTACCTCCAGGTTCAGCTGCTCGTAGAGCTCCAGGTGGAGCTGTTGCTAATGCGAAAATGCCAGCTCCATTTTGTCAAAGTTCATCTCAACCTGCTGCTAGAGTTAGCTTGCAATCAACATATCATGAGTCAGGTTCCCAACCAGTGACAACAGAGCAAGTCCCACAACATGGCAGGATGAAATGGTGGCTCTTTGGCACTGAAAAGACAGCAGCACCTCCAGGCCAAGATGGAGCAGAGTAGAAGCTGTGAAATTACCTAAATTTCATGCTTTTGGTGATATGTATATGAAGTGTATGCTATGTTATTTTCTGTACTGAAATTTGTATGGATGTTTGGCACTGATTTACAATGATTTTGCTGATATGTACTGACGTGCACAACTACTTTCTTATGTGCACTGAATTATCTATGCTACTGGTGATATATTGCTCTCAAATTTAGTCCATTGGTATGATAAATATGCTGCTTTATTGCTGTGATAAATATTCATTATTTGCATAGAAAAAATAGTTAAAATACTGCCCAATTTCTTCTCCATACCACAATACAGTACATTCAGATGCATTGACATTTGCTACACATGACCATACCACAATACATAGATGCCCAATTTCAGCTTACACTGATAATCAGTACACTACCAAAATGCTGCTCAGATTGTTGATAAAATGCTGCCCAGAGTGTACTGGAAATTATCAGTACAAACTGCTTCAGTTTTTCTTTTTATCTTGCTTCAATCTGGACAGCATTGTCTAAACTGACGAGCACAATCTCCACCGTGTCTTGCTTCTTCTCTTCGTCCTGTGCCTGTCGGAGCTCCTCGTCTCCATGCGGATACGGCTGCCAAACATTCGCCGCCGCGCCGCTGTGCCGCCCCGCGAAGCAGTGACGGAGATGCATGCCGCCATGACATCGCCCCCACCATGGGGATACGGCTGCCAAACCGTCGCCGCTGCGCCCCTGTCTCGCCGTGAAGTACTGCTGGAGCTGTGCGCCGCCATGGATTCGCCGCCGCCGCCGCGCCCCTGTGTCTCCCAGCAAAGTACTGCCGGAGCTGCGTGCCGCCATGGTCGTCGCTCGTCGGGACGGGAAGAACAGACGCCATCAACAAATATACCAACTCGATCGCAAAGTGCTTCTGCCTCCTCCATCGAGTGTGCTGTCAGATTGGTCAAAACAAAAAGAGTGTGCTGTCAGATTGGTCCCACATATATTTGATACCGGACCCACAGTTTTGGTACCTGATCTCACAAAATTTTGGTTCCGATCCCACACAATTTTCGGTTCCGCGGAACCGTTCGGTTCCGTCAGTCTGGTTCCGACTATTTTAACACTGTCAGGATGCGTGTTGATATCATTCTGCTGCTTATTTAGTGTCACTTGGTTGTCAGCCGACTGCCCTGACCATTCATCGATCAACCTGTGTGCTCAAATCGACCATAGTTATCTGCGTCTTCCGTTTTCAAGCGGGGCAACTTGCAATCTATCGTTGTTTATTTTAACCCTGATTAAGTGCCCAGGCCATGCAAATGAATTTTGTCCGAAGAAGAAGCCACTTTTGAGTTGATCTGGTCAAAAAGTTACTTATTGTGGCCCTTCCTCCCTTGCAGAAGAAAAGATATCACAAAATTATCTAGGGTTACTTTGGAGGCGTTTTTTGTTGTTTTGGAAAACATACTTTGTAAGTTCAAACATATCTGAAGTTGTTTGCCCAATAATAGACATAAAATTCCCACTAGTATACCTTGCATGTTGCACCACCTGATTAGGAGTATGTGAATTTCAAACATATCTGCAGTTTATTGCACAAGTACATAGAGAGATGATACCTGACAGAGAATGAGCAACTGCATTCAACTGGGGCCAAAGGCCAGGTACATATACATGTATACATGTGTGGGATGAACAGTAAACTATACATCACTATACATCTAACACCCCCCCTCAAACTCATGGTGGGTCAACAACACTGAGTTTGGAGAGGAAGAACCCATGCTGCGCTCGAGTCTGTGCCTTCGTGAAGAAATCCGCCAACTGTAACTCGGAGGGCACATAGTGAAGAGCAAGAATCTGATCCTGCACAGCAGCACGCACAAAGGAGGCATCCACACCGATGTGCTTGGTGAGCTCATGCTTCACCGGGTCACGCGCAATGCTGATGGCACCAGTACTGTCTGACAATAGAGAAGTCGGTGCAGCAGCAGAAACACCAAAGTCTGCTAGCAACCATCGCAACCAGGTCACCTCAGCCGTCAACATTGCCATTGCTCGCAACTCAGCCTCTGCACTGGAGCGGGAAACTGCCTTCTGTTTCTTCGTCTTCCAGGCAATGAGAGATCCGCCAAGAAAAACACAATAGGCAGACAGGGAGCGGCGATCAGAAGGATCACTGGCCCACGTAGCATCAGAGTAGGCCTGGAGCTGGAGAGAGCTGGAGCGAGGAAAGAAAAGGCGGCGAGAGATCGTGCCACGAAGATATCGTAGAACACGGAGAAGGTGACTATAGTGGACAGAACTGGGAGCAGATACGAACTGACTCAGAATGTGGACAGGATAGGATATGTCTGGACGAGTGACAGCCAGATAGACAAGACTCCCAACAAGATGGCGATAGCGTGTCGGGTCTGTGAGGGGATCACCATCGGTAGCACGAAGCTGAACATTGAGCTCCATAGGAGTCTCAGCAGTGCACTCATCACCAAGAGCGGCGCGAGCAAGGAGATCCTGAATATATTTTTCTTGGGTGATATAGAAGCCATCAGAAGTCGAAGAAACCTCAATCCCAAGAAAATAGCGAAGAGGGCCAAGATCTGACATCAGGAACTGCTCACGGAGGCGGGCCTTAACAAAGGCAATATACTCAGAGTCATCACCAGTAATGATCATGTCATCAACATATAAGAGGAGGAGCGTCCGACCACGAGGGGAGGTGTGGACAAACAGTGCAGGGTCATGGTCGCTAGGCACAAAACCAGCAGCAGTCACCACAGAAGCGAAACGCTCAAACCAGGCGCGAGGGGCTTGTTTAAGGCCATAGAGAGAGCGCCGAAGACGGCAAACCATACCATCAGGAACAGAGTACCCCGGTGGTGGCTGCATATAAACCTCCTCACGCAACTCACCATTGAGAAAGGCATTCTGGACGTCAAGCTGAGACACAGACCAATGACGAACAGAAGCCACAGCGAGAAGAGTGCGAACAGTGGTCATGTGGGCAACAGGAGCGAATGTCTCATCATAATCGCGTCCCTGCTCCTGCTGAAAGCCACGAGCCATAAGACGAGCTTTGTAACGCTCAAGAGAACCATCGGAGCGAGTCTTGATCTTATAGACCCACTTGCAAGTGATGGGACGAACACCGGGAGGAGGGGAAACAAGATCCCATGTGCCAGTGCGCTCAAGTGCAGCAATCTCCTCAGCCATCGCAAGCTGCCACTCAGACTGAGCCATGGCATCCCGATAGGAAGTGGGCTCAACAGTAGCAGAAAGACCGTACTGGGAAGGAGAATAGCGAGCAGGAGACCGTAAGGAAGGGCGAGAACGAAGGTTATGAACCGGTGTAGACGGGGAAGGTGGCGCGCCGGAAGTAGAGGGTATGTCAGAGGAATCATCCACAGTACGAGGACGACGAGTGTAGTGGAGAGGAAAGGGAGAAAGGGGAGGACACGCCGGAACGGTAGGTGGAGAGGCAGGTGACGAGGGAGGAGAGGAAGGAGGAGGGGAGGGTGGTGTCGGAGGAGTATCAGAAACCGTGGGACGCGGCGTAGGGGGAGGTGGATGAGGAACAATAGGCACAGAGGGAGATGTGTCGGGGAGTATAAGGAAGGACAGATCGTCAACTGAAAAAGAGGAGGTGGTAGGGCGCGGATAGTATGGACGAGACTCATCAAAAGTCACATCACGTGAAATACGAGGCAACGACCGACAGGATCCCAACATCGGTAACCCTTGTGCTCATTACTGTAGCCGAGAAAGACACACTCAACCGACTGAGCAGTCAGTTTGGTGCGTTCTCGCGGAGCAAGAAGGACATAGCACACACACCCAAACATACGAAGAGCGGAGTAGTCAGGAGAATGACCAGAGAGACGCTTGACGTGGTGGTGAACACGGCATATGCCACGGGGTGGCTAAGGTAGGTGTGGGAACCGGAGACTGCAGCATCGGCACCCGGCCGGATTGCGCACGGGCGCGAGGACACGGTGTACCCAGGTTCGGGGCCCTCGCGAAGGAGGTAACACCCCTACTCCTGCTCGATCTCTCTATCATCGGTGAACATAGTACAAGGTTGCTCCTTGAGCTGCTTGGTGAGCTCTCCATGCTCAGTTCCTCTCTAGCTAAGTGGAGTGGGGAAGGGTGAATCGAATGGAGTCCAACCCCTTCTACTTGGGCACCCAGACAGCCTTATATAGGCCTGGCTGTCTGGCTTACAGGCGGGTCCGGCTGGCCACGTCAGCCGGCCCGTGTCGGCTACAGGGGGGTTTCTCTCTGGCAATCCTTATCTATCTGGCAGGGAACCGGGTAGGGGCGCAGTCGGTGTCGGAGTAGACTTGGCAACGTGGAGGGCCGGGCGTCGAAGAGGCCGGCCCCCCATCTTCTAGCCGGCTGCTCCCAGGGCTCCACGCAGGGCTGTCGGGCGGCGCCTCCTGGCAGCCTGTCGGGGTCTCGTAGGCTTGTAGGCGATGTCGGTGTAGACTTAGTAGCGTGGAGGGCCGGGCGTCGAAGAGGCCGACCCCCGTCTTCTAGCCGGCTACCCTCAGGGCGACATGTAGCCACGTCGGGCGGCGTCCCCTGGCAGCCTGTCGGGGTCCTTGTCTTCTGCTTGCTGTAGAGAGCCGGCAGCCGGTATACCGGCTGCTGGCCAACCGAGTCCGGCTGGGTCAGTTGACCCTGGTCAGAAAAGGCGGGTGACATTTGTCTTCTTCTGCTTGTCCTTGGGTAGTCGTGATGATGACAGACCATTGATCCGGCTAGCCCAGGCTAGGCGGAGCCCGACTGCGCTCGGGCAGGCGGGCCCGTCCCAGCTAGGCAGCCGAGAACGGCTGGAGTTTGCTTCTGCATTTTGCGTTTCACTCGGGATCTTTTGTGGGTCCTTGGGTACCCCGGTTTCATTCCCATGACACTAGCCCGATATGGTAGGAAAGCTTCTGCGTGTTCTTGATTCTGAAATGCTTGTCCGGGTAGGAACAACAAAGGGCCGGATGCTCTGCCGGCCGGCAGTGATAAGTGACGCAAGTGCTGATGCTGGCACGTCCCATCCGTCTGCCAGGCTGTTACCCGGCAGCTGAGGCGACGCTTCGGTTTCTGTAGCGGGATCTTCTGTGGCGGTGTAGTAGAGGCAGGATCTTCTGTGGCGAAACCGCCGCCCACGATCTCGCCCACGACCGCACGATGCGCGCCACGCGGCGTGAATCGCGGGGGCAGTTACCCGACGCCTGGGCTTTAAATGGGGAGGCGAGGCGTGGTGGAGAAGGGTTCGCATCCATCCCCTCCCTCGTCTCCCTTGCCTTCGAGCGCTCCTCCGCACCGGCGAGCGCTTCCTCTCCTTCCTTTTCTCCGGCGAAGCGGCTCCTGCGCCGGCGTCGCTGCTTCTTCTCCGGCGCTTCCGCTTTTCCGTCGTCGCGCTGGGAACCGCGAGCACGGCGACCATGGGCCATCGCCAATCGACGCCGCGGCCGCGAAGTTCATCCCCCGCTGCGCTGGACCACGAGATGGCCGACGGGAATGAGGGCGGCGGCGAGTGGCGCGGCTCCCACATCACCGCGGAGGACATCCAGGGCCTCCGCGCGCGCGGCCTCTTATCGACGGAGGAGCGCGTGGGCGTGCGCCTCGCCGCGGCCGGCGAGGTGGTTCCCGCACCAGAGCCCGGCGAGGTCGTGGTCTTCCGGGACCATTTCGACCGTGGGCTCGCGCTGCCGGCGAGCCCATTCTTCCAGGGCTTCTTGCAGCAGTTCGGCCTGCAACCGCACCATCTTGGGGCCAACTCGGTGGCCACTCTGAGCTACTTCGCCGCCGTCTGCGAGGGGTGGCTGGGCATCTGGCCGAGCCTCCCGCTCTACTGCCGGCTGTACTTCCTCCGTGCCCGATACGTCGGCAACAAGGAGGAAAACGGCTTTGTCGATTGCGGGAGCGCGATCGTGTACCGCCGGTCCAGGACGGAGCTGCCGGGCTTCGCCAAGCCGGACA
Organism: Poa pratensis; assembly: GCA_947311845.1. Classification (NCBI taxonomy): domain Eukaryota; kingdom Viridiplantae; phylum Streptophyta; class Magnoliopsida; order Poales; family Poaceae; genus Poa; species Poa pratensis. The sequence continues at coordinate 1,400,167 of CAMZMU010000101.1, forward strand.
CGGTGAAGGAGTGGCAGCGGTCGTATTTCTACGTCCGCAACCTGAAGCCGGGTGAAGATTACATCCGCCTGCCGGCGTTCCAGCCGGGTGCTCCCACGCGGGAGAACTGGGGCCTGAAGACGACCGGCGACCAGGCGGACGTCAACAAGATGCTCAAGCAGCTCGACACCCTCTTCAAGAAGGAAGGGCTGACCACCCGGGACCCGACCCTCTGTTGGCTCCACAACCGCGTGGCGCCGCTTCAGAGCCGGTGCACAAGATCTGCCATCTGAGTGGGCGCCTCGATCCCACCCGGCTGTCTTGGAAGAGATGGACGCTGGAGGCGCTGAACGGCTGGCTCCGGCATGTCACCAAGGAGGACGCGGTGACGGAGAACTGGTCGTACGGCATGCCGCCGTACACCCGGAGGGAACGGGCCCCTGTGGTACGTCTTCTTGCTCGAACTTGTGCTTCTTTCCTTTATTCTTGGGCCGGCTGCTCACCCAGCCAGACGTATAGCTCTTCAAGGCCCAGCTGGAGGAGGACGGTCCCCACGGCAGGACTTCCTTCACGCCGGACATCCAGCGGAAGCCAACGGTGCCTGAGGAGAACTTCTCCGAAGGCGAGGAGGCGGCCGCGGCCGGGGGCGGCGGTGACGAGGAAGATGGCCACGGCGGCGACCAGGCGGACAACGCCCCGGCCGGACAGGCAGACGACATGCCGGCCGGCCAAGCGCCGGTTGCAGGAGGCGGTGCAGGCGACGCGCCGCCGGACGCTCGGGGTAAGCCGGCTGCTTCTAACTTGAGCGTCGAGGAAGTCAGACAACCCGTGGTAGTCATTGATCTTTCGGATTCTGAGAGCCTTGAGAGTGCAGCGATCGCGGGATCGACCTCGGCTCCCCGCCCGAAGAGGGCGAAACCGGCTGCTCCAAGCGGCGCGGAGGAGGACGATGACGACGACGGGCCGGTGCTTCCGAAGAAGCCGAGGAGGGTTCCGGCTAACGTTCACGGGTAAGTCCTTGTTCTCAACAATCTCAAAGAAGAGCTCAATGCACTTCTTCACAAGGTTCTTCCGGATCAGCTTCAGGATCTTGTCCTGCTGGTCTTGGGAGGGCGCCAAATGACGTGGTTTTTCTTTGTGTCTTCAGTAGGGCGCCAAGGTCCTTGACCGCTGGCGGGGCCGCGGACGGTTGCGGTGCCGGCTACGGCAGCCGACGCGGCCGCCCGGGTGGCGACGGAGCAGGAGGCCGGGCGAGGGAGCGGCTCGAGCAGCCCGCGGCGCCGGATGCAGGGGCCCGGCCGGACCGAGCCCCAGCCGGAGCGGTCCAGCCGGCAGCTGGTGGCGTGGTCGGAGAGGCGGCGAAACCGCGGGGGCAGCCGGAGCCGAGGCAGTGGTCGCCCCGAAGGCGAAGAAGTCTGGCCCGGTGGCGTTCACGAGGAGGGCCGAGGCGGAGGCGAGGAAGAAGGCGGCCCCCTCGGCCGTCGAGAAGGCCAAGGGGCGGGCAGGCGAAGGCGCCGTTTGCTGGGACCGGCAGCTGACGCCGGCTGATCCCTCCATCACCGCCAACGCCGGGAAGATCCGGACGCCGGGTGACCCCTTCGCCTTCTCCTTGGAGATTGGGCAAGGGGTCCGCGAGCTGTTGGCGGACGTTGAGCGTCTCCAGGAGCTGCTTCAGGTATGTCACTGCTTGGTCTCCTTTCTTGACGCGCTGGCCGGCTGCGGATGGCCGGTGCTAATGCTGATCCTGATGTCTCAGTGGTCCCAGGCGGAGTCTGGCCTGAAGGTCTAGCGGCTGGAGAAAGAGCTGGCGCCGCCAAAGGTGAGCTTGTGATCCGACTGGGAATTCTTCATCCGGGGCCGGCTGTTGATCTTCTGCCTTCTGTAGAGTCTGACGCGGCGCTGCGCACCCAGCTGGAGAGCCTCAAGTTCAGCGAGCTCGCTGAGGAGGTGGAGCGCCTCAAGAAGAACTACGACGAGCGGCTGGCGGAGCTGGTCGGCCTGGGCGAGGCCAAGGAGAGGGCGGAGAAGGCCGCGGTGGAGGCGCGGGAGAACTTTGAGCTGGTGGAGTAGGGCTACAACAAGCAGCGCAAGGAGGACCAGGACGAGATCACGAGGCTGAAGGGCGAGCTCGACCGCCTGAACTCGGAGGAGGGCTCCGCGCGTAAGGAGCTGGCATGGATTGACCTCGCCGTCCGGGGTAAACTTCGTCTTGATGTTCTTGTCTTGCTATTCTCTGGTTCCATCGTAATTTGCTTCGTCCGGTTGCAGGCTTCTATCCGACTGCGGGCCTAGAGGCGGCGAAGGACCAGCTGGCCGGCCTGGGGTGGAGGCGACCAACGCGGCCATAGCCGGCTGTTCGAGCTCCGTGGCCGACCGGGTGGAGCGGTTTGGGACCGACGCCATGGCGATGTCGTACGCGGCCAGGCGGCTCTGCCGGTACGTCTGGCCCGGCAAGGGGATCCCTCTTGTTCTGCCTGAGCTGGCGCTCCAGCTGGGGCAGGCGCCGGGTGGAGAGGAGAACCTGCAGGAGTCGGCCGCGCGTGGAGGGGCCTTGTGGGCCGTGTGCCTCCTGAAGTCCTGGTACCCAGAAGCCGAGCTGGAGTTGCTGAAGGAGGGCTTCAGGGACGACGACACGTACGAGGCGCTCAAGGACCGCCCGACTTTCGTGACGCCGCCTGCACCATCGCTGACTTCGTGGATCTCTCGGAGTTCATCCCGGATAGGGTCCAGCCGGCCAGGGACTCCGCGGATGAGTACGCTGACGACGATGTCGAGGAGCCGGCGGAGGACCCCAAGGGGAAGGCTGTCGTAGACCCCGGCTGCTCCAAGACTGATGACGTGGCCAGCTCGTCCAAGCCCGCCGAATGAAGACCTCGGGATGCTGAGTGGTAGCCTGTATCCTCCGCTGTGAAACTTTTATTTTTAGCCAGTCGTGAACTTGGTCCGTTTGTCCCCGGAATGCCGGGCGTGCTTGTATATAACTTCTGAAGTTTTATTTCGTGACTTGTGTGGAGCTTCGTCTCCTTTTGTTCTGCTTCGGATCGAATTCTCTTTGTTGTTTCTGTTTCTTCGTATTTCTTCGTAGCGTAGTGAAAGCGACAGCCCAGTCACCCTCACTAGCCCCCGAGATTTGGCCCGACTGGCGCAGCCGGTCAGGCCGAATCTGGTCTTCGAAGAATTTGCCCGGCTGACCGAGACAGCCGGGCGTCCGCGTAGACTAGCCCCCGAGATTCGGGTGGCCGGCGTGGCCGGCCGTGCCGAATCTTTCCGGCTAGCCTTTGGAGAGCTTGCGAGGCCGGCAAGAAAACAACACTTGAACTCTGTTAAACTGTTAGTCCTCAAAATCGAAAGGGGTTGTCGTTTTTTAACTTTGCAGTTTTTAGTTGCTTAGGGGCCGGCTCGCCTTTGCTTTGCTTCTCGTGCCCCTTCCCGTGCATGCGGTCGACCGACCCCTACTCTTGCCGGCTGTCTGCGCAACCGGATCCGAAGAGAGGGCCGGCTGACGGCGCACGGTACTGAGATCTTGAAAAGCTAGACTTGTGCGAGTGGAAGCGCGGTTTTTCTGTCGCGAGCCAGGAGTCTTTCCTTTCTTATGTGCCTTTTTCGTGTCGCTCCCGCTATGTGCTCTGGCCGAGTGTCTGCGCAGCCGGATCCGAGAGTTTTCGCCTTGAAGCCGGGCACGGTACTAAGCTGACGTAAGCGAGGATCGGACAACCGCTAGCCACAGTCGGAACGACAAACAACGGCTCTGGAACAACGGCTCTGGTATGTGGCTCCAGCATTCTTCAAGCCGAAGGACATGACCGTGTAACAGAAGGCGCCGAATGGGGTGATGAAGGAGGCCTTCAGCTGGTCAGCCGGATTCAGCTTGATCTGGTTGTAGCCGGAGTACGCGTCCAGGAAGGACAGGTAGTCGCAGCCGGCGGTGGAGTCGATGACCTGGTCGATGCGGGGCAGGGCGAAGGGGTCCTTGGGGCATGCCTTGTTGAGGCTGGTGTAGTCGATGCACATGCGCCAAGTCTTGTTCTTCTTCAGCACCAGGACTGGGTTGGCCAGCCAGTCCGGGTGGAACACTTCCATGATGAAGCCGGCTTCCAGCAGCCGGGCGATCTCTTCCCCGATTGCTCTTCTCTTCTCTTCTCCGAAACGGCGGATGGATTGCTTGACCGGTTTAGCATCCGGCTTGACGTGTAGAGAGTGCTCAGCGAACTCCGTCGGTACACCCGGCATGTCTTTTGGAGACCATGCGAAGATGTCCCGATTCTCACGGAGGAATTCGATGAGCTCGCCTTCCTATTTGTCGGTGAGGGTATTGCCGATGGTCAGGAACTTCCCGTCCGGCTTGCTTGCGTCAAGCGGGACTGTTTGCTGTCCTTCTTGGCCTGGAACTGGGCCTCGCCCATCTGTTTCTTTGCAGTCGGCACCTCCGGCTGCTCAGCCGCCACAGCGCGCTTGATTTCCTTGAACTCTTCAGCCGCCACCAGCGCCTCGGCCAGCTTTGAGCCGGCTGAAGCGCATGCGATGGAGCGCTTGAAGTCGCCGGCTATGGTGATGATGCCGGTTGGGCCTGGCAGCTTCATCTTCAAATAGCCGTAGTGGGGGACGGCCATGAATTGCGCGAGCGCCGGGCGGCCCAGGATGGCGTGGTAGGGGCTACGGTGGTTCACCACCTCGAAGTGAATGCTCTCGCGGCGAAAATTCTTCTCGTCTCCGAATACGACGTCCAGCCGGACGGTGCCAACCGGAGTGCATGACTGCCCTGGCACGATGCCATGGAAGATCGTCTTGCTGCGGCTGAGATCAGCTGGGGTTATTCCCAGCTTGTCGGCGGTGTCCTTGTACAGGATGTTGATGCTGCTTCCCCCGTCTATGAGTACTCGGGAGAAGGTGACGGCGAACTCTTGGTCGGTGACGAAGGTGGGATCTAGGAGCATGCTGTAGCCCCCGGGATTCGGCATGATGTCCGGGTGGTCCTCTGGACCGAAGGAGATGGGCTGGTTGGCCCAGTCCATCAGCTGTTGGACGACTGGGATGACCGCGTTTACTTCTGCAACGCGCAGCCGCTGGCTGCGCTTGTCGTTGCGCTCGATGACGGAGATGACGTAGGCTGCATCCTTGTTGGGGTAGACGTCGCGGGAAGTGCCGGCTGCGGCAGCCGGCTACTTCGCGCGGTCGTTGCGCTGGTTGTTGCCGCCTGGAGGGGGTGGTCCGGTTGGGGGCGGAGGCGGGCCTTCGCGCGCTCCTTCGCGCCGCAGGCAGGTTGTCCAGCTGCAGCGGGCCATGTGTGGCCAGCCGGCTTGCCGGGTAGGCTGTGGTAGCGGCACGGGCTGTTCATCATGTCTTCAAACTCGTACGTGGGCTTCCACGCTCGGTCCTCTGGCTTGTTCCATTGGCGAGGGTTGCGATTTCTGCCCTCGTTGCCAGCCGGCTGGTCGGCTTCGGCTGTGTTGACGGCACGGTTCTCATACCGCCCGTCTGCCATGTTGCTTCTCTTCCGGCTGTCCCGGCCTTGGTCGTTGCGGCGGTCGCGGTTGTCGCGGTTGCCTCTGCTGTCCCGGTTATCCCGGTTGTCGTTGTTGCTTGGGCCGGCTACATCTCTTGCAGCCGGCTTGTCCTGCGCCCGGCTGATCCCCTCCATCTACACCGGAATCCGCATGGCGGAGTCGGCCGTGGCGTACTTGTCCGCGATGGTCATGAGCTCGGCCATGGACTTTGGCTCGTCGAGGAGGAGCGCGTGCTTGAGCATCGTGCCCTCCCTGCAGCCGTTGATGAAGTAGCCGATTGCCTGGACATCGTGGACTCCCTCGCAGGTGTTGCGCAAGCTCGACCACTGGTGAGGTAGTCGCGGTCGAACTTGGTCTTGCCCTGGGTGCAGCTGGCCAGCTGGCGAGGGTGACCCGGGCGCTTGTACGTGCTGGAGAAGTTCCTGACGAAGACCTCCTGGAAGTCCAGCCAGCAGTTGATCGACGCATCCGGCAGGCTGTTGAGCCAGGTGCGGGCTGAGTCCTTCAGCATGAGAGACACGTAGCGCACTGCCACGCGCTTGTTGCCGCCTGCGATGGAGACAGCGGTGACGTAGTCGGACAGCCAGTCCTCTGGCTTGGTGCTCCCGTGTACTTGGGCATGTCGCGCGGGAGGGTGAATCCCCGCGGGAAAGGCTCTTGTGCGATGCGAGGCCCGAAGCATCGGTGGACCTCGCCTTCGTCTTCTTCCAGCCGGCGGACCTTTCCAAGTCGTCGAGGCGGTCGCGGGCGTCAGGGCCGGCTGCGGCCCTAGATCTCCCAGCCGGTCGTGGATGCCTCCCTTGCGAGCAGCTCGAGGGTCGTCGTTGTCGTGCCGACCGCCTTCTGCAGCCGGCGCGTGATCGTAGCTCTGGCCGGCTCCGTGAGCCGGTGCACAGGGGCGACTCGGCCGGCTGCTGACGCTGCGGGCCCGGCTTCCGCCCGGCGATGAAGCTTGTCCGCCTGCCCTGGTCGCGCCGGGTGGCGGGGACCAGGCGGAGGAGGAGGAGGATCCGAGAGTTCATCGCGGATGAGGCCTTGTTCTGGCGGAACTGGTAGTCGGCGGTGTCGAGGAGGTCCTGGACGCGCTGGTGCTGCCTGCGCAGCTCTTCTCCCTCCAGGTTGGGCAGCTCTGCTGCTGCAGCTCGCGCCGCCTTCATGTTCTTCGCGGGGGAGCTGTAGACGGGTCGTCGGGCAGGAGGTGCTCCAGCTGCATCGACCGGCTCGCCGGCGTTAGCCGGCCCTCCTGCCATTTCGTCGGCGAGGTTGCGCCTGACGTTGCCCCGCGGGGCGGGGCCGACTGGAACGGGGGTGAAGCCGTGGGCAAAGTTGTACTCGCGGACCTGCCGCCATGCGGCGCTGCGTGGCCGCAACGCCCTGCACGCTGCTGAGGAGGCGCTGGCGCGCTTGCTCGAGGCGGGTGGCGGCCTGCGCCGGGTCTGCATCGGCGGCGATGGGCGTGGCCAGGCCTTGGAGCATGGCCTGGACGGAGTCACGGGAGCGTGCTGCTGGGTGCTTGCCACGTCGGAGACCATGACCTCCGCGTAAACGCGGGCCTCGGTGCTGCTGTCGCAGCCGGCCGTCTCCTCGGGGAGGCGGTCGTCGCAGGGCTGAACGTTTGCCGGGTAGCCCGGTGTGAGGGCGATGTAGACGCGGTGCTCGCCGAACTGCATGACGGAGCCGTCCTCGGGGAAGGCGCAGCCGGCGAAGCAGGCGGCGTTGTCGTTGACGAAGTCGATGGAGCCGAACGTCGAGACGAGGCCGGAGGCGACTCGCTCGCCGAGGCGGCTCCGGGATCCGGCGCGGAATGTGACCCCGGATGCTACTACCGGCCCCACGGTGGGCGCCAAATGACGTGGTGTGAACACGGCATATGCCACGGGGTGGCTAAGGTAGGTGTGGGAACCGGAGACTACAGCATCGGCACCCGGCCGGATTGCGCACGGGCGCGAGGACACGGTGTACCCAGGTTCGGGGCCCTCGCGAAGGAGGTAACACCCCTACTCCTGCTCGATCTCTCTATCATCGGTGAACATAGTACAAGGTTCCTCCTTGAGCTGCTTGGTGAGCTCTCCATGCTCAGTTCCTCTCTAGCTAAGTGGAGTGGGGAAGGGTGAATCGAATGGAGTCCAACCCCTTCTACTTGGGCATCCAGACAGCCTCATATAGGCCTGGCTGTCTGGCTTACAGGCAGGTCCGGCTGGACACGTCAGCCGGCCCGTGTCGGCTACAGGGGGTTTCTCTCTGGCAATCCTTATCTATCTGGCAGGGAACCGGGTAGGGGCGCAGTCGGTGTCGGAGTAGACTTGGCAACGTGGAGGGCCGGGCGTCGAAGAGGCCGGCCCCCCATCTTCTAGCCGGCTGCTCCCAGGGCTCCACGCAGGGCTGTCGGGCGGCGCCTCCTGGCAGCCTGTCGGGGTCTCGTAGGCTTGCAGGCGATGTCGGTGTAGACTTAGTAGCGTGGAGGGCCGGGCGTCGAAGAGGCCGGCCCCCCGTCTTCTAGCCGGCTGCCCTCAGGGCGACACGCAGCCACGTCGGGCGGTGTCCCCTGGCAGCCTGTCGGGTCCTTGTCTTCTGCTTGCTGTAGAGAGCCGGCAGCCGGTATACCGGCTGCTGGCCAACCGAGTCCAGCTGGGTCAGTTGACCCTGGTCAGAAAAGGCGGGCGACATTTGTCTTCTTCTGCTTGTCCTTGGGTAGTCGTGATGATGACAGACCATTCATCCGGCTAACCCAGGCTAGGCGGAGCCCGACTGTGCTCGGGCAGGCGGGCCCGTCCCAGCTAGGCAGCCGGGAACGGCTGGGAGTTTGCTTCTGCATTTTGCGTTTCACTCGGGATCTTCTGTGGGTCCTTGGGTACCCCGGTTTCATTCCCATGACAACGCTCCATAGGAATACCACCCTGTAAGGCAGCCGAAGGCTGGATATTGATAAGATAGGTGGACGCAGAAATAGCCTCAGCCCAAAAGTGGGGAGGAAGAGAGGCAGCGATCATCATTGCACGACTCGTCTCAAGCAGTGGCGATGCTTACGCTCAGCAACACCATTCTGAGCATGGGCACCAGGACAAGAGAACTGGGCAAGAGTACCCTGCTCGGCAAGGAAACCACGCAACATCTGGGAGATATACTCACCAGCCGAGTCAGCACGAAAAACACGGATGGGCGTGGAAAACTGGGTGTGAACCATGGCAGCAAATCGCTTGTATATGGAGAGAACCTCACTGCGAGATTTCATCAAATAGAGCCAAGTATAGCGAGAGAAGTCATCAATAAAAAGAACATAGTAGCGATGACCACCTTTCGAATCGAAGGGAGCAGGACCCCATACATCAGAATGAACTAAGTCGAAAGGGCGCTGAGAGACTGACTCACTCGTAGGATAAGGTAATTGAGTCTGTTTGCCAAGTCTACAACCATTACAATGTAAAGATACATCGCCAGAGACAGACCCTAAGACACCTTGATGCACTAGCGAGGACAAGCGAGAGCCACATATATGACCAAGTCGATGATGCCACTGTTGGAAGGACGCAGAGGAGGAGGTAGCAAGAGCATGCGAGCTGGCGGGTGTGGTGGCAGCGGAAGGAACACAAAGCCAGTCGACCTCCCAAAGGCCCTGAACCTCACGGCGCCGAGGGCCAGCTCCAACTAGAGCCTGGGTGCGACGATCCTGAACAGAGCAAGAGTCGGTATCAAGAATGACACGACAGCCAGAATCAGTAAGTTGAGCAGCAGAAAAAGATTCATGGTAAGACGGGGAACATGCAAAACACTAGGAACAGAGAAGGACGGAGTAGAAAGAGTGTCACGACTAGCAACAGGAAGAGGTGTGCCATCGGCAGTGAGAACATTGAGAGGAGAATCAAGAGGTCGAGAGAAGACAGAGCAGAAGAATCAGAAGACATGTGAAAAGAAGCTCCAGAATCCAGAACCCACGGAGATGTACCTGACTGAGTAGGCGGTGGTGGCGAAGTAGAAGCAGTCAGCGAGGCAACGGTGCCCGTCGAAGAAGAACCAGAGGAAGCCAGCATACGCTTGAGGTGGGCAATATCCTGGGCAGTGAAGGACTGTGCAGACGGAGACGCACGAACCGCAGGAGAGGAGCGACCCATGTCACGCTGGTTCTTGAAACAATCAGACTCTGGATGGCCCGGCTTCTTGCAGTACTCGCAGAACATGTGAGAGCGAGGCCGACCCCCCCCCCCCCCCCCCCCCCGCAGAGGGCCGCCCGCCCACCCCCCCGTGAAGGAGTGGGTAGTAGCGGTGGAACAGACGACACCGGAGCACGGGCAGCAAGCACAGTGGGAACCACAAGCAGCCCAGCAGATCGGAGCCGAGTCTCCTCAGCGCGAAGCTCTGCAAGTACCTCTGAGATGGGAACACGTCGACCACGGGAAGCAAGTGTGCACGCCGAGGCTCAAACTCGGGATGCAGGCGAGACAAGAACTCATGGACACGCTGAAACTCCAAATCTGACCTCACTGTCTGACAGCAGCGACAAGTACCACAAACCACAGTCCGCAGAGAGTCAAGCTGACGCCAGATGGCAGAACACTGTGTGTAGAACGCATCCACAGTGGAGTCACCCTGCTGAAGATCATGCTCCTGACGAACCACAGATAGGTAGAGAGCATCACCCGAGGGCTGATAGCCTGACAAAGGTAAGTCCACATAGCAGCAGAAGTGCCTAATCCCATGAACTCAGAAGCAAACTGAGGTAGAACACTCGCAGTGAGGACAGCAGCAGCACGAGCATCATCATTGCACCACTGAGTGTAAACAGACAGAGCATCCCGATAAGGAGAGAGGGAGTCCGAGTAATCCGATACCTGCTGGTCATAGGCCTTAACTGCAAGATCATCAGCATTCTTGGCGGCAGCACGATCAGCCTCAGAAGCATCAGCGGCAAGAGCGGGTGGCACCGGTGGTGTAGGAGCCACAGGAGCAACGGGGCACGGCGGACAGGAGACCTTGCCAGAGAGAACGCCCCACAACAGGAGGCCGCGCATGTGGATGCGCATAAAGCCCACAAACTCGGCGTAGTTGGTGCCATCAAAGATCACAGAGCACCGGGGAACAGCAACATAGCCCGAAGAGGACATCGCGGGCTCTCTGATTTTTTTTTTACACTATCCGGAACAGAGGCCGGTCAAAACCGGGCGGGCGACCGGGGATGGCCCGAGGAAACCGGACCAGAGGCCGGCCTTGGCCGGTCTGAAGGCCGGCCCACCAACAGAGGCAGCCGGACCAGGGGCCGGCCTATGCGGGCGAGCGACCGGCCCACCAACAGAGGCGACCGGACCTGGGGCCGGACTATGCCGGGCGAGCGACCGGATCAAGCACGCGAATCGAGCCAGCCCCGAGCTCACCTGCGGCGGAGGAGAGGCCGGGGAGATAGCCGGGGCTCGATGGGGCGGAGGAGAGGCCGGGAGACCCCGAGCCCACCGGCTCGATGGGGCGGAGGAGAGGCCGGGGGGAGGAGAGGCCGGGGGCGGCAGTGGCCTGACGGGGCAGCGGCAGGCCGTTGAAGATGGCGGCGTCTCAGGGGGTCGGCGCGGACACGGCGGCCTTGGCCGCAACGGCGTCCACACAGCGGGAGACGAGGCCGAGGTCGTCGGCGAGCGGAGGAGGTCCTCGCAGGACTTGAGGGCGCGGAAGGCGTCCCTGGGGTAGGAGCAGCGGGGCCGGACGGGGCGGCAGGCCGGAGATGACGGCGGCGGCGGCACGGCAGGCCGGAGACGGTGGCCGCGGCGCAGCAGGCCGGTGACGGTGGCGCACGGTTGCTAGGTGCGGGGGAGAGGAGAGCAAAACCTTTGCTCTGATACCATGACAGAGAATGAGCAACTGCATTCAACTGGGGCCAAAGGCCAGGTACATATACATGTATACATGTGTGGGATGAACAGTAAACTATACATCACTATACATCTAACAATACCCACAAGTAGTAAGAACGGGTGGAGTTATAGTGGAAGGTTAAATGAGCATAACATGTTTTTGAAAATAATTAAACGAGCCAAACCAATATTTTATGCAAGGAGGGACTGGCCCGTTGATTTCATGAGGGTGATTAGTATGTAATCAGTCTCCAGAACCTAAGGAAAATTATATGTTTTCACATTTTATTCTGTCTGTTGACTAGTCACAGTTTTCATTCTAGAAAAAAAAGAGAGCAGGGACTAGTCACCGTTTCCTCGTGATGTTATGGACGCCTAGACTCTTCTAGAGCACAGTAGCTGTTAGCCAAGCATTATTATCTTTTGTGTGGAACTGTTCATCAAATACATCTCTATCTATCGATGTTGATACCTACTCATGCCCCTGTCAAGCATTAACAACTTAATAATATCACCCGCTGTCAGTCAAGCTGCCTCCTCTCTTACTCAGTCCGGTCAACTGTCACGCAAGCGTGCCTACGAGCAGCAGCCGTGTAAAATGTTATTCAGGAGGATATACCTGGGTACAATGGGTATCTCACTGGCCTTAGCATAATTGGCGGCATGACATTGTTTCCCAATGCTCTTGAGGTATGGTTTTATCCATGTTTCTCTTTCTTTGTGTTGTTAGCTGCATACCACTACGGTGTATTAAGTCGTCGAGAGACTTAATTGTGGACTTTTCAGAGTCTATACACACTGTGAAATCATTTTTCCTTCTCCTGCTAGTTATACCTTTGCTCTCCTCTATGTGCATGTAACTCCACATATCTTTCTGATCCACAAATTTTCAGCTCTATCCTGCGGTTATAAGAGTATCATTGTACACGTGTAGCTATATTGTACTATGATTGCTCTTATAGTCTGCTGGAAGATGGTACTAAGCTGTTATCAATGTCGATTAATTCTCCATAGAGTACGACAGTACGTATTTGTGCTTTGACAACATCCACTCCAGGAATTCATCCTGCTATTATACCGTGCATCTGAGGAACATGCCAGTGTGCCATACTGCCATTCTATTGTGCATCCGAGAATCGAACCTTTTGTTTCTCACTTTGGGCTGACCATTTGTTTGTTTTATTCAGGGCGCGATATTGGTCCGCTTATCATGACGGTCGTGATAGCATTGAAGAACCTGTACACCGAGTTTGTGCTTGCTGATACAGAGGAGAGCAGCTAGCATTGGATGGAAGGCAACATGTTTGAAGAGAATACATGCGTAGGATTTTTACTCTGTATTTCCATGTCGGCTTTCGCCTTGTACCATACCTGAGTATACAAAGATACTGCATCGGTTGTGATTCATTAATGGTTGTTGTAATTTACCCTCTCTGTAGTGCAACTGTTGGGTTTTTGCATAGGTTTTGTTTTGATTTGTGTGAGATCAGCCCTCTGTTTTGATGGATCCCGAAAATTGTACAGTATTTTTAGGAATGTTGATGGTTAGTTCAGTTGAAATCAAACCGAACTAGTGATTTGTTGATGTTATGTCCATCTAGTTCATACGCACCTTGTTACGTGCATCCAACTTTTAAATTCTCCGTGGAAGTAATACTGATTGTGTGATAGTCATTGTTTCCTTTGTTGCTGTTTACAATTCATGCGGTCCTAATTGGAAGTATCTGGTAGCAAGCAGTTCAGAAGAGATTACCATAGTCAGATACTAATGTCTGCACAACAGAGCAGACCCAGGTGCCACACACACACACACACACACACACTTGTGTGTCCAGGCTTCAGACAGCAAACTCAGCTCAGAATGGACTGTTTTTGCTGCCCCTGCTCCAGCCAGGTTTGTGCAAGTGCTTGTAATAATACCTCTGTTCTTATCATGGAACTCTGATTTTTCTTTGAACAATTACCCGGCACAAGCCACTGTTTTTTTCCAGACCGCCAGCTACTGGTTCTGTGCAAGTGTTTGTAGCAAGTAGTGTTAAATATTGATTTATGTACTGCATTTGGTGTTAACTTGTGAGCCAAAAAAGCATTGCAGCTGGTCCAGGTTTGTGGCAGTGTTTGTAGCAAGTACTAACCGCTGATTAATGTATAATGTTTGATGTTAGCTTGTGAGCTAAAGGGCATCACAGCTTTACTTTTGATGTTAACAAACTTGGCTTTGAGTGATCTGGATTCTGGCTGGAGTAGCTTCCTTTCTGCAGCATCTCAAAGGGGAAAAGCCCAAATTCATTCCAAAAGGGAGAAGTGCCTTCATAATTAGAGGTATGTTTTCTAACTTCCATATCATGAGGGTGATTAGTATGTAATCAGTCTCCAGAACCTAAGGAAAATTATATGTTTTCACATTTTATTCTGTCTGTTGACTAGTCACAGTTTTCATTCTAGAAAAAAAAGAGAGCAGGGACTAGTCACCGTTTCCTCGTGATGTTATGGACGCCTAGACTCTTCTAGAGCACAGTAGCTGTTAGCCAAGCATTATTATCTTTTGTGTGGAACTGTTCATCAAATACATCTCTATCTATCGATGTTGATACCTACTCATGCCCCTGTCAAGCATTAACAACTTAATAATATCACCCGCTGTCAGTCAAGCTGCCTCCTCTTACTCAGTCCGGTCAACTGTCACGCAAGCGTGCCTACGAGCAGCAGCCGTGTAAAAAAAAGTACGGTTTAAAATTGTTTAGACTTCTTTAAATAGTTCAGTTTGGAAAGGTATTTAGTTTTTGGATTGTTTTACGTAATAAAACGGTGAGATTTCAAAGTCTTCTGAATTTTGGAAATATTTAATTTTGAAGTTCAGTCATATGCCATATAATTGTTAAAATATTCAAATTTGTACGGCGCGGGTGTGCGGTAAAATTCAAATTTCAGAATTTGGACATTGAAAAATCGTTTAGGTTTGAAATCTGTTGAAATGCAGGAAAAAAATTACGGTTTAAAATTGTTTAGTTTTTTTTAAATAGTTCAGTTTGGAAAGGTATTTAGTTTTGGATTGTTTTACGTAATAAAACGGTGAGATTTAAAAGTCGTCCGAATTTTGAAAATATTTATTTTGAAATTCAGTCACATGCCATAAACAGTGTTTTTTTTTATGCGGTTTTTTTTTTTGTCCTTTTTTTTTCATTTTTTTCCCCAGTGGGTAGATTCAAATTTGTTGAGTTTGTGACATTTTTCATTGTCTGAATTTTGTATTAAGTTGTAGGGCCCACGTGTAAGCAATTTTTCATTTCCTGAAATTTGGGGGGGGGGAATAAAAAAGGGAAAATCTGGCAGTGGGGACCCACGCTGACGTCGGATGACGTCAGCAATGTCCAGGGTTTGCGTCGCCGCCGCCGCGCCACCGCGTTCTGGAGCTCGCGCGTGGGCGCCGCGTACGCGCGTGGAGCCGTGCTGCCAGCGGACGGCGGCGCCGCCTCTTTTGCGTCGCCGGAACGGCCGCGGCGGAGCGCACACACGGCGGAGGGATAGCCGCACGGCGGCGGCGATTCCGCCGCGTGCACGGCTTCCCAGCACGCGCCTGTCGGCGAGGAAGAAGAAGCGACGACGGCGGAGCTCGGCGTGCAATCGGATTCGTGCGGAGAGGACTGGAATGGCGGCATCGGGCGCGGCGGCCGACAGCGAGGTCGGTGCGCCGCGGGGAAAGAGAAGGGAGAGGGGGAAGAGGATTTATGCGGTTGTTTTTGCGCAAAGGTCCTTGATGTGTGTTGTAATTGCAATCAGGTCCAACGCAGCGGGGAGGGCTGTACTGCGGGTTGATTCATGGTTTTGTCAAGGGCCTTTTTGCAAAACCGTCACGGACGTCTTCTGCTGACCGTCCGATCGCCGATCGACGGCTCGGATCGAAACACTGTTCATGTTCATTCTACAGTGTACACTGTAGCTGCTACAGGATGTGGAGCGCGGAGAGGCCGCGATTCGGCTCATCTTTAAATATAGTAGTAATTTGTTACCCTCTCCCTTCACTATTATAAGATATTTTAAAATATTTTAATTTCGGCTATATATGGATCAGAATGAGTGAACCAACACACTGAAATATGTTTAGATGCATGCCTTTTTGTAAAAAGGTAAACCATTTTATAATAGTGAACGGATGGAGTACAACATAATGTTCATCATTTAAACGCAAATATAATGCATCAAATCACAATGTTTATCGAAACCGAAATAAGAAACATATCAATCGAAATAGAAACTCAACTATGTTCTCCATTCCATGTCCAACACTCCTCTTTGAGATCTTCTTTAACATGTCGATGAGACTTCGCATCTCTAATTTCATGGTGAACTTAAAGGAAATAAATGGTGCAGTCAAAACGTCTAAAAGGATTCACCGCCCTTTCCATAAAGTCATAATGGTTGTCAAAATCCGTGTCATGCTTATACTCCATAATAATATTCTGAAATATCACACAAAATGTCATCATCCTCCAAAGAGTTTTTTCATTCTGAAACCAAGCCAAACCACGCACAAATAGAGAATTGGGCTTGCACAATATCAAATGCCATCTCTACATCCTTCCTATCAGCTACTTGAGAACTATGAAAATAAGATTGTTTGTTACCTTGGCGGTTGGGGCTTGATAAATCAAGCACACTATGGGTATATCTCATATGAAAAGTAGTATATCTTGGTGTACTTCTTCCCATTTGCCTCGAACTCAACCTCATGTCATTCTATATTGGCTAAGTTTTTAAACAGCCGTGATCGGCTGAGTCCATGCATTCCAATATAGGCATGCCAAAACCATGTCTCCTGATGTGCAACGGCCTCAAAGATGATGGTTGACATGGCCAGTGCACATTGTCCACGTCATGCCGACGGGCAGTTTTTCCACCTCCAATGCATGCAATCAACCGAGCCAAATCTTTGAAAACCCCTTAATTATGATGTTCATTGCCAAAAGGCTCTCGGTGTGTCTTGAGCATGCATTAGGTGTCTATGGAGTAAATGGATCTTCTCTTAGACATTACAAGATGAGAATCAGCCAAAACAACAGAGATTCCATCAGCCATAATACACAGCGACGCAATTACCTTCTGCAAAGTGCTATGACCAATGGACTATGCAATTCCTCCTCTGCACGAGAAGTTGTAATATTCTTTAATCAAGGAGAAAATATGCTGGAATAAATCCGTATCCATCCATAACCTCCGGTGGAAGTATCGCTCTGGATAGACCTGGTGAGCATGACACTCCAAAATAATCCAGCATAATCGGATGGTGGCCCTCTTTCCTTCTCCTAGGAATCACCTCTCGGCCGTGAGAACCTTCATGTTTTGTCTACTTGTTTTGCTCCATCTCCATCATCATAAGAATAGCGAGATCCTCCTCTTCATCCCATTCATCCTCTTCTTTAGACAAAGAACCATAGCTCAAATTAATATCAAACTAACTCATCTTCACAAATATTTGATAATAAACTGAAATGTACCAAAAATATATACTAGTTTCAAAGAAACAATTCAAAGACACTTTGTAAACCTTCTCTGACATTCTTGCTTTTCTTCTTCTTGTTATGTCTTTCTTCTTCTTGGTATACTCTCGGATGAGCTTCTCTGTATGCTCTCGGGTGAGCTTCTCTTTTCGGCAACGGTACGCCGCCCTTTGAGCCAGGGCAACAGAGCATCGGTTGCTATTCAGCGATGAAGACGATTGAGTACGCAACAAGATACATCCTTCTTTCAAATAGATTTGGGTGTGATTCCTCAGACATATGGGATTTTCTTGCTCAAATCATGCTTCGTCTTCACTATGTAATCGATCGGTTTAGTTCAAGGCTTTGTTGGCTGCCAAACTATTTTCTCATCTTCTGTTGTTTTCTTCATGTTTACTACTCTCTCCGTTCCATATTAATTGTCACATATTTAGTACAACTTTGAAGTAAATTGACGATAACTAATATGGAACTGGAGAGCACAATATATAATGTTTCCTCTGTGCTTTGTTAATTTGCCTACATAGCAGGGAAGTAGAATGGAAGATGACAACTTATTACTTATGTCGTCCTCTCGAACAGCGACACCAGTCGAAGCTTAGTGTAGTTTAGACGCTTTCCCTGCCTGTGTGGGTGTATAGAAGTGTTAAGGACATAATAATTGTGCAGCTGATCGAACCCCTATACTTTATAATGAACCACTAGTATATATAGATTACCAGCTATGGTTTTGCGCGTGTTCTGAAGAGCGGTTTTGTTAGACAGCCTAGCCTGGTCAACAATTCTCATCTCACGCTCCTGCCTGAAGAGGCTGTGTACACATATTTATAAAAGGATGCTAGTTGCTATCATTCTGCTGCTTATTTAGTGTCACTTGGTTGTCAGCCGACTGCCATGACCATTCCTCGATCAAGCTGTGTGCTCAAATGATCCATCTTCACATATAACAAAGCACAGAGGATGGATACGGATTTATTCCAGCATATTTTCTCCTTGATTAAAGAATATTACAACTTCTCGTGCAGAGGAGGAATTGCATAGTCCATTGGTCATAGCACTTTGCAGAAGGTAATTGCGTCGCTGTGTATTATGGCTGATGGAATCTCTGTTGTTTTGGCTGATTCTCATCTTGTAATGTCTAAGAGAAGATCCATTTACTCCATAGACACCTAATGCATGCTCAAGACACACCGAGAGCCTTTTGGCAATGAACATCATAATTAAGGGTTTTCAAAGATTTGGCTCGGTTGATTGCATGCATTGGAGGTGGAAAAACTGCCCGTCGGCATGACGTGGACAATGTGCACTAGCCATGTCAACCATCATCTTTGTGGCCGTTGCACATCAGGAGACATGGTTTTGGCATGCCTATATTGGAATGCATGGACTCAGCCGATCACAGCTGTTTAAAAACTTAGCCAATATAGAATGACATGAGGTTGAGTTCGAGGCAAATGGGAAGAAGTACACCAAGATATACTACTTTTCATATGAGATATACCCATAGTGTGCTTGATTTATCAAGCCCCAACCGCCAAGGTAACAAACAATCTTATTTTCATAGTTCAAGTAGCTGATAGGAAGGATGTAGAGATGGCATTTGATATTGTGCAAGCCCAATTCTCTATTTGTGTGTGGTTTGGCTTGGTTTCAGAATGAAAAAACTCTTTGGAGGATGATGACATTTTGTGTGATATTTCAGAATATTATTATGGAGTATAAGCATGACACGGATTTTGACAACCATTATGACTTTATGGAAAGGGCGGTGAATCCTTTTAGACGTTTTGACTGCACCATTTATTTCCTTTAAGTTCACCATGAAATTCGAGATGCGAAGTCTCATCGACATGTTAAAGAAGATCTCAAAGAGGAGTGTTGGACATGGAATGGAGAACATAGTTGAGTTTCTATTTCGATTGATATGTTTCTTATTTCGGTTTCGATAAACATTGTGATTTGATGCATTATATTTGCGTTTAAATGATGAACATTATGTTGTACTCCATCCGTTCACTATTATAAAATGGTTTACCTTTTTACAAAAAGGCATGCATCTAAACATATTTCAGTGTGCTGGTTCACTCATTCTGATCCATATATATCCTAAATTAAAATATTTTTAAAATACCTTATAATAGTGAAGGGAGAGGGTAACAAATTACTACTATATTTAAAGATGAGCCGAATCGCAGCCTCTCCGCGCTCCACATCCTGTAGCAGCTACAGTGTACAGTGTAGAAAATGAACGGTGTTGAACAGTGTTTCGATCCGAGCCGTCGATCGGCGATCGGACGGTTAGCAGAAGACGTCCGTGACGGTTTTGCAAAAAGGCCCTTGACAAAACCATGAATCAACCCGCAGTACAGCCCTCCCCGCTGCGTTGGACCTGATTGCAATTACAACACACATCAAGGACCTTTGCGCAAAAACAACCGCAGAAATCCTCTTCCCCCTCTCCCTTCTCTCTCCCCGCGGCGCACTGACCTCACCGTCGGCCGCCGCGCCTGATGCCGCCGTTCCAGTCCTCTCCGCACGAATCCGATTGCACGCCGAGCTCCGCCGTCGTCGCTTCTTCTTCCTCGCCGACAGGCGCGTGCTGGGAAGCCGTGCACGCGGCGGAATCGCCGCCGCCGTGTGGCTATCCCTCCGCCGTTTGTGCGCTCCGCCGCGGCCGTTCCGGCGACGCAAAAGAGGCGGCGCCGCCGTCCGCTGGCAGCACGGCTCCACGCGCGTACGCGGCGCCCACGCGTGAGCTCCAGAACGCAGTGGCGCGGCCGGCGGCGACGCAAACCCTGGACATTGCTGACATCATCCCGACGTCAGCGTGGGTCCCCACGGCCAGATTTTCCCCTTTTTTATTCCCCCCCCCCAAATTTCAGGAAATGAAAAATTGCTTACACGTGGGCCCTACAACTTAATACAAAATTCAGACAATGAAAAATGTCACAAACTCAACAAATTTGAATCTACCCACTGGGGAAAAAATGAAAAAAAAAAGGACCAAAAAAAAAACCGCATAAAAAACACTGTTTATGGCATGTGACTGAATTTCAAAATTAAATATTTTCAAAATTCGGACGACTTTTAAATCTCACCGTTTTATTACGTAAAACAATCCAAAACTAAATACCTTTCCAAACTGAACTATTTAAAAAAAAACTAAACAATTTTAAACTGTAATTTTTTTTCTGCATTTCAACAGATTTCAAACCTAAACGATTTTTCAATGTCCAAATTCTGAAATTTGAATTTTACCGCACACCCGCGCCGTACAAATTTGAATATTTTAACAATTATATGGCATATGACTGAACTTCAAAATTAAATATTTCCAAAATTCAGAAGACTTTGAAATCTCACCGTTTTATTACGTAAAACAATCCAAAAACTACATACCTTTCCAAACTGAACTATTTAAAGAAGTCTAAACAATTTTAAACCGTACTTTTTTTTTACACGGCTGCTGCTCGTAGGCACGCTTGCGTGACAGTTGACCGGACTGAGTAAGAGGAGGCAGCTTGACTGACAGCGGTGATATTATTAAGTTGTTAATGCTTGACAGGGGCATGAGTAGGTATCAACATCGATAGATAGAGATGTATTTGATGAACAGTTCCACACAAAAGATAATAATGCTTGGCTAACAGCTACTGTGCTCTAGAAGAGTCTAGGCGTCCATAACATCACGAGGAAACGGTGACTAGTCCCTGCTCTCTTTTTTTTCTAGAATGAAAACTGTGACTAGTCAACAGACAGAATAAAATGTGAAAACATATAATTTTCCTTAGGTTCTGGAGACTGATTACATACTAATCACCCTCATGAAATCAACGGGCCAGTCCCTCCTTGCATAAAATATTGGTTTGGCTCGTTTAATTATTTTCAAAAACATGTTATGCTCATTTAACCTTCCACTATAACTCCACCCGTTCTTACTACTTGTGGGTATTGTTAGATGTATAGTGATGTATAGTTTACTGTTCATCCCACACATGTATACATGTATATGTACCTGGCCTTTGGCCCCAGTTGAATGCAGTTGCTCATTCTCTGTCATGGTATCAGAGCAAAGGTTTTGCTCTCCTCTCCCCCGCACCTAGCAACCGTGCGCCACCGTCACCGGCCTGCTGCGCCGCGGCCACCGTCTCCGGCCTGCCGTGCCGCCGCCGCCGTCATCTCCGGCCTGCCGCCCCCGTCCGGCCGCCGCTGCTCCTACCCCAGGGACGCCTTCCGCGCCCTCAAGTCCTGCGAGGACCTCCTCCCGCTCGCCGACGACCTCGGCCTCGTCTCCCGCTGTGGACGCCGTTGCGGCCAAGGCCGCCGTGTCCGCGCCGACCCCCTGAGACGCCGCCATCTTCAATGGCCTGCCGCTGCCCCGTCAGGCCCACTGCCGCCCCCGGCCTCTCCTCCCCCCGGCCTCTCCTCCTCGCCCCATCGAGCCGGTGGGCTCGGGGTCTCCCCGGCCTCTCCTCCGCCCCATCGAGCCCCGGCTATCTCCCCGGCCTCTCCTCCGCCGCAGGTGAGCTCGGGCTGGCTTGAATCGGAGCTCGGGGCTGGCTCGATTCGCGTGCTTGATCCGGTCGCTCGCCCGCAGTCCGGCCCCAGGTCCGGTCGCCTCTGTTGGGGCCGGTCGCTCGCCCGGCATAGGCCGGCCCCTGGTCCGGCTGCCTCTGTTGTGGGCCGGCCTTCAGACCGCCAAGGCCGGCCTCTGGTCCGGTTTCCTCGGCCATCCACTACCAGATTCCGAAATATTTCTGTGTGCCCAGGTATTTTCCCGTCGGGCCCGCAACTATCCTACAGGAAATACTCTACCCTGTGAGCCAGCAGATGCACGACAGGAATTCACGTAATTTTCCTGTGCGCCCGTACGAACCGACGAGAGTACCAATTTCGGCGTCGTCAGCCCACAGAGAAAAAAAAACATGTTTGCGCGCCCGATCCACCGCGAAATCAGCTGCGCGCGCACCGTGAAAACCAGCTTCCCGCCGCTTGGCTTTTTTTCGGGCCCGTTATCGCGCCAATATCAATCGCTCAAAATATAACCCTAGCAGCAAAATTCCCCAATCTCCCAGATCCCGCAGACCCAATCAAGATCTCGTCCCGCCGCCGGCGGCCACGCGCACAAATCCTTCGCCGCCGTTGCCGCCGCAAGTCCCTCCGACACTCCTCCCGCCCATGGCACCTATCCCTGGCCCGTCGCCGCCGCCCTGCGGTCCCTCAACCGCAGCCCCGTCATCCCTGAGCGCTCCTCCTACGCAGCCTCCGCCTCCTGCGGATTCCTTCGCATCGACGCCGGTCGGTGCCATCCTCCGCCTGCTCCTACCTGGGCACTTCGTTGACCACCTGTCCCTCCATCTCCAGGGCCTTCCGAGGCTCTGTGCACGGTGAATCTCATTCAAACAGAAGTTCTTTACAGGTTAACTTTTCTAACTCTGTTTTATTTGGGTGCCAATGTTTCCAATTTTTGCTCTTCCGAGGATCTGTACTTAAACAGTTTTGTTGTCTTCTGTTGGAATGATTGGTGCTTACGACATGAGCATTGTTTATTTCTAGTGTCACTAGATTAGATGCAAGTGACTCTCGGTCATGTATTTTATTTCTAGTGTCACTGTATCAATTGATTCTAATTTATAGCTTATCATCAATTTAGAATGCCCAATGGTTCTGACTTCTGCAGTATG
Organism: Poa pratensis; assembly: GCA_947311845.1. NCBI lineage: Eukaryota > Viridiplantae > Streptophyta > Magnoliopsida > Poales > Poaceae > Poa > Poa pratensis. Next base: position 1,422,666 of record CAMZMU010000101.1, read on the forward strand.
GCACAAAAGGCAATCTGCAAATTTTTAATTGCTTATTTCTTTTACCCTTTTTGGGTGTGATGTAAGATCTGTCATACCATATTTGCCTGCTAATATTGTCATTTGTGACTATGCTCATCCAGCAGTGTGGCAGTTTTTCTACTTGGACCACCGGATCATGACCTGTTTGCAGCGTTGCAATGGCATGAAGATTCTTTCCCAGATTTCTAGCAAGCTTGGGAGTTTGATAGCTAGCTTGGTGACTGCACGTTTTAACGTTTGCAGCAAGGTTTTGGTAAGCATAATTTTAGCTTTAAATATATTTATATAGTTTTAATTTATGTGCTGATTGCAGCTGAATCTTGGTTTGTTTTATGTAGTATTTTGTGCATGTACACTGAATGCAGCTGAAACTTGCCACCTGGGTTTTATTACTTGTTCATTGGAACATTCTATTTTCTTACTATGGAATAATGCTAACAATTTGCCCTCACGCCGCTGCCTCTGTGGTGACGGTATGTAGTTAAGCTGTATTTGATGGACTGTTTTTTTATAGCATGTTTAAATAGGTCAAATATTTCGGTTTTAAAATATTTGCACATAGAAATACAACTGGATATTTTAGTCTGCATACCTTCATATAACTATTCTTTCCAACCCGAATCGGTCCGCTAGTATGATATGTCATATGTCACTTTATATGTAAAAAAATTTGGATCAGAAACAGAGAAACTATAGAACATTGGAATATACCACACACTCATATCTCCCGTGTCATTCTTTGTCAATTTACTTTGCTTTAATACTTATCAAGCTCTACTTTCTTTCCTCTTATTTTAGCTCCATTTGTTATGTTTGTGAAGCGTGTGAAAATTGGCGACCTGAATTTTTTGTGTACAAGCATGCCGTCACCTAGGCTATTGTATACTGAATCTTGGTTGGCACATCTTTTGTAATGTTCAAAAAATACTTTGTTAGGTCCCAGGTTCCATCCAACATGTATTATAGAGAGAGAACAACATGACATGATTTTGTTACTGTCTGGTCAATTTGTTCCTTTTTATGCATATATGTCTCCAATTTAATTTCATCGAATTGTTCCTATGTCCAATGACTTATGTCTGTGTTCGCAGATACAACTTGTTTGAAAACTGCTAGTGCGACATTGAAGTTTTGCTGAAATTTATCCACTGTTATTGCTACATTGAGCTTGCAGATCCTGTCGAGATTCCGTGCTACTGTTTATTCAAGGGTATATTTCCCCTATGCATCTTCTGCAATTGCACTTAACAATATTGAAATTGTGTATTATAGTTTGAGCTTAGCAAGGAGCCATGTGCATCAGTTGTATGATTTGTGTCAAATCTGAGAGAGGATTTTTAAATAAAGCACTAAATTATTATTTGTAAATAGATGTTGAATTGGATGAAAATCCTGTGAGTTGGAACTTCCCTTTTTGTTTACCTATTTATATATGAAAGCATCGTGGAATGTAAAGAGATGTGTATTTGCAACTCTATGTTGATGTAATCGATTGGTTTTGATTTCCATATCTGACGTGCCAAGCATTGGGATAATTATGTGGATAACTTGTATTTTTTTTTGTTCTTTCATACCTTCCTTTTCCTGTCGGTTATGTGCTGACAGAGATATATCTATTCCTGGTTGCCAAGCCTGACACGAACATTTCCCTTACAGCCTAAATTACCGTCAGGAAATATGGAAAACCGACAGGAAAACATTTGCTGTCGGCCAGCTGACAGGCATATTTCATTTTCCCTGTCAAGATATTCCTGTCGCATTCCTGTCGGTTAGCTGACAGGAAACTTATCCTGTCGGTTTGCCTTATATCCCTGTCGGTTTTTGGCACACAGAAATATTTCGGAATCTGGTAGTGATCGTCCGGTCGCCCGCCCGTTTTGACCGGCCTCTGTTCCGGATAGTGTAAAAAAAAATATCAGAGAGCCCGCGATGTCCTCTTCGGGCTATGTTGCTGTTCCCCGGTGCTCTGTGATCTTTGATGGCACCAACTACGCCGAGTTTGTGGGCTTTATGCGCATCCACTGCGCGGCCTCCTGTTGTGGGGCGTTCTCTCTGGCGAGGTCTCCTCTCCGCCGTGCCACGTTGCTCCTGTGGCTCCTACTCCACCGGTGCCACCCGCTCTTGCCGCTGATGCTTCTGAGGCTGATCGTGCTGCCGCCAAGAATGCTGATGATCTGTAGTTAAGGCCTATGACCAGCATTTATCGGATTACTACTCGGACTCCCTCTCCTTATCGGGAAGCTCTGTCTGTTTACACTCAGTGGTGCAATGATGATGCTCGTGCTGCTGCTGTCCTCACTGCGAGTGTTCTGCCTCAGTTTGCTTCTGAGTTCATGGGATTAGGCACTTCTGCTACTATGTGGACTTACCTTTGTCAGCGCTATCAGCCCTCGGTGATGCTCTCTACCTATTTGTGGTTCGTCAGGAGCATGATCTTCAGCAGGGTGGCTCCACTGTGGATCGTTCTACACACAGTGTTCTGCCACCTGGCGTCAGCTTGACGCTCTGCGGACTGTGGTTTGTGGAACTTGTCGCTGCTGTCAGACAGTGAGGTCAGATTTGGAGTTTCAGCGTGTCCATGAGTTCTTGTCTCGCCTGTGTCCCCGAGTTTGAGCCTCGCGTGCACACTTGCTTGCCCGTGGTCGACGTGTTCCCATCTCAGAGGTACTTGCAGAGCTTCGCGCTGAGGAGACTCGCTCCGTTCTGCTGGGCTGCTTGTGGTTCCCACTGTGCTTGCTGCCCGTGCTCCGGTGTCGTCTGTTCCACCGCTACTACCCACTCCTTCACGGGGGGGTGGCGGGCGGCCCTCTGCGGGGGGGGGGGGGGGG
>CAMZMU010000101.1:1435639-1535369 GCA_947311845.1 Poa pratensis
ACATACTATACATCTAACACCCCCCCTCAAACTCATGGTGGGTCAACAACACTGAGTTTGGAGAGGAAGAACCCATGCTGCGCTCGAGTCTGTGCCTTCGTGAAGAAATCGCCAACTGTAACTCGGAGGGCACATAGTGAAGAGCAAGAATCTGATCCTGCACAGCAGCACGCACAAAGGAGGCATCCACCGATGTGCTTGGTGAGCTCATGCTTCACCGGGTCACGCGCATGCTGATGGCACCAGTACTGTCTGACAATAGAGAAGTCGGTGCAGCAGCAGAAACACCAAAGTCTGCTAGCAACCATCGCAACCAGGTCACCTCAGCCGTCAACATAGCCATCGCTCGCAACTCAGCCTCTGCACTGGAGCGGGAAACTGCCTTCTGTTTCTTCGTCTTCCAGGCAATGAGAGATCCCGCAAGAAAAACACAATAGGCAGACAGGGAAGCGGCGATCAGAAGGATCACTGGCCCACGTAGCATCAGAGTAGGCCTGGAGCTGGAGAGAGCTGGAGCGAGGAAAGAAAAGGCGGCGAGAGATCGTGCCACGAAGATATCGTAGAACACGGAGAAGGTGACTATAGTGGACAGAACTGGGAGCAGATACGAACTGACTCAGAATGTGGACAGGATATGATATGTCTGGACGAGTGACAGCCAGATAGACAAGACTCCCAACAAGATGGCGATAGCGTGTCGGGTCTGTGAGGGGATCACCATCGGTAGCACGAAGCTGACATTGAGCTCCATAGGAGTCTCAGCAGTGCACTCATCACCAAGAGCGGCGCGAGCAAGAAGATCCTGAATATTTTTCTTGGGAGATAGAAAGCCATCAGAAGTCGAAGAAACCTCAATCCCAAGAAAATAGCGAAGAGGGCCAAGATCTGACATCAGGAACTGCTCACGGAGGCGGGCCTTAACAAAGGCAATATACTCAGAGTCATCGCCAGTAATGATCATGTCATCAACATATAAGAGGAGGAGCGTCCGACCACGAGGTGAGGTGTGGACAAACAGCGCAGGGTCATGGTCGCTAGGCACAAACCAGCAGCAGTCACCACAGAAGCGAAACGCTCAAACCAGGCGCGAGGGGCTTGTTTAAGGCCATAGAGAGAGCGCCGAAGACGGCAAACCATACCATCAGGAACAGAGTACCCCGGTGGTGGCTGCATATAAACCTCCTCACGCAACTCACCATTGAGAAAGGCATTCTGGACGTCAAGCTGAGACACAGACCAATGACGAACAGAAGCCACAGCGAGAAGAGTGCGAACAGTGGTCATGTGGGCAACAGGAGCGAATGTCTCATCATAATCGCGTCCCTGCTCCTGCTGAAAGCCACGAGCCACAAGACGAGCTTTGTAACGCTCAAGAGAACCATCGGAGCGAGTCTTGATCTTATAGACCCACTTGCAAGTGATGGGACGAACACCGGGAGGAGGGGAAACAAGATCCCATGTGCCAGTGCGCTCAAGTGCAGCAATCTCCTCAGCCATCGCAAGCTGCCACTCAGACTGAGCCATGGCATCCCGATAGGAAGTGGGCTCAACAGTAGCAGAAAGACCGTACTGGGAAGGAGAATAGCGAGCAGGAGACCGTAAGGAAGGGCGAGAACGAAGGTTATGAACCGGTGTAGACGGGGAAGGTGGCGCGCCGGAAGTAGAGGGTATGTCAGAGGAATCATCCACAGTACGAGGACGACGAGTGTAGTGGAGAGGAAAGGGAGAAAGGGAGAGGACACGCCGGAGGGTAGGTGGAGAGGCAGGTGACGAGGGAGGAGAGGAAGGAGGGGGAGGGTGGGGTCGGAGGTGTATCAGAAACCGTGGGACTCGGCGAGGGTGGAGGTGGAGGAGGAACAATAGGCACAGAGGGAGATGTGTCGGGGAGTATAAGGAAGAGAGAGATCGTCAACTGAAAAAGAGGAGGGGTAGGACGCGGATAGTATGGACGAGACTCATCAAAAGTCACATCACGTGAAATACGCAGACGACGACCGACAGGATCCCAACATCGGTAACCCTTGTGCTCATCACTGTAGCCGAGAAAGACACACTCAACCGATGAGCAGTCAGTTTGGTGCGTTCTCGCGGAGCAAGAAGGACATAGCACACACACCCAAACATACGAAGAGCGGAGTAGTCAGGAGAATGACCAGAGAGACGCTCCATAGGAATACCACCCTGTAAGGCAGCCGAAGGCTGGATATTGATAAGATAGGTGGACGCAGAAATAGCCTCAGCCCAAAAGTGGGGAGGAAGAGAGGCAGCGATCATCATTGCACGACTCGTCTCAAGCAGGTGGCGATGCTTACGCTCAGCAACACCATTCTGAGCATGGGCACCAGGACAAGAGAACTGGGCAAGAGTACCCTGCTCGGCAAGGAAACCACGCAACATCTGGGAGATATACTCACCAGCCGAGTCAGCACGAAAAACACGGATGGGCGTGGAAAACTGGGTGTGAACCATGGCAGCAAATCGCTTGTATATGGAGAGAACCTCACTGCGAGATTTCATCAAATAGAGCCAAGTATAGCGAGAGAAGTCATCAATAAAAAGAACATAGTAGCGATGACCACCTTTCGAATCGAAGGGAGCAGGACCCCATACATCAGAATGAACTAAGTCGAAAGGGCGCTGAGAGACTGACTCACTCGTAGGATAAGGTAATTGAGTCTGTTTGCCAAGTCTACAACCATTACAATGTAAAGATACATCGCCAGAGACAGACCCTAAGACACCTTGATGCACTAGCGAGGACAAGCGAGAGCCACATATATGACCAAGTCGATGATGCCACTGTTGGAAGGACGCAGAGAGGAGGAGGTAGCAAGAGCATGCGAGCTGGCGGGTGTGGTGGCAGCGGAAGGAACACAAAGCCAGTCGACCCCAAGGCCCTGAGCCTCACGGCGCGAGGGCCAGCTCAACTAGAGCCTGGGTGCGACGATCCTGAACAGAGCAAGAGTCGGTATCAAGAATGACACGACAGCCAGAATCAGTAAGTTGAGCAGCAGAAAAAAGATTCATGGTAATGGGGAACATGCGAAACACTAGGAACAGAAGAAGGACGGAGTAGAAAGAGTGCCACGACTAGCAACGGAAGAGGTGTGCCATCGGCAGTGAGAACATTGAGAGGAGAATCAAGAGGTCGAAGAGAAGACAGAGCAGAAGAATCAGAAGACATGTGAAAGGAAGCTCCAGAATCCAGAACCCACGGAGATGTACCTGACTGAGTAGGCGGTGTGGTGGCGAAGTAGAAGCAGTCAGCGAGGCAACGGTGCCCGTCGAAGAAGAACCAGAGGAAGCCAGCATACGCTTGAGTGGGCAATATCCTGGGCAGTGAAGGACTGTGCAGACGGAGACGCACGAACCGCAGGAGGAGAGGAGCGACCCATGTCACGCTGTTCTTGAAACAATCAGACTCTGGATGGCCCGGCTTCTTGCAGTAGTCGCAGAACATGTGAGAGCGAGGCCGCACCACCCCCCCCCCCCCCCCGCAGAGGGCCGCCCGCCCCCACCCCCGTGAAGGAGTGGGTAGTAGCGGTGGAACAGACGACACCGGAGCACGGGCACAAGCACAGTGGGAACCACAAGCAGCCCAGCAGAACGGAGCCGAGTCTCCTCAGCGCGAAGCTCTGCAAGTACCTCTGAGATGGGAACACGTCGACCACGGGCAAGCAAGTGTGCACGCCGAGGCTCAAACTCGGGACGCAGGCGAGACAAGAACTCATGGACACGCTGAAACTCCAAATCTGACCTCATGTCTGACAGCAGCGACAAGTACCACAAACCACAGTCCGCAGAGAGTCAAGCTGACACCAGATGGCAGAACACTGTGTGTAGAACGCATCCACAGTGGAGTCACCCTGCTGAAGATCATGCTCCTGACGAACCACAGATAGGTAGAGAGCATCACGAGGGCTGATAGCGCTGACAAAGGTAAGTCCACATAGCAGCAGAAGTGCCTAATCCCATGAACTCAGAAGCAAACTGAGGCAGAACACTCGCAGTGAGGACAGCAGCAGCACGGCATCATCATTGCACCTGTCGGGGGAATATTTAACCGCGACTTATTTGAATTCAGTAACAGCGACTTAAGGCCGCGTATTATTATTGGGCCACAAGAAAGATGGGCCAATCTCACATCGCGACCCAAGGAAGGAAAGCTCCAGAAGGTCGGTGCAAACTTGCCTTGGAAGACAAGAATGCAATCAGGCTTCGTGTAGAACTCTTGTAACCTGACGAGCCTCTGTGTATATAAAGAGGACTCGCAGGACTTAGAACGGGTCGAGCTATCAAGCCCTTAAACCCTAGCACATACGGCGAGTTCCACATTGGATCGCCTCCATTGTAACACCTCGATTATCATATCAATACCAATCTAGGGTAGGCAGGAAGTAGGTCTTTTACCTCACATGAGGGGGCCGAACCTGGGTAAATCTGTGTTCAGCTTCGTTCCTGAGATCCCATGACAAGCTCGGAGATGCTTGACTCGCGTAATCCCACACCTACGAAGTCATCTATGACACCTGACGTGACAATCCCACGACAGTTGGCGCCCACCGTGGGGCCTGCGGTCAAAGGCGTCACGTTCCGCGCAGGATCCATGAAGGGAGCTGAAGATCTCGTTGTTGGCCGTATCATCACGGTCAATGGCACACCTCTCATTGACGATTCAAGCTGGGGGCCGGAAGCGGATTATTTGAAAACCGGCCACGTCATCCCGTTTGGATCTATCAACGTTTTCGTTGGCTTCATTGGCGGCGACTCAATAGAAGAAGTCGCAGATGATGGAGATGAATCCGTGGAGAGCATGGACTCACAAGAGTTCGGGTCCATCATGTCCGCCTTTGAAGAAAGCTCTGGGGTTGCCCACAGGAGGCTACGTTATCACCAGATCGGGGGCGGCACAAGTCGCAGTCTACACAACACAGGAGCGGGCGCATCAGGAACCGCTGGAGAAGCCGAAGCACCAGCACCCCCAAGCAACCCGCTACTTGTCCCTGTATCAGAGAGAAACGCTGCCGTCCGCGCAACAGAAATCGAAGCCGCAAGGGCCGAGCTCCTGTATGAAGATCAAAGGATGCAAGAGGAGCGCCGTAGGCTCGATCAGATACGTCAAGGAATCCAACAGGAGCGGCAAAGCCTTGCCGCGCTAGCAGGCTCAAAGGCAGGTTAACTCGCAGGCACAATTACGCGCGACTCAACCGACGGTGGAACTTCCACCAACTCCCGCCGCGGAGGGAACAGTCCGGACGATTGTGGAAGGATTGGCACCAGCAAATCAAGAAGCCCAGCAACAACCAAGGAGATTTCATACACCACAGGACCACTATCAAAACCCTGTCGATAACATGTATGCTGCGGCTAATATCTTAACTCAGATGGTTCCAACAGGCGATGACCCGGTCAATACTGAAGCACGGCGTGCGATTCAGATGTTAAGCACCGCCGTTTTGCAACAGGCCAACCGGGCAGAAGCCGCAAGACAACTACCCATTGCGCCAACCAATCACAGAATCGCTGCAGAAGGAAGCGTCCAAAGCAGCCGCCAGAGAATGTATCAGGAGTCGCACAGAGGCAGCAGGAGCAGTCGCAGAAGCACAAGCAAATACGCCAGCGGCGCAGACGCGACCTAGGGAAGTTAACAACCCCACAGGCACATCCACAGCCCTGTCCTCGCGGCTCAAGGGCCCAGCGTGCTTTACTGAAAGATCAGATCGGAACCTTTCCCTGAAGATTTCAAAGGGCCACGCAAGGTGGCAAACTACAACGCCAGCATGGATCCCACCACCTGGTTGAACAATTATGAGATGGGAATGAGCATATTGAATGCCTCAGAAGAGATATGTGCAAGGTACCTCAATATGATGATGGAAGGCGCAGCACACATATGGCTGCAAAATTTGCCTCCCAACTCCATAAATACTTGGGAGGAATTGAAGGATGCTTTCATTAAGAATTTTCAAGGAACTTGCAAGCGACTCTGCAATATAGAAGATCTGAGCGTTGTGTTCAGAAGGAAGGCGAGTCAAGTCGCCATTGGATGAAAAGGGTGGCAGAGATAATACACTCTTCAGATAACATACCTCCAAGTTCAGCCGTCCTGGTAATGGAGAAAAACTGCAAGTTCGAGCCGCTGATTCATAAGTTAGGTCGCATGAAGGATAAAGTCAAGAGCCTCAGCGAGGTAATGGCTGCGGCTAACAAGTATGCCGCCTCGGACAAGACCAGAGATGCGTCAGATGGGGAGGAAGAGGAGGCTGCTGCAAAAGGAAAGAAAAACGCTAGTAAGCCGCAGCAGCAGCCGCAGACGAGCCACAACAACATAAATCAAAACAAACGCAAGATTGAAGACGGTCGCTCAGGGCTCGTCGCCAATACGCGTGGAGGATTCAGAGGTCAGCGGGAAGGGGTCGAGGATACGGCTCCCGTCCGATCAACATGCAAGAAATCTTTAATCGGCCATGCGACCTTCATGCAACAGGTGATGGGCGTCCAGCAGACCACACCAAGGCACAATGCAACTACTATAGACAGTGGAGAAGAAAAGTCAGCAACAGAGGAAACTCCCACGAAGGAAGCGCTGGTGCGGCTCATAATGCAAATGTTGGGCAGCACGGCGCGAGTAACTCCAGGCAAACAGGGCAATATCACACAATAGTTATTGACACCTCCAAAAGAGAAGAGAAGTTGAGCCGCAGAGGTCAACAAGTAAACGCCGTGATGCCAGCAACTCCCAACTGGCTAAGGTGGTCAGAGCATACCGTAACTTGGAGTCGCGACGATCACCCGCCACAAGTACGAGAACCTGGGAAGTTGGCATTGGTTGTAGCACCATATGTAGCAGGTTATAAGCTGACCAAAGTGCTTATGGACGGAGGAAGCAGCATAAACATCTTATATTACGATACTTTCCAGCGTCTAGGGCTCAAGGATTCCAGCCTACAGCCCACATCAACCGTGTTTCATGGCATTGTCCCAGGAAGATCAGCCCAACCAGTGGGAAAAATAACCCTAGGGGTAACTTTTGGGACAGAGGAGAACTTCAGGAGCGAGTTTTTATGCTTCGAGTGGTAAAATTCCAAAGCCCATATCATGCCTTGTTTGGAGGACAGCCTTTGCTAAGTTTATGGCTAGGCCATGCTACGTGTACCTACAGTTGAAGATACCAGGACCAAAAGGGGTCATTACAGTTTATGGAGATAGAGAAAAGGCAATGGAATGCGAAGAAGGAGATGCAGCCTTTGCGGAATCAGCCTGTGCTGCGGAAGAACTAAAAGGCTATAAGTCGCAGGTGGATCCAAATGACATGAGCGTAGTAGCCACGCCGTCTGCTGAGCCACCAATGAAATTCAAAGCGGCCCAGGACACTAAACAGATAAATCTTGTTCCTGGCGACTCATCCAAGCAAACCAGCATTGGAGCACATATGGAAGAAGAACAGGAGAAGGCTCTCGTTGCTTTCCTTCAGGAAAATAAAGACATCTTTGCATGGAAACCATCAGATATGCCAGGGGTACCAAGAGAGTTAGCAGAACACAGCCTTAAGGTAAACCCTGCGGCTAAACCAGTTAAGCAGCCGCTGCGGCGATTTCATGATGATAGAAGGAAAGCAATAGGGGAAGAGATAGCTCGTCTACTCGCTGCAGGATTCATCACAGAGGTATACCACCCGGAGTGGGTGGCAAATCCAGTCTTGGTTATGAAAAAGAATGGTACGTGGCGATGTGTGTTGATTACACCAGTCTTAACAAAGCCTGCCCAAAGGATCCATTTGCCTTACCACGGATTGACCAAGTGATTGATTCAACTGCTGGGTGCGAGCTATTATGCTTTTTGGATGCCTATTCAGGCTACCATCAAATCAAAATGAAGCAAGAGGACCAAGAAAAGACGTCCTTCATCACGCCCTTTGGAGCTTTTTGTTATGTCAGCATGCCTTTTGGGTTGAAGAACGCAGGAGCGACTTACCAAAGGTGCATTCAGAATTGTTTGCATGAACAGATAGGTCGCAATGTTCACGCTTATGTGGACGACATTGTGGTTAAGTCGCAAGTTGGCCAGGATCTCATCAGCGACCTGGCGGAGACATTTACAAATCTCAGAAAGTACAACATGAAGCTCAACCCTACAAAGTGCGTCTTTGGAGTGCCGGCAGGAAAATTATTGGGGTTTATAGTATCAGAAAGAGGCATTGAGGCTAACCCTGACAAGATAAAGGCCGTGATGGACTTACAGAAACCAGAAAAAATCAGGGACGTGCAGCGACTTACAGGATGCGTCGCGGCATTGAGTCGCTTTATATCAAGACTGGGAGAAAAAGCATTGCCTTTGTACAGATTGTTGAAGAAGTCAGATACCTTTGTTTGGGATAGAGAGGCTGATGAGGCCCTCACAGCTTTGAAGAAACAGTTGACAAATGCTCCAGTCTTGGCGGCTCCAAAGGATAAAGAGCCGATGTTGTTGTATATAGCAGCAAATTCTCGAGCAGTCAGTGCTGTCATGGTCGTAGAGAGACAAGAGCCAGGAAAGGAGTACCCGTCCAAAGGCCAGTATATTATGTAAGTGAAGTGCTCACGGCCTCAAAACAGCGTTACCCCCAATGGCAAAAGCTAGTATTTGGCGTATTCATGGCGAGTCGCAAGCTGAAGCACTACTTCCAGGAACACCCAATAACTGTGGTCAGTTCAGCACCTTTGGCGGAGATCATACGCAATCGAGAAGCTACTGGAAGAGTTGCAAAGTGGGCTATCGAGTTGGGTCCATATCATATCAGTTATGAGCCGCGTACTTCCATTAAGTCGCAGGCCCTGGCAGATTTTATCAACGATTGGACAGAAATCCAAGTCGCTCCCAGCATGGCTGAAGCAAAATATTGGACCATGCACTTTGATGGGTCAAGGCAGTTACAAGGCTCGGGGGCTGGAGTTGTCCTAACATCCCCTAAAGGAGATAAGCTACGGTATGTGTTACAGATACACTTCAATTGTACAAATAACGTGGCAGAATATGAGGCACTGCTTCACGGCCTACGCATAGCAAAGGAGATGAACATCAGTCGCATACGCTGTTTTGGCGATTCAGACTTGGTGGCACAGCAGGTCTCTGGAACATGGGATAGCAAAGATGCAAATATGGCTGCATACAGAAGGGAAGTAGACAGAATTGCAGGATATTTCACTGGATATCAAGTTGAACACATTGATCGGAGACAAAATGAAGCGGCAGATGCTTTGTCTCGACTTGGATCCAATAGACAGTCCGTACCGCCTAATGTGTTTCTAGATGAGTTGCACAATCCATCAGTTAACCTCCAGCAGAGATTGACATTGCAGAGCCAGAGGATGATTCAACTCTAGTCGCAGCTCTGCATGAACAGCCAGGATGGACAGAGCCATACATGGCATACTTAAGTCGCGGAGTACTACCAGACGATGAGTTTGAGGCGCGCAAAATCATACGGCGATCTAAGGCCTATACCATCATCAACAATGAATTATATAAGCGCAGCGTCTCAGGAGTATTCCAAAGATGTGTTTCACCAGAAGAGGGACGAAAAATCTTGCACGAAATTCATTCAGGCGATTGTGGCCATCATGCTTCGTCAAGATCTTTGGTGGCAAAGGCGTTCCGGCACGGATTCTTCTGGTTAACAGCATTAGCAGATGCAGAGCAAATTGTTAGAGTGTGCGATGGATGCCAAAGATATGCTAGGCAAGATCATATGCCAGCTCAAGCACTTCGCACAATACCCATCACATGGCCTTTTGCTGTATGGGGTTTTGACATGGTAGGACCCTTCAAACGGTCTTCAAACGGAAAAACTCACCTCCTAGTCATGGTGGACAAGTTCACAAAGTGGATAGAAGCAGAACCTGTAGGAGATTGTGAAGCTGAAACAGCAGTCAAGTTCTTGAAGAAGGTTATATTCCGCTTTGGATATCCCCACAGCATCATCACAGACAATGGGAGTAATACCTCTGAAGGAGCAACACAAATATTTTGTGCCAACAATGGCATAAGGCTGGACCTCACGTCAGTAGCACACCCACAAAGCAATGGACAAGCTGAGCGAGCTAATCAGGAAATCCTACATGGAATTAAGCCGCGCCTTATAGAAAAGGTCGAAGCATCTCCAGGATGTTGGGTGGAGGAATTGCCAGCAGTACTGTGGAGTTTGAGGACAACCCCAACAGATCCACAGGTTTACACCATACTTTATGGTCTATGGAGCAGAAGCAGTCATGCCCAGCGATATTATACATGATTCACCAAGAGTTGCGGCTTACGTCGAGGCAGATAATGAGACAGCTCGGCAAGACTCGGTGGATACATTAGAAGAAGTCAGAGACTTGGCAGCCTCAAGGTCAGCGGTGTATCAACAAGGATTGCGACGTTATCATGCCAGACGCATCAAACCCGCACCTTTCAAGAAGGCGACCTAGTACTGCGACTCAAGCAAGACCATAAGGGCATGCATAAGCTGTCATCTCCATGGGAAGGACCATTCATCATCAGCAAGAAGCTAAACAATGGCTCATATTATTTGCTGGACGCAAGGGAAGAAAGAAGCGATCGCCACGATTTTGAAGATCGATTGGAAGCGCCTCGCCCTTGGAACGTCGCACATCTGCGACCTTATTATACATGAGAAAAGGCTGATCAGAGCCATGCAACACCCTTTCCAGCTTTATAAGCTGAGTATCATCACAGCCACTCAGGGCTAGAGCTTCAACTCAGGTCGCCACCTAGGCGCGACCTATGCAACACCTGATCGCCACCTAGGCGCGATCAGTCTTGTATCAGAAATCGGCCGCCACCCAGGCGCGGCCGTAGCTTTGTATCACCTCTGGTCGCCACCCAGGCGCGACCGACCATATATAACATTTCTGGTTGCCACCTAGGCGCAACCGACCCAAGTATCATATCAGGTCGCCACCGAGGCGCGACCGACCCATGTCTCACCATGGATTGCCCCCTATGTGCGATCCAACCCTATGATTAACACGGTTGCCAACGAGGCGCGACCTTATGTGTTATCATAGCCCAAGCTTATCATAGCTTAGCCTATCATGGCTTTAGCCTATCATGGCAACCTTAAGTTGGATTGCTACCTCGCATTATGTGTCCAAAGTACTGGGGTGCGGTGTCAATCAAAGTGCAATAGTCTATCATGGCTGCCGAGTGACCCTGAACACGCATGTTTACCTGGGAAATACTGAGTCACGCGGGTGCCCACTTACAGGAATCAAGTGACCTAACGAGAGGTCGATGTACTGTCTCAGTACGGCAACACCAATTGCAATTATTTGTGTCTTAACAATTGTTCTGATATCAAGATACAGGTGACGACCTTCAAAAGCATTCTGAGAAGAATTAAGATGACTATCAAGTTACGTCCTCTCAATCCTTGGGGGCTAATGTCGGGGGAATATTTAACCCGCGACTTATTTGAATTCAGTAACAGCGACTTAAGGCCGCGTATTATTATTGGGCCACAAGAAAGATGGGCCAATCTCACATCGCGACCTAAGGAAGGAAAGCTCCAGAAGGTCGGTGCAAACTTGCCTTGGAAGACAAGAATGCAATCAGGCTTCGTGTAGAACTCTTGTAACCTGACGAGCCTCTGTGTATATAAAGAGGACTCGCAGGACTTAGAACGGGTCGAGCTATCAAGCCCTTAAACCCTAGCACATACGGCGAGTTCCACATTGGATCGCCTCCATTGTAACACCTCGATTATCATATCAATACCAATCTAGGGTAGGCAGGAAGTAGGTCTTTTACCTCACACTGAGGGGCCGAACCTGGGTAAATCTGTGTTCAGCTTCGTTCCTGAGATCCCATGACAAGCTCGGAGATGCTTGACTCGCGTAATCCCACACCTACGAAGTCATCTATGACACCTGACGTGACAATCCCACGACAGTTGGCGCCCACCGTGGGGCCTGCGGTCAAAGGCGTCACGTTCCGCGCAGGATCCATGAAGGGAGCTGAAGACCTCGTTGTTGGCCGTATCATCACGGTCAATGGCACACCTCTCATCGACGATTCAAGCTGGGAGCTCTCTGATTTTTTTTTTTTACACTATCCGGAACAGAGGCCGGTCAAAACCGGGCGGGCGACCGGGCGATGGCCCGAGGAAACCGGACCAGAGGCCGGCCTTGGCCGGTCTGAAGGCCGGCCCACCAACAGAGGCAGCCGGACCAGGGGCCGGCCTATGCCGAGCGAGCGACCGGCCCACCAACAGAGGCGACCGGACCTGGGGCCGGACTATGCCGGGCGAGCGACCGGATCAAGCACGCGAATCGAGCCAGCCCCGAGCTCACCTGCGGCGGAGGAGAGGCCGGGGAGATAGCCGGGGCTCGATGGGGCGGAGGAGAGGCCGGGGAGACCCCGAGCCCACCGGCTCGATGGGGCGGAGGAGAGGCCGGGGGGAGGAGAGGCCGGGGGCGGCAGTGGCCTGACGGGGCAGCGGCAGGCCGTTGAAGATGGCGGCGTCTCAGGGGGTCCGCGCGGACACGGCGGCCTTGGCCGCAACGGCGTCCACACAGCGGGAGACGAGGCCGAGGTCGTCGGCGAGCGGGAGGAGGTCCTCGCAGGACTTGAGGGCGCGGAAGGCGTCCCTGGGGTAGGAGCAGCGGCGGCCGGACGGGGCGGCAGGCCGGAGATGACGGCGGCGGCGGCACGGCAGGCCGGAGACGGTGGCCGCGGCGCAGCAGGCCGGTGACGGTGGCGCACGGTTGCTAGGTGCGGGGGAGAGGAGAGCAAAACCTTTGCTCTGATACCATGACAGAGAATGAGCAACTGCATTCAACTGGGGCCAAAGGCCAGGTACATATACATGTATACATGTGTGGGATGAACAGTAAACTATACATCACTATACATCTAACAATACCCACAAGTAGTAAGAACGGGTGGAGTTATAGTGGAAGGTTAAATGAGCATAACATGTTTTTGAAAATAATTAAACGAGCCAAACCAATATTTTATGCAAGGAGGGACTGGCCCGTTGATTTCATGAGGGTGATTAGTATGTAATCAGTCTCCAGAACCTAAGGAAAACTATATGTTTTCACATTTTATTCTGTCTGTTGACTAGTCACAGTTTTCATTCTAGAAAAAAAAGAGAGCAGGGACTAGTCACCGTTTCCTCGTGATGTTATGGACGCCTAGACTCTTCTAGAGCACAGTAGCTGTTAGCCAAGCATTATTATCTTTTGTGTGGAACTGTTCATCAAATACATCTCTATCTATCGATGTTGATACCTACTCATGCCCCTGTCAAGCATTAACAACTTAATAATATCACCCGCTGTCAGTCAAGCTGCCTCCTCTCTTACTCAGTCCGGTCAACTGTCACGCAAGCGTGCCTACGAGCAGCAGCCGTGTAAAATGTTATTCAGGAGGATATACCTGGGTACAATGGGTATCTCACTGGCCTTAGCATAATTGGCGGCATGACATTGTTTCCCAATGCTCTTGAGGTATGGTTTTATCCATGTTTCTCTTTCTTTGTGTTGTTAGCTGCATACCACTAAGGTGTATTAAGTCGTCGAGAGACTTAATTGTGGACTTTTCAGAGTCTATACACACTGTGAAATCATTTTTCCTTCTCCTGCTAGTTATACCTTTGCTCTCCTCTATGTGCATGTAACTCCACATATCTTTCTGATCCAAAAATTTCAGCTCTATCCTGCCGGTTATAAGAGTATCATTGTACACGTGTAGCTATATTGTACTATGATTGCTCTTATAGTCTGCTGGAAGATGGTACTAAGCTGTTATCAATGTCGATTAATTCTCCATAGAGTACGACAGTACGTATTTGTGCTTTGACAACATCCACTCCAGGAATTCATCCGGCTATTATACCGTGCATCTGAGGAACATGCCAGTGTGCCATACTGCCATTCTATTGTGCATCCGAGAATCGAACCTTTTGTTTCTCACTTTGGGCTGACCATTTGTTTGTTTTATTCAGGGCGCGATATTGGGTCCGCTTATCATGACGGTCGTGATAGCATTGAAGAACCTGTACACCGAGTTTGTGCTTGCTGATACAGAGGAGAGCAGCTAGCATTGGATGGAAGGCAACATGTTTGAAGAGAATACATGCGTAGGATTTTTACTCTGTATTTCCATGTCGGCTTTCGCCTTGTACCATACCTGAGTATACAAAGATACTGCATCGGTTGTGATTCATTAATGGTTGTTGTAATTTACCCTCTCTGTAGTGCAACTGTTGGGTTTTTGCATAGGTTTTGTTTTGATTTGTGTGAGGATCAGCCCTCTGTTTTGATGGATCCCGAAAATTGTACAGTATTTTTAGGAATGTTGATGGTTAGTTCAGTTGAAATCAAACCGAACTAGTGATTTGTTGATGTTATGTCCATCTAGTTCATACGCACCTTGTTACGTGCATCCAACTTTTAAATTCTCCGTGGAAGTAATACTGATTGTGTGATAGTCATTGTTTCCTTTGTTGCTGTTTACAATTCATGCGGTCCTAATTGGAAGTATCTGGTAGCAAGCAGTTCAGAAGAGATTACCATAGTCAGATACTAATGTCTGCACAACAGAGCAGACCCGGCCAGGTGCCACACACACACACACACACACTTGTCTGTCCAGGCTTCAGACAGCAAACTCAGCTCAGAATGGACTGTTTTTGCTGCCCCTGCTCCAGCCAGGTTTGTGCAAGTGCTTGTAATAATACCTCTGTTCTTATCATGGAACTCTGATTTTTCTTTGAACAATTACCCGGCACAAGCCACTGTTTTTTTCCAGACCGCCAGCTACTGGTTCTGTGCAAGTGTTTGTAGCAAGTAGTGTTAAATATTGATTTATGTACTGCATTTGGTGTTAACTTGTGAGCCAAAAAAGCATTGCAGCTGGTCCAGGTTTGTGGCAGTGTTTGTAGCAAGTACTAACCGCTGATTAATGTATAATGTTTGATGTTAGCTTGTGAGCTAAAGGGCATCACAGCTTTACTTTTGATGTTAGCAAACTTGGCTTTGAGTGATCTGGATTCTGGCTGGAGTAGCTTCCTTTCTGCAGCATCTCAAAGGGGAAAAGCCCAAATTCATTCCAAAAGGGAGAAGTGCCTTCATAATTAGAGGTATGTTTTCTAACTTCCATATCATGAGGGTGATTAGTATGTAATCAGTCTCCAGAACCTAAGGAAAATTATATGTTTTCACATTTTATTCTGTCTGTTGACTAGTCACAGTTTTCATTCTAGAAAAAAAAGAGAGCAGGGACTAGTCACCGTTTCCTCGTGATGTTATGGACGCCTAGACTCTTCTAGAGCACAGTAGCTGTTAGCCAAGCATTATTATCTTTTGTGTGGAACTGTTCATCAAATACATCTCTATCTATCGATGTTGATACCTACTCATGCCCCTGTCAAGCATTAACAACTTAATAATATCACCCGCTGTGAGTCAAGCTGCCTCCTCTTACTCAGTCCGGTCAACTGTCATGCAAGCGTGCCTACGAGCAGCAGCCGTGTAAAAAAAAGTACGGTTTAAAATTGTTTAGACTTCTTTAAATAGTTCAGTTTGGAAAGGTATTTAGTTTTTGGATTGTTTTACGTAATAAAACGGTGAGATTTCAAAGTCTTCTGAATTTTGGAAATATTTAATTTTGAAGTTCAGTCATATGCCATATAATTGTTAAAATATTCAAATTTGTACGGCGCGGGTGTGCGGTAAAATTCAAATTTCAGAATTTGGACATTGAAAAATCGTTTAGGTTTGAAATCTGTTGAAATGCAGGAAAAAAATTACAGTTTAAAATTGTTTTGTTTTTTTTAAATAGTTCAGTTTGGAAAGGTATTTAGTTTTGGATTGTTTTACGTAATAAAACGGTGAGATTTAAAAGTCGTCTGAATTTTGAAATTCAGTCACATGCCATAAACAGTGTTTTTTTTTATGCGGTTTTTTTTTTTGTCCTTTTTTTTTCATTTTTTTCCCCAGTGGGTAGATTCAAATTTGTTGAGTTTGTGACATTTTTCATTGTCTGAATTTTGTATTAAGTTGTAGGGCCCACGTGTAAGCAATTTTTCATTTCCTGAAATTTGGGGGGGGGGAATAAAAAAGGGGAAAATCTGGCAGTGGGGACCCACGCTGACGTCGGGATGACGTCAGCAATGTCCAGGGTTTGCGTCGCCGCCGGCCGCGCCACCGCGTTCTGGAACTCGCGCGTGGGCGCCGCGTACGCGCGTGGAGCCGTGCTGCCAGCGGACGGCGGCGCCGCCTCTTTTGCGTCGCCGGAACGGCCGCGGCGGAGCGCACACACGGCGGAGGGATAGCCGCACGGCGGCGGCAATTCCGCCGCGTGCACGGCTTCCCAGCACGCGCCTGTCGGCGAGGAAGAAGAAGCGACGACGGCGGAGCTCGGCGTGCAATCGGATTCGTGCGGAGAGGACTGGAATGGCGGCATCAGGCGCGGCGGCCGACAGCGAAGTCGGTGCGCCGCGGGGAAAGAGAAGGGAGAGGGGGAAGAGGATTTATGCGGTTGTTTTTGCGCAAAGGTCCTTGATGTGTGTTGTAATTGCAATCAGGTCCAACGCAGCGGGGAGGGCTGTACTGCGGGTTGATTCATGGTTTTGTCAAGGGCCTTTTTGCAAAACCGTCACGGACGTCTTCTGCTGACCGTCCGATCGCCGATCGACGGCTCGGATCGAAACACTGTTCATTTTCTACAGTGTACACTGTAGCTGCTACAGGACGTGGAGCGCGGAGAGGCCGCGATTCGGCTCATCTTTAAATATAGTAGTAATTTGTTACCCTCTCCCTTCACTATTATAAGATATTTTAAAATATTTTAATTTAGGCTATATATGGATCAGAATGAGTGAACCAACACACTGAAATATGTTTAGATGCATGCCTTTTTGTAAAAAGGTAAACCATTTTATAATAGTGAACGGATGGAGTACAACATAATGTTCATCATTTAAACGCAAATATAATGCATCAAATCACAATGTTTATCGAAACCGAAATAAGAAACATATCAATCGAAATAGAAACTCAACTATGTTCTCCATTCCATGTCCAACACTCCTCTTTGAGATCTTCTTTAACATGTCGATGAGACTTCGCATCTCGAATTTCATGGTGAACTTAAAGGAAATAAATGGTGCAGTCAAAACGTCTAAAAGGATTCACCGCCCTTTCCATAAAGTCATAATGGTTGTCAAAATCCGTGTCATGCTTATACTCCATAATAATATTCTGAAATATCACACAAAATGTCATCATCCTCCAAAGAGTTTTTTCATTCTGAAACCAAGCCAAACCACGCACAAATAGAGAATTGGGCTTGCACAATATCAAATGCCATCTCTACATCCTTCCTATCAGCTACTTGAGAACTATGAAAATAAGATTGTTTGTTACCTTGGCGGTTGGGGCTTGATAAATCAAGCACACTATGGGTATATCTCATATGAAAAGTAGTATATCTTGGTGTACTTCTTCCCATTTGCCTCGAACTCAACCTCATGTCATTCTATATTGGCTAAGTTTTTAAACAGCCGTGATCGGCTGAGTCCATGCATTCCAATATAGGCATGCCAAAACCATGTCTCCTGATGTGCAACGGCCTCAAAGATGATGGTTGACATGGCCAGTGCACATTGTCCACGTCATGCCGACGGGCAGTTTTTCCACCTCCAATGCATGCAATCAACCGAGCCAAATCTTTGAAAACCCCTTAATTATGATGTTCATTGCCAAAAGGCTCTCGGTGTGTCTTGAGCATGCATTAGGTGTCTATGGAGTAAATGGATCTTCTCTTAGACATTACAAGATGAGAATCAGCCAAAACAACAGAGATTCCATCAGCCATAATACACAGCGACGCAATTACCTTCTGCAAAGTGCTATGACCAATGGACTATGCAATTCCTCCTCTGCACGAGAAGTTGTAATATTCTTTAATCAAGGAGAAAATATGCTGGAATAAATCCGTATCCATCCATAACCTCCGGTGGAAGTATCGCTCTGGATAGACCTGGTGAGCATGACACTCCAAAATAATCCAGCATAATCGGATGGTGGCCCTCTTTCCTTCTCCTAGGAATCACCTCTCGGCCGTGAGAACCTTCATGTTTTGTCTACTTGTTTTGCTCCATCTCCATCATCATAAGAATAGCGAGATCCTCCTCTTCATCCCATTCATCCTCTTCTTTAGACAAAGAACCATAGCTCAAATTAATATCAAACTAACTCATCTTCACAAATATTTGATAATAAACTGAAATGTACCAAAAATATATACTAGTTTCAAAGAAACAATTCAAAGACACTTTGTAAACCTTCTCTGACATTCTTGCTTTTCTTCTTCTTGTTATGTCTTTCTTCTTCTTGGTATACTCTCGGATGAGCTTCTCTGTATGCTCTCGGGTGAGCTTCTCTTTTCGGCGACGGTACGCCGCCCTTTGAGCCAGGGCAACAGAGCATCGGTTGCTATTCAGCGATGAACACGATTGAGTACGCAACAAGATACATCCTTCTTTCAAATAGATTTGGGTGTGATTCCTCAGACATATGGGATTTTCTTGGTCAAATCATGCTTCGTCTTCACTGTGTAATCGATCGGTTTAGTTCAAGGCTTTGTTGGCTGCCAAACTATTTTCTCATCTTCTGTTGTTTTCTTCATGTTTACTACTCTCTCCGTTCCATATTAATTGTCACATATTTAGTACGAGCTCTTTTACGGTGGTTGGCACGGAACCCGTGGTACCGTCGGTACCGCCGATTATAATTTGTCTTGGTCATTGATTAAGTACTGGTTTTGTTAGCCGTTGATTAATGATGAAGTTCCTAAAAGAAAAAAACTGAAATTGATCCCTCTACGCCCGAATCCATCTTTCAGTTTGGCTAATCGTGGCCGCCTAGGGCAGCCGCCGCGAGCAGGTCAGCCTCCGCCGACGCTGCGAGCAGGGCTGCCGCCGGGGTCGAACTAGGGCAGCCGCCGCGGACGCCGCGAGCAGGGCAGCCGCCGCACGCCTCCCTTACCGCTCCTTCACTCGCGGCGAGGGGACAGTAGCACGCCGACCTCCCTCGCTAACCAGGCCACGGCGAGCGACTGTTGTTGGGGAATTCGACACGAGGCGAGGAGTTCGGCGACAACTGCGGCTCGGAGAGACTGGGGTACACGGTGCGACAGTTCCATCGCTGTACACGCCCACCGCCGATCGTACACTGCACCAGCCGAAGCAGGTTAGAGAATGGATGCCGATAATTACTTGCAGAAATACGCACGGTAGTTTCACGCTAGCACTTTTTCCATATTCTAGATTGACATGATCAAATCAGGGCATGAGCAAGTCTATTAAGATCCTATGTAAGGTAGACTTCAGTTTCTTATTTTGTTTGAAGAATCGGTAAAGAGGAGCTTATGGTGGAAGATTGTTAACTGTCGTGTATAGCTGGTACCTAAATCTGATCGAGTATCTTGCCTCTCATTCTGCACTGAACCTTATCTGTATTTTTAGGTACAAGCAATTAACTTTTCTATTTGTATTTTAGTTTCAACAACAGATTGAAGAAGCAATGAAACTCTATGTTAATATGACCGTATAACCACTTTATCTGCATTTTCAGTTTCAGACGACCGTGAGGACAGTGACTTCTTTTGTGTGCAGGATGAAGATGACAGTGAGGACAGTGACTTCTTTTGTGTGCATGATGAAGATGACAGAAATAGTTCAGCTGAGAATGATGAGGCCATTGCCTACAGAATGCAAGCAAAGGAAATAAAGAAGAAAACAAAAAAGAAAATGCTACCTCCAGGTTCAGCTGCTCGTAGAGCTCCAGGTGGAGCTGTTGCTAATGCGAAAATGCCAGCTCCATTTTGTCAAAGTTCATCTCAACCTGCTGCTAGAGTTAGCTTGCAATCAACATATCATGAGTCAGGTTCCCAACCAGTGACAACAGAGCAAGTCCCACAACATGGCAGGATGAAATGGTGGCTCTTTGGCACTGAAAAGACAGCAGCACCTCCAGGCCAAGATGGAGCAGAGTAGAAGCTGTGAAATTACCTAAATTTCATGCTTTTGGTGATATGTATATGAAGTGTATGCTATGTTATTTTCTGTACTGAAATTTGTATGGATGTTTGGCACTGATTTACAATGATTTTTCTGATATGTACTGACGTGCACAACTACTTTCTTATGTGCACTGAATTATCTATGCTACTGGTGATATATTGCTCTCAAATTTAGTCCATTGGTATGATAAATATGCTGCTTTATTGCTGTGATAAATATTCATTATTTGCATAGAAAAAATAGTTAAAATATTGCCCAATTTCTTCTCCATACCACAATACAGTACATTCAGATGCATTGACATTTGCTACACATGACCATACCACAATACATAGATGCCCAATTTCAGCTTACACTGATAATCAGTACACTACCAAAATGCTGCTCAGATTGTTGATAAAATGCTGCCCAGAGTGTACTGGAAATTATCAGTACAAACTGCTTCAGTTTTTCTTTTTATCTTGCTTCAATCTGGACAGCATTGTCTAAACTGACGAGCACAATCTCCACCGTGTCTTGCTTCTTCTCTTCGTCCTGTGCCTGTCGGAGCTCCTCATCTCCATGCGGATACGGCTGCCAAACATTCGCCGCCGCGCCGCTGTGCCGCCCCGCGAAGCAGTGACGGAGATGCATGCCGCCATGACATCGCCCCCACCATGGGATACGGCTGCCAAACCGTCGCCGCTGCGCCCCTGTCTCGCCGTGAAGTACTGGTGGAGCTGTGCGCCGCCATGGATTCGCCGCCGCCGCCGCGCCCCTGTGTCTCCCAGCAAAGTACTGCCGGAGCTGCGTGCCGCCATGGTCGTCGCTCGTCGGGACGGGAAGAACAGACGCCATCAACAAATATACCAACTCGATTCTTAAAGTGCTTCTGCCTCCTCCATCGAGTGTGCTGTCAGATTGGTCAAAACAAAAAGAGTGTGCTGTCAGATTGGCCCCACATATATTTGATACCGGACCCACAGTTTTGGTACCTGATCTCACAAAATTTTGGTTCCGATCCCACACAATTTTCGGTTCCGCGGAACCGTTCGGTTCCGTCAGTCTGGTTCCGACTATTTTAACACTGTCAGGATGAGAGTTGATATCATTCTGCTGCTTATTTAGTGTCACTTGGTTGTCAGCCGACTGCCCTGACCATTCATCGATCAACCTGTGTGCTCAAATCGACCATAGTTATCTGCGTCTTCCGTTTTCAAGCGGGGCAACTTGCAATCTATCGTTGTTTATTTTAACCCTGATTAAGTGCCCAGGCCATGCAAATGAATTTTGTCCGAAGAAGAAGCCACTTTTGAGTTGATCTGGTCAAAAAGTTACTTATTGTGGCCCTTCCTCCCTTGCAGAAGAAAAGATATCACAAAATTATCTAGGGTTACTTTGGAGGCGTTTTTTGTTGTTTTGGAAAACATACTTTGTAAGTTCAAACATATCTGAAGTTGTTTGCCCAATAATAGACATAAAATTCCCACGAGTATACCTTGCATGTTGCACCACCTGATTAGGAGTATGTGAATTTCAAACATATCTGCAGTTTATTGCACAAGTACATAGAGATATGATACCTGACAGAGAATGAGCAACTGCATTCAACTGGGGCCAAAGGCTAGGTACATATACATGTATACATGTGTGGGATGAACAGTAAACTATACATCACTATACATCTAACACCCCCCCTCAAACTCATGGTGGGTCAACAACACTGAGTTTGGAGAGGAAGAACCCATGCTGCGCTCGAGTCTGTGCCTTCTTGAAGAAATCCGCCAACTGTAACTCGGAGGGCACATAGTGAAGAGCAAGAATCTGATCCTGCACAGCAGCACGCACAAAGGAGGCATCCACACCGATGTGCTTGGTGAGCTCATACTTCACCGGGTCACGCGCAATGCTGATGGCACCAGTACTGTCTGACAATAGAGAAGTCGGTGCAGCAGCAGAAACACCAAAGTCTGCTAGCAACCATCGCAACCAGGTCACCTCAGCCGTCAACATTGCCATTGCTCGCAACTCAGCCTCTGCACTGGAGCGGGAAACTGCCTTCTGTTTCTTCGTCTTCCAGGCAATGAGAGATCCGCCAAGAAAAACACAATAGGCAGACAGGGAGCGGCGATCAGAAGGAACACTGGCCCACGTAGCATCAGAGTAGGCCTGGAGCTGGAGAGAGCTGGAGCGAGGAAAGAAAAGGCGGCGAGAGATCGTGCCACGAAGATATCGTAGAACACGGAGAAGGTGACTATAGTGGACAGAACTGGGAGCAGATACGAACTGACTCAGAATGTGGACAGGATATGATATGTCTGGACGAGTGACAGCCAGATAGACAAGACTCCCAACAAGATGGCGATAGCGTGTCGGGTCTGTGAGGGGATCACCATCGGTAGCACGAAGCTGAACATTGAGCTCCATAGGAGTCTCAGCAGTGCACTCATCACCAAGAGCGGCGCGAGCAAGAGATCCTGAATATATTTTTCTTGGGAGATATAGAAGCCATCAGAAGTCGAAGAAACCTCAATCCCAAGAAAATAGCGAAGAGGGCCAAGATCTGACATCAGGAACTGCTCACGGAGGCGGGCCTTAACAAAGGCAATATACTCAGAGTCATCACCAGTAATGATCATGTCATCAACATATAAGAGGAGGAGCGTCCGACCACGAGGGAGGTGTGGACAAACAGCGCAGGGTCATGGTCGCTAGGCACAAAACCAGCAGCAGTCACCACAGAAGCGAAACGCTCAAACCAGGCGCGAGGGGCTTGTTTAAGGCCATAGAGAGAGCGCCGAAGACGGCAAACCATACCATCAGGAACAGAGTACCCCGGTGGTGGCTGCATATAAACCTCCTCACGCAACTCACCATTGAGAAAGGCATTCTGGACGTCAAGCTGAGACACAGACCAATGACGAACAGAAGCCACAGCGAGAAGAGTGCGAACAGTGGTCATGTGGGCAACAGGAGCGAATGTCTCATCATAATCGCGTCCCTGCTCCTGCTGAAAGCCACGAGCCATAAGACGAGCTTTGTAACGCTCAAGAGAACCATCGGAGCGAGTCTTGATCTTATAGACCCACTTGCAAGTGATGGGACGAACACCGGGAGGAGGGGAAACAAGATCCCATGTGCCAGTGCGCTCAAGTGCAGCAATCTCCTCAGCCATCGCAAGCTGCCACTCAGACTGAGCCATGGCATCCCGATAGGAAGTGGGCTCAACAGTAGCAGAAAGACCGTACTGGGAAGGAGAATAGCGAGCAGGAGACCGTAAGGAAGGGCGAGAACGAAGGTTATGAACCGGTGTAGACGGGGAAGGTGGCGCGCCGGAAGTAGAGGGTATGTCAGAGGAATCATCCACAGTACGAGGACGACGAGTGTAGTGGAGAGGAAAGGGAGAAAGGGGAGGACACGCCAGAACGGTAGGTGGAGAGGCAGGTGACGAGGGAGGAGAGGAAGGAGGAGGGGAGGGTGGTGTCGGAGGTGTATCAGAAACCGTGGGACGCGGCGTAGGGGAGGTGGAGGAGGAACAATAGGCACAGAGGGAGATGTGTCGGGGAGTATAAGGAAGGAGAGATCGTCAACTGAAAAAGAGGAGGTGGTAGGACGCGGATAGTATGGACGAGACTCATCAAAAGTCACATCACGTGAAATACGCAGCGACGACCGACAGGATCCCAACATCGGTAACCCTTGTGCTCATTACTGTAGCCGAGAAAGACACACTCAACCGACTGAGCAGTCAGTTTGGTGCGTTCTCGCGGAGCAAGAAGGACATAGCACACACACCCAAACATACGAAGAGCGGAGTAGTCAGGAGAATGACCAGAGAGACGCTCCATAGGAATACCACCCTGTAAGGCAGCCGAAGGCTGGATATTGATAAGATAGGTGGACGCAGAAATAGCCTCAGCCCAAAAGTGGGGAGGAAGAGAGGCAGCGATCATCATTGCACGACTCGTCTCAAGCAGGTGGCGATGCTTACGCTCAGCAACACCATTCTGAGCATGGGCACCAGGACAAGAGAACTGGGCAAGAGTACCCTGCTCGGCAAGGAAACCACGCAACATCTGGGAGATATACTCACCAGCCGAGTCAGCACGAAAAACACGGATGGGCGTGGAAAACTGGGTGTGAACCATGGCAGCAAATCGCTTGTATATGGAGAGAACCTCACTGCGAGATTTCATCAAATAGAGCCAAGTATAGCGAGAGAAGTCATCAATAAAAAGAACATAGTAGCGATGACCACCTTTCGAATCGAAGGGAGCAGGACCCCATACATCAGAATGAACTAAGTCGAAAGGGCGCTGAGAGACTGACTCACTCGTAGGATAAGGTAATTGAGTCTGTTTGCCAAGTCTACAACCATTACAATGTAAAGATACATCGCCAGAGACAGACCCTAAGACACCTTGATGCACTAGCGAGGACAAGCGAGAGCCACATATATGACCAAGTCGATGATGCCACTGTTGGAAGGACGCAGAGGAGGAGGTAGCAAGAGCATGCGAGCTGGCGGGTGTGGTGGCAGCGGAAGGAACACAAAGCCAGTCGACCTCCCAAAGGCCCTGAGCCTCACGGCGCCGAGGGCCAGCTCCAACTAGAGCCTGGGTGCGACGATCCTGAACAGAGCAAGAGTCGGTATCAAGAATGACACGACAGCCAGAATCAGTAAGTTGAGCAGCGAAAAAAGATTCATGGTAAGACGGGGAACATGCGAAACACTAGGAACAGAGAAGGACGGAGTAGAAAGAGTGCCACGACTAGCAACAGGAAGAGGTGTGCCATCGGCAGTGAGAACATTGAGAGGAGAATCAAGAGGTCGAAGAGAAGACAGAGCAGAAGAATCAGAAGACATGTGAAAGGAAGCTCCAGAATCCAGAACCCACGGAGATGTACCTGACTGAGTAGGTGGTGGTGGCGAAGTTGAAGCAGTCAGCGAGGCAACGGTGCCCGTCGAAGAAGAACCAGAGGAAGCCAGCATACGCTTGAGCTGGGCAATATCCTGGGCAGTGAAGGACTGTGCAGACGGAGACGCACGAACCGCAGGAGAGGAGCGACCCATGTCACGCTGCTTCTTGAAACAATCAGACTCTGGATGGCCCGCTTCTTGCAGTAGTCGCAGAACATGTGAGAGCGAGCCGACCCCCCCCCCCCCCCCCCCCCGCAGAGGGCCGCCCGCCCACCCCCCATGAAGGAGTGGGTAGTAGCGGTGGAACAGACGACACCGGAGCACGGGCAGCAAGCACAGTGGGAACCACAAGCAGCCCAGGAGAACGGAGCCGAGTCTCCTCAGCGCGAAGCTCTGCAAGTACCTCTGAGATGGGAACACGTCGACCACGGGCAAGCAAGTGTGCACGCCGAGGCTCAAACTCGGGACGCAGGCGAGACAGAACTCATGGACACGCTGAAACTCCAAATCTGACCTCACTGTCTGACAGCAGCGACAAGTACCACAAACCACAGTCCGCAGAGAGTCAAGCTGACGCCAGATGGCAGAACACTGTGTGTAGAACGCATCCACAGTGGAGTCACCCTGCTGAAGATCATGCTCCTGACGAACCACAGATAGGTAGAGAGCATCACCCGAGGGCTGATAGCGCTGACAAAGGTAAGTCCACATAGCAGCAGAAGTGCCTAATCCCATGAACTCAGAAGCAAACTGAGGCAGAACACTCGCAGTGAGGACAACAGCAGCACGAGGATCATCATTGCACCACTGAGTGTAAACAGACAGAGCATCCCGATAAGGAGAGAGGGAGTCCGAGTAATCCGATACCTGCTGGTCATAGGCCTTAACTGCAAGATCATCAGCATTCTTGGCGGCAGCACGATCAGCCTCAGAAGCATCAGCGGCAAGAGCGGGTGGCACCGGTGGAGTAGGAGCCACAGGAGCAACGGGGCACGGCGGACAGGAGACCTCGCCAGAGAGAACGCCCCACAACAGGAGGTCGCGCATGTGGATGCGCATAAAGCCCACAAACTCGGCGTAGTTGGTGCCATCAAAGATCACAGAGCACCGGGGAACAGCAACATAGCCCGAAGAGGACATCGCGGGCTCTCTGATTTTTTTTTTTACACTATCCGGAACAGAGGCCGGTCAAAACCGGGCGGGCGACCGGGCGATGGCCCGAGGAAACCGGACCAGAGGCCGGCCTTGGCCGGTCTGAAGGCCGGCCCACCAACAGAGGCAGCCGGACCAGGGGCCGGCCTATGCCGGGCGAGCGACCGGCCCACCAACAGAGGCGACCGGACCTGGGGCCGGACTATGCCGGGCGAGCGACCGGATCAAGCACGCGAATCGAGCCAGCCCCGAGCTCCGATTCGAGCCAGCCCCGAGCTCACCTGCGGCGGAGGAGAGGCCGGGGAGATAGCCGGGGCTCGATGGGGCGGAGGAGAGGCCGGGGAGACCCCGAGCCCACCGGCTCGATGGTGCGGAGGAGAGGCCGGGGGGAGGAGAGGCCGGGGGCGGCAGTGGCCTGACGGGGCAGCGGCAGGCCGTTGAAGATGGCGGCGTCTCAGGGGGTCGGCGCGGACACGGCGGCCTTGGCCGCAACGGCGTCCACACAGCGGGAGACGAGGCCGAGGTCGTCGGTGAGCAGGAGGAGGTCCTCGCAGGACTTGAGGGCGCGGAAGGCGTCCCTGGGGTAGGAGCAGCGGCGGCCGGACGGGGCGGCAGGCCGGAGATGACGGCGGCGGCGGCACGGCAGGCCGGAGACGGTGGCCGCGGCGCAGCAGGCCGGTGACGGTGGCGCACGGTTGCTAGGTGCGGGGGAGAGGAGAGCAAAACCTTTGCTATGATACCATGACAGAGAATGAGCAACTGCATTCAACTGGGGCCAAAGGCCAGGTACATATACATGTATACATGTGTGGGATGAACAGTAAACTATACATCACTATACATCTAACAATACCCACAAGTAGTAAGAACGGGTGGAGTTATAGTGGAAGGTTAAATGAGCATAACATGTTTTTGAAAATAATTAAACGAGCCAAACCAATATTTTATACAAGGAGGGACTGGCCCGTTGATTTCATGAGGGTGATTAGTATGTAATCAGTCTCCAGAACCTAAGGAAAATTATATGTTTTCACATTTTATTCTGTCTGTTGACTAGTCACAGTTTTCATTCTAGAAAAAAAAGAGAGCAGGGACTAGTCACCGTTTCCTCGTGATGTTATGGACGCCTAGACTCTTCTAGAGCACAGTAGCTGTTAGCCAAGCATTATTATCTTTTGTGTGGAACTGTTCATCAAATACATCTCTATCTATCGATGTTGATACCTACTCATGCCCCTGTCAAGCATTAACAACTTAATAATATCACCCGCTGTCAGTCAAGCTGCCTCCTCTCTTACTCAGTCCGGTCAACTGTCACGCAAGCGTGCCTACGAGCAGCAGCCGTGTAAAATGTTATTCAGGAGGATATACCTGGGTACAATGGGTATCTCACTGGCCTTAGCATAATTGGCGGCATGACATTGTTTCCCAATGCTCTTGAGGTATGGTTTTATCCATGTTTCTCTTTCTTTGTGTTGTTAGCTGCATACCACTACGGTGTATTAAGTCGTCGAGAGACTTAATTGTGGACTTTTCAGAGTCTATACACACTGTGAAATCATTTTTCCTTCTCCTGCTAGTTATACCTTTGCTCTCCTCTATGTGCATGTAACTCCACATATCTTTCTGATCCACAAATTTTCAGCTCTATCCTGCCGGTTATAAGAGTATCATTGTACACGTGTAGCTATATTGTACTATGATTGCTCTTATAGTCTGCTGGAAGATGGTACTAAGCTGTTATCAATGTCGATTAATTCTCCATAGAGTACGACAGTACGTATTTGTGCTTTGACAACATCCACTCCAGGAATTCATCCTGCTATTATACCGTGCATCTGAGGAACATGCCAGTGTGCCATACTGCCATTCTATTGTGCATCCGAGAATCGAACCTTTTGTTTCTCACTTTGGGCTGACCATTTGTTTGTTTTATTCAGGGCGCGATATTGGGTCCGCTTATCATGACGGTCGTGATAGCATTGAAGAACCTGTACACCGAGTTTGTGCTTGCTGATACAGAGGAGAGCAGCTAGCATTGGATGGAAGGCAACATGTTTGAAGAGAATACATGCGTAGGATTTTTACTCTGTATTTCCATGTCGGCTTTCGCCTTGTACCATACCTGAGTATACAAAGATACTGCATCGGTTGTGATTCATTAATGGTTGTTGTAATTTACCCTCTCTGTAGTGCAACTGTTGGGTTTTTGCATAGGTTTTGTTTTGATTTGTGTGAGAATCAGCCCTCTGTTTTGATGGATCCCGAAAATTGTACAGTATTTTTAGGAATGTTGATGGTTAGTTCAGTTGAAATCAAACCGAACTAGTGATTTGTTGATGTTATGTCCATCTAGTTCATACGCACCTTGTTACGTGCATCCAACTTTTAAATTCTCCGTGGAAGTAATACTGATTGTGTGATAGTCATTGTTTCCTTTGTTGCTGTTTACAATTCATGCGGTCCTAATTGGAAGTATCTGGTAGCAAGCAGTTCAGAAGAGATTACCATAGTCAGATACTAATGTCTGCACAACAGAGCAGACCCGGCCAGGTGCCACACACACACACACACACACTTGTGTGTCCAGGCTTCAGACAGCAAACTCAGCTTAGAATGGACTGTTTTTGCTGCCCCTGCTCCAGCCAGGTTTGTGCAAGTGCTTGTAATAATACCTCTGTTCTTATCATGGAACTCTGATTTTTCTTTGAACAATTACCCGGCACAAGCCACTGTTTTTTTCCAGACCGCCAGCTACTGGTTCTGTGCAAGTGTTTGTAGCAAGTAGTGTTAAATATTGATTTATGTACTGCATTTGGTGTTAACTTGTGAGCCAAAAAAGCATTGCAGCTGGTCCAGGTTTGTGGCAGTGTTTGTAGCAAGTACTAACCGCTGATTAATGTATAATGTTTGATGTTAGCTTGTGAGCTAAAGGGCATCACAGCTTTACTTTTGATGTTAACAAACTTGGCTTTGAGTGATCTGGATTCTGGCTGGAGTAGCTTCCTTTCTGCAGCATCTCAAAGGGGAAAAGCCCAAATTCATTCCAAAAGGGAGAAGTGCCTTCATAATTAGAGGTATGTTTTCTAACTTCCATATCATGAGGGTGATTAGTATGTAATCAGTCTCCAGAACCTAAGGAAAATTATATGTTTTCACATTTTATTCTGTCTGTTGACTAGTCACAGTTTTCATTCTAGAAAAAAAAGAGAGCAGGGACTAGTCACCATTTCCTCGTGATGTTATGGACGCCTAGACTCTTCTAGAGCACAGTAGCTGTTAGCCAAGCATTATTATCTTTTGTGTGGAACTGTTCATCAAATACATCTCTATCTATCGATGTTGATACCTACTCATGCCCCTGTCAAGCATTAACAACTTAATAATATCACCCGCTGTCAGTCAAGCTGCCTCCTCTTACTCAGTCCGGTCAACTGTCACGCAAGCGTGCCTACGAGCAGCAGCCGTGTAAAAAAAAGTACGGTTTAAAATTGTTTAGACTTCTTTAAATAGTTCAGTTTGGAAAGGTATTTAGTTTTTGGATTGTTTTACATAATAAAACGGTGAGATTTCAAAGTCTTCTGAATTTTGGAAATATTTAATTTTGAAGTTCAGTCATATGCCAGATAATTGTTAAAATATTCAAATTTGTACGGCGCGGGTGTGCGGTAAAATTCAAATTTCAGAATTTGGAAATTGAAAAATCGTTTAGGTTTGAAATCTGTTGAAATGCAGGAAAAAAATTACGGTTTAAAATTGTTTAGTTTTTTTTAAATAGTTCAGTTTGGAAAGGTATTTAGTTTTGGATTGTTTTACGTAATAAAACGGTGAGATTTAAAAGTCGTCCGAATTTTGAAAATATTTAATTTTGAAATTCAGTCACATGCCATAAACAGTGTTTTTTTTTATGCGGTTTTTTTTTTTGTCCTTTTTTTTTCATTTTTTTCCCCAGTGGGTAGATTCAAATTTGTTGAGTTTGTGACATTTTTCATTGTCTGAATTTTGTATTAAGTTGTAGGGCCCACGTGTAAGCAATTTTTCATTTCCTGAAATTTGGGGGGGGGGAATAAAAAAGGGGAAAATCTGGCAGTGGGGACCCACGCTGACGTCGGGATGACGTCAGCAATGTCCAGGGTTTGCGTCGCCGCCGGCCGCGCCACCGCGTTCTGGAGCTCGCGCGTGGGCGCCGCGTACGCGCGTGGAGCCGTGCTGCCAGCGGACGGCGGCGCCGCCTCTTTTGCGTCGCCGGAACGGCCGCGGCGGAGCGCACACACGGCGGAGGGATAGCCGCACGGCGGCGGCAATTCCGCCGCGTGCACGGCTTCCCAGCACGCGCCTGTCGGCGAGGAAGAAGAAGCGACGACGGCGGAGCTCGGCGTGCAATCGGATTCGTGCGGAGAGGACTGGAATGGCGGCATCAGGCGCGGCGGCCGACAGCGAAGTCGGTGCGCCGCGGGGAAAGAGAAGGGAGAGGGGGAAGAGGATTTATGCGGTTGTTTTTGCGCAAAGGTCCTTGATGTGTGTTGTAATTGCAATCAGGTCCAACGCAGCGGGGAGGGCTGTACTGCGGGTTGATTCATGGTTTTGTCAAGGGCCTTTTTGCAAAACCGTCACGGACGTCTTCTGCTGACCGTCCGATCGCCGATCGACGGCTCGGATCGAAACACTGTTCATTTTCTACAGTGTACACTGTAGCTGCTACAGGACGTGGAGCGCGGAGAGGCCGCGATTCGGCTCATCTTTAAATATAGTAGTAATTTGTTACCCTCTCCCTTCACTATTATAAGATATTTTAAAATATTTTAATTTAGGCTATATATGGATCAGAATGAGTGAACCAACACACTGAAATATGTTTAGATGCATGCCTTTTTGTAAAAAGGTAAACCATTTTATAATAGTGAACGGATGGAGTACAACATAATGTTCATCATTTAAACGCAAATATAATGCATCAAATCACAATGTTTATCGAAACCGAAATAAGAAACATATCAATCGAAATAGAAACTCAACTATGTTCTCCATTCCATGTCCAACACTCCTCTTTGAGATCTTCTTTAACATGTCGATGAGACTTCGCATCTCGAATTTCATGGTGAACTTAAAGGAAATAAATGGTGCAGTCAAAACGTCTAAAAGGATTCACCGCCCTTTCCATAAAGTCATAATGGTTGTCAAAATCCGTGTCATGCTTATACTCCATAATAATATTCTGAAATATCACACAAAATGTCATCATCCTCCAAAGAGTTTTTTCATTCTGAAACCAAGCCAAACCACGCACAAATAGAGAATTGGGCTTGCACAATATCAAATGCCATCTCTACATCCTTCCTATCAGCTACTTGAGAACTATGAAAATAAGATTGTTTGTTACCTTGGCGGTTGGGGCTTGATAAATCAAGCACACTATGGGTATATCTCATATGAAAAGTAGTATATCTTGGTGTACTTCTTCCCATTTGCCTCGAACTCAACCTCATGTCATTCTATATTGGCTAAGTTTTTAAACAGCCGTGATCGGCTGAGTCCATGCATTCCAATATAGGCATGCCAAAACCATGTCTCCTGATGTGCAACGGCCTCAAAGATGATGGTTGACATGGCCAGTGCACATTGTCCACGTCATGCCGACGGGCAGTTTTTCCACCTCCAATGCATGCAATCAACCGAGCCAAATCTTTGAAAACCCCTTAATTATGATGTTCATTGCCAAAAGGCTCTCGGTGTGTCTTGAGCATGCATTAGGTGTCTATGGAGTAAATGGATCTTCTCTTAGACATTACAAGATGAGAATCAGCCAAAACAACAGAGATTCCATCAGCCATAATACACAGCGACGCAATTACCTTCTGCAAAGTGCTATGACCAATGGACTATGCAATTCCTCCTCTGCACGAGAAGTTGTAATATTCTTTAATCAAGGAGAAAATATGCTGGAATAAATCCGTATCCATCCATAACCTCCGGTGGAAGTATCGCTCTGGATAGACCTGGTGAGCATGACACTCCAAAATAATCCAGCATAATCGGATGGTAGCCCTCTTTCCTTCTCCTAGGAATCACCTCTCGGCCGTGAGAACCTTCATGTTTTGTCTACTTGTTTTGCTCCATCTCCATCATCATAAGAATAGCGAGATCCTCCTCTTCATCCCATTCATCCTCTTCTTTAGACAAAGAACCATAGCTCAAATTAATATCAAACTAACTCATCTTCACAAATATTCGATAATAAACTGAAATGTACCAAAAATATATACTAGTTTCAAAGAAACAATTCAAAGACACTTTGTAAACCTTCTCTGACATTCTTGCTTTTCTTCTTCTTGTTATGTCTTTCTTCTTCTTGGTATACTCTCGGATGAGCTTCTCTGTATGCTCTCGGGTGAGCTTCTCTTTTCGGCGACGGTACGCCGCCCTTTGAGCCAGGGCAACAGAGCATCGGTTGCTATTCAGCGATGAAGACGATTGAGTACGCAACAAGATACATCCTTCTTTCAAATAGATTTGGGTGTGATTCCTCAGACATATGGGATTTTCTTGCTCAAATCATCCTTCGTCTTCACTGTGTAATCGATCGGTTTAGTTCAAGGCTTTGTTGGCTGCCAAACTATTTTCTCATCTTCTGTTGTTTTCTTCATGTTTACTACTCTCTCCGTTCCATATTAATTGTCACATATTTAGTACAACTTTGAAGTAAATTGACGATAACTAATATGGAACTGAGAGAGCACAATATATAATGTTTCCTCTGTGCTTTGTTAATTTGCCTGCATAGCAAGGGAAGTAGAATGGAAGATGCCAACTTATTAGTTATGTCGTCCTCTCGAACAGCGAC
The DNA here is from genome assembly GCA_947311845.1 of Poa pratensis. Taxonomy (NCBI): domain Eukaryota; kingdom Viridiplantae; phylum Streptophyta; class Magnoliopsida; order Poales; family Poaceae; genus Poa; species Poa pratensis. Next base: position 1,468,607 of record CAMZMU010000101.1, read on the forward strand.
ACCAGTCGAAGCTTAGTGTAGTTTAGACACTTTCCCTGCCTGTGTGGGTGTATAGAAGTGTTAAGTACATAATAATTGTGCAGCTGATCGAACCCCTATACTTTATAATGTACCACTACTATATATAGATTACCAGCTATGGTTTTGCACGTGTTCTGAAGAGCGGTTTTGTTAGACAGCCTAGCCTGGTCAACAATTCTCATCTCACGCTCCTGCCTGAAGACGCTGTACACATATTTATAAAAGGATGCTAGTTGCTATCATTCTGCTGCTTATTTAGTGTCACTTGGTTGTCAGCCGACTGCCATGACCATTCCTCGATCAAGCTGTGTGCTCAAATGATCCATCTTCACATATATCGACCATAGTTATCTGCCTCTTCCGTTTTCAAGCGGGGCAACTTGCAATCTATCATTGTTTATTTTTAACCCTGATTAAGTGGCCAGGCCATGCAGCCATGCAAATGAATTTTGTCCGAAGAAGAGGCCACTTTTGAGCTGATCTGGTCAACACAAAGTTTCGTCTTGTGGCCCCTCCTCCCTTGCAGAAGAAAAGATATCACAAAACATATTTTGTAAGTTCAAACATATCTGAAGTTGTTTGCCCAATAATTATAAGACATAAAATTCCCACTAGTATAGCTTGCTTGTTGCACCACGGTCTGAAACTATATGTGAATTTCAAACATATCTGCAGTTTATTGCACAAGTACATAGAGAGATGATACCCACAAGTAGTAAGAACGGGTGGAGTTATAGTGGAAGGTTAAATGAGCATAACATGTTTATGAAAGTAATTAAACGAGCCAAACCAATATTTTATGCTAGGAGGGAAGGGCCCGTTCACTACTAGAAAAAGGGCCTCTAGTCGCGGTTCCAGAGCCCCTTTAGTCGCGGCTGGGCAACCGCGACTAAGCAGGCGCGACTAAAGCCCCCCCCCCCCCTTTAGTCGCGGCGGGTTCCGAACCGGGACTAGAGGTCCCTCCACGTGGGGTCGTGGGGACGTGGTCTGTTGGGACCTTTAGTCGCGGTTGCTGGCTGCAACCGGGAAGGGTTTTTGGGTTTTTTTTTCGATTTAATTGCAGGGTTTAGGGTTTATATATGCCGGGGTTTGGTTATAGGTTGCCGTGTCCCATGTCGTAACCGTGGTTTCACTAGCAACCCTTCCCGTAACGGTAACCGGTAACCGTTACGGTGACGGTTACGGTAACCGTTACGGTAACGGTGACGGTTACCGTAACGTTTTCCACGTCGTAACCGTTCCCGTGTCGTATGAAGTCGATGCACCACGTCGTAACGTTACGGTAACACATACAATTAAATTAAGTAATACTTTTAGATCATAGTCAAGAGTTGATGCGCCAAGAGTTATCGTAGTACAAGAGTTGAAGCAAAACAACAAGTTATTTACACGCTTTCATACACGCTTTCATGCTTTCAGCATCATAGTACTCTCCTTTCTCCGATAAGGCCTCCGTAAGGTAAAATCCCGCCAATTCCTCTCCAATTGCTTTGAAGCGGTGCTCGAATGGTAGCTTGCAGCGCTTTTTTGCCAACTCTGCACTTTTCAAATTACATTTCTCGGTGACTAGTACATGTACATACTCGCAAACGAAGTATGCACATAACTCAGTTCCCTTTGGTTGCTCCAAGCAAGACTATACAAGAATAGATTTCAATCAATAATAATGAAGTATGCATGAGAATGTTGTGTGGACGTAGGTAGCAGTACTTACCTTGTTCAACTTCCAATCCAGCTTTTTGGGCCACCCACCTGCAGGATCTTCCTCGACAAACCTTTTCCAAACGCTGCCCGACAAAGAACATTCACAAATGATTTATTCGTTAATGACTTGACATGAAGATATGAATGACAGAGGCGGTAAGAAATGAATGTACCTTGCTAGGAAGTCGAAACAACTCCTGTATTGGTCAGGATGATACCTCAATGAGTCAAGTGAATGAATAAGTCCTTTGCGATGTTCAATGACAAGAAGAATCCAGTGGTAGCTGCGCACAGTCATGCATAACTCATCAGTTAAACTTAACATCGGGTGAGCAAATTAGAATGTGTAGAAGACACTAAAACTTACCCGAAGTGGTAAGGCCAATATATAGCTCGTTTGTCGCGGTATCGCTTGAACACCCTTAGCAAATCATCCGGTGTGTTCTTGTTATACAAGGGATTTATGATGGTTGTTTCGTTATATTTATCCGGGTCAATGAACCCAATGTCATGCTGGTTCATCTTTTTGAGCTCGAGCATCTGCAATCTGCATAATATAGCACACAAAAGATTAAAGTGAGAATAATTACAAACAATGAACGAGACTAGGTAAAGACTTAAATAAATCACTTACAGGCAATAGGAACTCATGATAGATTTGTCGAGTGCCCGCAGATTGTATAGCTGAAAAAGTTCGCTAAACCGAACAATGTGGTTGTAGTCTTCTAAGAAGTGCTCATCGTCTTTCCTACATTTTAGAACGATAGAAGCTGTCCCTTTCTTTGCGGCTTTCAAGTACCAAATGGAGAGCACGCATTTTTGTTGGTAACTTGCATTTCACCAAATCTTCCCCCATAACAAATTCTCTTACTGGTGGAGCTGGTGGTGCAGTCTCAAAGTTCAATCTCGAAGCATATTCGTCTATAGGAACTTGCGCTTCGGCGGCAAGACGACGGATTTCCTCTAAGTCAAACACCATCGGCGCTTTAGGGTTAGATTGTACTAGTTGTTTTTCGCGCTGGGGAACTCGACTATCTTTGTTCGTCGGCGGCGGGACAATTAGCGGGGGACAGAACGTACGGGTTGTTCTCCGAGCTGGGGAACTTGTTTACCTATCTTCGGCGGTGGTGGGACCGATGGTGCTGCTTTTGTAGCTTCCTTCGGCGGCGGGTCCGATGGTGCTGCTTGTTTATCTTTTGCCGCCGCGGCGGGACTGACTCTGCGTCTTGTTCACCTTTTTTCGGCGCCTCCACCTCGTCACCGCGTCATATGACTTATGAATATAACGGTCATAGTCAGATGGCGGCTTCTCTGGAGGGACATATAAGTTGTCGATGACTCGATTACAAGCCTCTGTAGAATAGCCGGCGGTAAATTTGGTGGCGGCACTTTCGGTGCGAACAATGCTTTATTATACGCCGCCACGGCTGCTTCGTTTTGCTCATGAGTCTTCTGCCAAGGTAACCTCGGATCAGGCGATTTGGCCCTTTTAGTTCGCCTCCTGACCGGGGAAGACGCGCGCTTTCTCCGGAGAAGCGCTACGGGCACTTCCTCACGTGGTGGGCTTTGCTGAGTCGGAGATGGAGATGGACTGTGCTGACTGAGATGGTCCTCTACATCAATTTCCGGTGGGGGGTCCCTGTCACGCGGTGTCGGAGATGGATGTGTCTCATCGATACCCGGGCAGGATGGGCTTTGCTGAGTCGGTGGCTTTGAGAACTTGATGTATTTCTTGTTCCACTGGGCGAAACCACCCTTGACATCGTACAATGTCTCCTCACCGTCAGCTCCAGAAATCTCAAGAGCCAATGATTCAAATCCCGGCGCAATTTCATCCACCCCGACAACAGCATAGCCAGGAGCAATGTTACCATTATGGTAGCTTGCTCCGGCGTCACTCGGTAAAGCATAGCCTTCCGCCACCTTCGTGGATATGTTAACCACAGGTGCATGTAGCTCACATGGTGTCTTCTCCGTGACATCATCCACGGGGTAGTGAGCATCGACATCTATTTGCGTGGAACCCACGCTGCTTCTAAGCTGAGATCGAGCATCCATGAGTTGCTGCTGCTGAGACGGCCCTGTCTGACTATTAATTTTCTCCATGAGTTGCTGCACCTTGAGTTCCAATTCCGTTAGCCGCTCTTCACCCTTCTTCTTCTTTCTTGCACGGCTTCTATAAGTGTCAGCGTGTTGCGGATACGCTTTCTTAATGGTGACACCGCCGGGCATGCCTCGTAAACGTCCCCAGTGTTCAGGATTCCCTAGGGCCCGTGTCAGCTCGTCGTCCTCTCTATAGGGTTTCCACACACCCCGTTTAACTTCCTCTATTACCGATTCAATCTTCGGGACGATTTCTTCTACTTTTTTCTTGAATCTTTCAACCTTCGGGACAATTTTCCCTGTTTCCTCGTCCAACGTTGCGCCATGCGCGAACAACCAGAATTTGGACCTTTCGGGCCAGTAGTATGTCTGTGGAGTGATACCTTTAGCAAAGATTTTATCTTCTAAGGCTAGCCACTTAGGAATGGCTAACCTGTAGCCACCTGGCCCCAAGTTATGGTGGTGAACCTTATTCGCAGCATTTAGCTTATTTATTTTCGATCGGGCCACAGCCGCATCCGATTTCTTATACGCCTTAAACGCTTCCCAGTGATCTCTTATCTTCACTAGTTTTTCTTCACTGAAATCTGGATCAACTGTTGCATATTTTGCCCATAATGTTTGCTTATATTTCCGAAATGCGTCGGCCATCTTGGAGAGAGTCCACTGCTTGAGTTTCAACTTCGTGGTGGGTTCAATATCTTCCGGGAGGTTAAAATGCTCCAAGAGTGCGTCAAAGCAGAAATCTTTCAAATGCTTGTGGACATAGCAGGGATCATCCTCGGCAACGCCCGCCGGCTTATTCCATTCTGGTATGGAGATCGGGACCGAGTCCCTAACAATAACTCCAGCTTGACCTATATATTTTTTGCGGTTCTCTGGGGGTTCCACCGGATCGCCCTCTTCATCAATTTCATAGATCGGTAACTTTGCATCTTTGCTCGTCATTCTTTTCGTGCGGCCTCGAGGAGCTTGATTCTTAGCCTTTTTATTCGAGGTGGAGGCCTAAAGTAAGAAATATAATGCGTTAATAAGTGCAATACAAATCAGTTAATGCATTTTGTGATCAACAAAATATAGAATTCATATATATACCTCGAGGTGGAGGGTGTTAGAGGTGGAGGGTGTTATTTCTTCTTCATCTAAAAGACCCTCACCAGAGTCCATCAGAAATTGTGAGGCAAATTGCTCAAAATCAAGATCTACACCGGCACCGGCGCCTTCTATACCGGCGCCTTCTCCACCGGCAGCATCTCTATCGCGATGCTCAAAAATATCTGCATTAATATGTCTTCGTTCTCCTCGTCTCGCACATAGCCAGGCTCCATAGCTCAATGTTCCTACACTCAATAAAATTTGCATAAATTTGCATGTATAAATTTGCATTTATAAATTTGCATCTATAATTTGCATCTATAATTTGCTAACACATTGTTAAATTTGCTAACACATTGTTAAATTTCCAAACACATTGTAAAAATTGCTAACACATCGTAAAAATTTCTATCACATTTGCACTAAAATTTGCTAACTTATAAAATTTGCTAACTTTTAAAATTTGCTAACACTAGATCATCTTAGCTACACAAAAAAATTCATCTATCAATATTTATTTAGCAGGAAGACACTCGTGAATCCTTTCTCCTTGTTTGTAAATGACTAAATTCAGTATGCACAAAGAGCAAATATGCAGTGTTGTTTGTGCATACTAAAGCTACAGCATGCTTCTGTTAATGCATTGCATCCCCAAATAAATTCATTTTCCATTCCAAAAGCGGTTTCCACTAGGAACGCAGTGGAGGACAAAGCTATTGTGATGGTATATGCTTAAAACCGAAACTTAAGTTCCATATCGAGGCCTAGCAGTAGCAGATATGTCTATGACAGGAGGAAAAAGTAACAGATCGAGGACATTGTCTGACCTGCAGCAGCGGGCGACGAGCGAAGTTGAGGAACGGTCGATGGCAGGATGCAGCTCGGGGAGGTGGTCGGGGAAAATAGCCGGCAGGCCCTGGCGGCTGCTCCGGTCACGGACTCCTCCACGGCGAGCTGCTGGCGGTGCCCCTGTGCAAGAAAAGAGAGAGGGAGGGGTGCGGTGAGCGACTGGTGGTGAAGCAGAGAGAGTGCAGGAAGGGAGAGCGGAGCAGAGCAGAGAGCGGCGTGGCCGCATCGTCTTCAACCTCGAGACGGCGGCGCGGCGAGGCAGGGGAGGGGCACGGCGGCGCGGCGGAGCAAGGCTTCGCCGTCGGGGGCGTCGGCGGTGTCGAGGCGGAGAGGGGCACGGCGGCGCGGCGGAGGCAGGGCTTCGCCGTCGGGGGCGTCGGCGGTGTCGAGGCGGAGAGGGGCACGACGGCAGTTCTTCGATTTGGGGGAGAATGCCAAAATTTTGGCCGCGGCCACACAAATCCCCGCGAAACAGACCTTTAGTCGCGGTTCCAGCCACGAACCGCGACTAAAGACCCTTTAGTCGCGGTTCGTGGCTGGAACCACGACTAAAGACCCCCTGGGCTTCGCGCCAGAATTTTGGCGGCCCAGGGAGACCTTTAGTCGCGGTTGTTGGCTACAACCGGGACTAGATGGGCTTTTTAATTTCTTTTTCTGTTCTTTTGTTTTTCTTGTTTTCTTTTGTTGTATTTGTTTTCTTTACTTTGATTTAAGTTCTTTTGAATTTGTTTTTGTTTCTTTTTGAATTGTTTTGTTTTTGTATCTTGACATCGGAAATAAAGGTTTCCATATTTGATGGAAATAAGATATTCAAAATACAAGAAAAAAATGATATTCCAGTGCACATGGTCTTATTTTATCAAGTACTAACATCTCCAACTGATAAACAAGGTCTACACACAAATTAAATAGGAAATGCTTCAAAATGGGGTGAAATGGCACATCTCACACTATGAACTTTATAGTTTGAAGATAGGTGGTTTGAGATTTGCCATCTGGGTTGATCAACAGGGGCATCAGAAGCGCTCGAAGGAAACACACGATCCGTGTGCTTCTTCCTGATCCAACGGGTCAGCAACGCTCGAATGAAACACACCGCTGATCCAACGGCTCAGAAGCGCTCGAAGGAAACACACGATCCGTGTGCTTCTTCCTGATCCAACGGGTCAGCAGCGCTCGAATGAAACACACCGCTGATCCAACGGCTCAGAAGCGCTCGAAGGAAACACACGATCCGTGTGCTTCTTCCTGATCCAACGGCTCACCTTTAGTCCCGGTTGGTGTTACCAACCGGGACTAGATGGAAAACACACGGCAAATATAACGACGCATATAAATTGACCATCCTCAGACAGGTTACTCACTCACACAAAACATTCCAGCGTCACTCGGAGAGGCATCTTTGGGCAACCAGCGGCAAGACGTCTCTGATGATCTGCGACCGTTCCAAACGGTTGCAGATCATCAGGGACGTCTTGCCGGACGGTTGTAGATCATCAGAGACGTCTTACCGCTGCTTGGATCGAAGTGGTGCTCAAACACAAAACATTCGGGTTCCCTAGCTACGTCCTACAGTGAATGCAACGGCATTCGAACGTGAGTCACTGTAGGGCTGTAGCTAGGGGAAGCCGTGTGTTCTGTTCTATATATCTACGTAATCCTTCAGTTCATCGACCGAATGCAAATCATTCGGATTCCCGTCATACAGCCCAACGGTGCATTTGATATGCAGGCACTCACGAGCCACCGTTGGGCTGTATGACGGGCAAACCGTGTGTTTTGTTCTATCTAGAAATCCTTCAGTTCCTAGAGCGGAGGCTGAAGGTAACACCAACCGGGACTAAAGAAGCACACGGATCGTGTGTTTGTTGCAAGCGCTTGTGAGTCGTTGGATCAGGGGTGTGTTTCTTTTGAGGGCTTTTGAGCTGTTGGATCAGCACTATCACGACCCGATGTTTTCAGAATACAGTTACATAAAAGGATTCATACATTATTACACATCACCAACAACATCCCTACCTAGTGTTGTGGTTTTCTTCACTTGTTCTTCTTGATCCAACCGGGACTATATATAGCGCTGGAAGGAAACACACGATCCGTATGCTTCTGCCTGATCCAAGGGCTCACAAGCGCTCGAAAGAAACACACCACTTGATCCAACGGCTTACAAGCGCTTTAAAGAAACACACGATCCGTGTGCTTCTTCAGTCCCGGTTGGTGTTACCAACCGGGACTAAAGGCGGGCTTTGCGGTCATGACTCGTGTCCTCCCGCCACCGTTTCCCGCCAACGTTTCCCGCCCAATATTTCCCGCTATCGTTCCCGCCAAATGCCGGCACCGGTAGTTCTATAAAACCCAGTCGAAGGTAGGCATGGTACTCACTTGAGCGCAAGCATGGTGTGTATTGGTCCTTGCGAGAAGTGTGTGTCCGGGTTTCACATTTCCGCATCCGAGCATCTCGCCAGGCTTTCGAGCAATTTGAAGGTAGATGGTAGGGTAGTTCCAATTGAAGAAATTTTGCACACTGAGAGTCATCTCGCTTTGCTCGGGGCGAAGCTATGCCGCGATGGGTTTCCGTATAGGACCCCGCTCCAAATTCGTGCAGAAATGCTCAGGCTTGCAGATAAGTTTGACAGGAAAGTTACGAATAGTCCGTTCTACCGAACTGAAGCTGACCGTGTTTCGTACGGTCGTTCCTGTCTCTGGGTAGTTGACAGCGATGATGACGACGATTTCATGCCGTCGTCAAAGGAAAGGAGGGTTGAAGCACTGAGCAAGAAGGCTGAAGCTTCGTCCAAGGGGAAAGGCAAGGAGGCAAATCTTCGTCCAAGGGCAAAGGAGGCTGAAGCTTCGTCCAAGGGCAAAGGCAAGGAGGCAGAGTCTTGTGGGTAACAAGTTGTACTTAATTTGTTCTATCCAGTATTTAGAACTAGTGAAGTTGTAACGTAGATCTCTAGTTCTATGTTAAATCGTCTCCGCATAAGACGGTTGATCGCACATCGGAGTTGTATCTTGGTTCACACAACTTACGAACACACTCTTAACTAATACCAATAAACAGTCCACAATAAAGAAGAAAAACAAATAGAAAAAAGGACCACGGCACAGAAATGTCGCACGGTTACATAAAAGGTTTAATACATATTAATTATTACACATCACCAACAACATCCCTACCTAGCTAGTGTTCACTTGTTCTTCGTGTGTGTCCCTTTCTTCTTATTGCACCGTAGCCATGGACAAACTTCTTCATTTAACGTGATGGTTGGGTCAATTTTCACTTTGAAGGGCGGAATTTCATGAAACTTATTGTAATCTTCTGACATGTCTGTGTGGTCCTCCACTCCCACGATGTTTCTTTTACCTGAAAGAACTATGTGGCGCTTTGGCTCATCGTATGATGTATTCGCTTGCTTATCTTTTCTTTTTTTTGGTAGGGTAGACATGTCCTTCACATAGAAAACCTGAGCCACTTCACTGGCTAGAATGAATGGTTCGTTCTCGTAATGAAGATTCTTGAAATCCACTGTAGTCATTCCGTACCGTGTGTCTACGGCTACACCGCCATCTAGGTTGAACCATTTGCACTTGAACAAAGGAATCTTAAATGAAGGTCCATAGTCCAGTTCCCATATCTCCTCTATGTAACCATAATATGTTACCTTTTCCCCACTGCAGCCATCTATTGCATCAAAGCGACACCACTGTTTTGGTTGGTGCTCTTTTTATCTTGGTCGGCCGTGTAAAATGTATTTCCATTTATCTCGTACCCTTGAAAAGTCAATATAGTCGAAGATGGTGACTTGGCCAAATAGTATAGCTGTAGTTCATTTGTGGTGACATTCATCAGAAGTTTCTGTAACCAACCGCCAAAAGTCTTGATGTGTACTCCATCAATCTCATCTTCTGGGTATTGGAGCGTAAATAATTCTTGTGTTGCTGATATACGGAGCCACCAAGATGGAATTATGCAGAACTGTGTAGTGTGCTCGAGTGAAAGAATCCACGTCTTCACATATGATTGCTTTCTTTCCTAGCGTGCCTTTTCTGACGCGATTGAGGAACACCAATCGGCTTAAGATCAGGAATAAAGTCAACACAAAACTCAATGACCTCCTCAGTTCCATAACCCTTGGAGATGCTTCCTTCTGGCCTAGCACGGTTATGAACGTATTTCTTTAAGACTCCCATAAACCTCTCAAAGGGGAACATGTTGTGTAGAAATACAGGACCGAGAACACGTATCTCTTCCACCAGGTGAACTAGAAGGTGCGTCATAATATTGAAGAAGGTTGGTGGGAACACCAACTCGAAGCTGACAAGACATTGGACCACATCATTCTCTATATCTTTTAGAGTAAGTGGATTGATAACCTTCTGAGAAATTGCATTCAGGAATGCACATAGCTTCACAATGGGTACTCGAACATTTTCTGGTAGAAGTCCCCTCAATGCAACCGGAAGTAATTGTGTCATAATCACGTGACAGTCATGAGACTTCAGGTTCTGGAATTTTTGCTTGCCATGTTTATTATTCCCTTTATATTCGACGAGAAGCCAGATGGAACCTTCATACTGCGAAGACATTCAAAAAATATTTTCTTCTCTTCTTTCGTAAGAGCGTAGCTCGCAGGACCTTGATGATTATCAGAATGATCGTCGTCTCGTGAATGCATACGTCGATGGGCCTGTCTTGCTTCCGGTGTATCTTTTGACTTTCCATACACGCCCAACAAGTTAAGCAGGTTCAAGCAAAGATTTTTTGTCACGTGCATCACGTCGATTGCAGAGTGAACCTCTAGCATTATCCAATAGGGCAGCTCCCAAAATATAGATTTCTTCTTCCACATGGGAACGTGGTTCTGAGCGTCATTCGGAACAGATAGTGCTCCAGCACCCTTCCCAAATATTACTTTTAAATCCTTGACCATATCATGTATAACAGAACTAGAAGGTCGAGTAGGCTTCCGCCGAATATCTTCCTCACCTTTGTAATGTTGGCCTTCCTTTCTTACTGATGCCTCGGTACAAGCCATCGACGATGGCCCAGGTACACAATCTTGTTACCTATATGTTTACCTTGAGTCTCACCTAAACAATGCGTACATGCATTGTATCCCTTGTTTGACTGTCCTGAAATGTTACTAAGAGCAGGCCAATCATTGATGGTTACAAACAAGAGCGCTCGTAGGTCAAATTCCGTTTGTCCGTGCTCATCCCACACACGCACACCTTCATCAGTCCACAACTGTAAAAGTTCTTCCACCAATGGCCTCAGATACACGTCAATGTCGTTGCCAGGTTGCTTCGGGCCTTGGATGAGCACTGGCATCATAATGAACTTCCGCTTCATGCACAACCAGGGAGGAAGGTTATATATACATAGAGTCACAGGCCAAGTGCTATGACTGGAGCTCTGCTCTCCAAATGGATTAAATCCATCTGTACTTAGACCAAATCTTAAGTTCCTAGCGTCATCCGAAAATTTCGGGAACTCTCTGTCGATTTTTCTCCACTGGGACCCATCAGCGGGGTGTCTCATCATCAGTCTTTTTTACGTTCTTCTTTGTGCCAGCGCAACAACTTGGCATGCTCTTTGTTTTGGAACAAACGTTTCAGACGTGGTATTATAGGAGCATACCACATCACCTTGGCAGGAATCCTCTTCCTTGGACAACCTTGCTCGCCCTCAACTTCACCTGGGTCATCTCGCCCAATCTTAAACCGCAATGCACCGCATACAGGACAAGCATTTAAATTTTCGTGCTTGCCGCGGTAGAGGATGCAGTCATTAATGCATGCATGTATCTTCTGCACCTCTAATCCTAGAGGGCAGACAACCTTCTTTGCTTCGTACGTACTAGAGGGCAATTCGTTTTCATTTGGAAGCATCTTCTTAATTATTTTCAGCAAACTTTCAAAGTGCTTGTCGGTAGTACCACTCTCTGCCTTCCATTGTAGCATTTCCAGTATGGTACCGAGCTTTTTCTGGCCATCTGTACAAGTTGGGTACAACAATTTGGTGTGATCGGCTAACATGCGCTCCAACTTCAACCTCTCGTTTTCACTTCCACAGTCCATTTGTGCATCATGAATGGCCTGACGAAGATCATCGTCAGGCTCATCTTTTTTTTCATCCTCTTCAACTTCGTCTTCCCCCATTGAAGTACCACCGTGTTCATCGAACATAGGATAGTTGTCATTATCCTCTTCTTCTTCATTCTCTTCCATTATAACCCCTGTTTCTCCGTGCTTGGTCCAACAATAATAACCACGCATGAAACCATTTTGCAACAGGTGTTGGTGAAGCTTGGCTGAGGAAGGGTAATCCTTCTTATTCTACAGAGACTGCATGGACAACACATAAAACCATTTTTTCGCTTGCTTATCTCGGCCACAGTGAGAAATTCATGCATGCCCTTAAGGAAATCGTCAGAAACTCGGGAACCGTACATCCATTGACGTCTCATCTGCATTATGCATGCCAGTAATGAATAGATAAGTGACCATAATAATTCTTACAAGTTCTTCAAGCAAAGTAGAGTGGCGACAAATGTAATACATTGTAGCATTAAATATTCATTAATTTAAACTAACATAGAACTATTAAAGAATTTAAATCCAACAACAAATGCGATCAGAATCGCAACTAAGGTCATATTGAACCAACAGCATAATGATACCAAGCCTCTTGACTAATGGCATAACTTCTAATTTTTTTAAGCTTCAAGCGCATCGCATCCAACTTGATCTCGTAAGCATCAACGACGTCGGCAAGCTTCGAGCGCATCCCATCCAACTTGATCTCGTAAGTATCGACGACGTCGGCAAGCTTGAACTGGTGTTCATCGATGATGTTGGCAAGCTTGACCTCCAATTCCTCTTCTCTTCTTTGCGGAGATCTTCACTTATTTTTAATTTAGCTTTCAAATCATCGTTTTCTTTCACAAAAATTCAACAATAGGGTCCATTGGAATTTCCGGTTCAACTACCTCCTAGACAAATATATATTTATGTCAAAGTTGGTCGCATGATTGTCATAAACGAAACGAAACAAATATATAGTTATTAACAGTCATACCACATCCGAATAATAGAGCGGACGAGAGCCGGTGGGGGTATTTGTGAAAACCATGGCACTATATATATATAAAACAATTATACAACTTATACAAAAAAACAAATAATAATTATGGAACAAAATCATACAACAAGATTTTTTTTAAATAAAAAAGAAGGCTCACCTAGGTGGTGTCGGTGACGAGACGGTCTATCGACGACGGTGAGGAGGTGAATGTTGTGACACTGAAATACAAAAACATAATTTAGTTTAAGCTCAAATTGACATACAAAATTGAGCTAAATAAGCAAAATGAGCTAACTTAGGCATTTCATCAAACACCTACCTAGCACTAGAAATATGAAATGAGCTAAATGAGCAAAAACCAACGAAACGGGCGCCGGAAGAGAGAGTTTGCAGTTGCTAACCCTTGGATAGATGCACCACCGTCAATCTTAACAAATGGTGCAAAAAATCGTGGATGAAATCGAGCTCGGTGGAGAGAAAATGGAGATGAAACTCGAGCTCAAAATGGCCATGGCTGGCTCGGGGTGGAAGATGTAGGTGACGGACCTTCAGTCGCGGTTCCAGCCACGAACCGCGACTAAAGGTCCTCTCTAGGACAGGTGGCCGGTTGGTTCGGGACCTTTGGTCGCGGTTGGAGCCACCAACCGCGACTAAAAGTCATCGAGCGGGCCCCGCGCGGCTAGAGCCGCAGGTGGAGGACCTTTAGTCGCGGTTGGTGGCTCCAACCGCGACCAAAGGTCCCGCACCAACAGGCCACCTGTCCTAGCCGTTGGAAATGTCGGAGCCGGAGACCTCTAGTCGCGGTTCGGAAACGAGCCGCGACTAAAGGTCTGGCTCTAAGGCCTCTTTTCTACTAGTGGTTGATTTCTGTTTTTTTTTTCTATTGGCAGCAGCGCAGAGCTAGCTTTCTGCATGCAAAAGAGTTGTCATACAATGAATGTATGGAAATTGACTAATTCGTAAGTCAAGTGAGTCGTTGCAAGTGACACTCCTCTAAGCCGACTACTCCGCCCACTCATCGGACGATTTGTGGTCAAATTATCTTTCTTCCTAATGTGAATTGGTCCATCGTTCTGCTTGGATAATTAGTGTATTTGTTTCCTAATCAAGTGGTGCAATTTGAAAACTACACCGGTGGATGTGTATTGTCACATTCGGGTGCAGAATAATCAGTCCCAATAACTGTTGCTTGCCTGGTCGAAGCCGAGAAGATTCTCAGTTACGTCCTTTCGGAGAGCGACCAGGCAAGCGAACATTCAACTCGTTCAACATCAAATCTCAGCCGTTTAATTGTTGAAACGGACGGCCGAGATATGAGTTGTGCGTCATATAGGTTGGAGAAACTCATATTCGCTATTATAGGCCTTTATAGCTTTAAACCTGTAGATAGCATATTAAGTAGCGAGTATGCACGTCAAAGAACTTGTCCAGCACGAGAACTAAAACTGTCAATCAGGTTCAGTTTTCACGTGATGACCAATTTTCAGTGAAGGTTACCACGGATGAGCGTCGTCGGCGGACTAAATGGTCAACGGCAGCATTCGTCGCCAAACAAATTTAGTCATGTCGGCCGTGGCGGATATATATGTGTCATGGCACAAGCGTAGCATTGCTCATCATCCACATAGAATTGACAAGCATAGCTAGCTAGAAACTAAAATGGCGGCGTCGTCCATCGAGATGATGGAGTGCAGCGGTGGAACATCGGCGACGCTATCCAAAGTAGAGCCGTCGTGGGAGTACCATCTGCGGAAGTACCTCATGCTTCTGGCCACGCTGGTGGCCTCGGCGACGTACGCGGCGGGGCTCAGCCCGCCGGGGGGAGTCTGGCAGAAGAACGACCTCAGCCACAACCACACGGCCGGCGTCCCGATCCTCTATGGCACCGCCCGGTACCGCGCCTTCTTCTACTTCAACGCGACCGCCTTTGCGGCGTCGCTCGTCGTCATCCTCCTCCTCCTCGCCCTGAACAAGAAGCGCACGACGCTCTGGCTCGCCGTGCTCCGGGTCGTCATGGTGCTGGACCTGCTCGCACTCATGGGGGCCTTCGCCACCGGGAGCTGCGAGGACACGCCGACCACCGTGTACGTCTGCACGCTGGTGGTCGCTCTCGCCGCCTACGTCGGCATCCACATCCTGCTGGCTTGGAACGAGAGGGAGACCTCGCATGCGGCAGAGGTGAGCCCCGACGACGCGCTCAAGTTCAAGGAGCAGCGCAAGGTGCTGCTGCTTCTCGCCACCTTCGCCACGGGCATCTCCTACGCCGCCGGCCTGAGCCCGCCCGGCGGCTTCCGCGACGACGACGCGGAAGGCGGCCACAGAGCCGGTGACCCGATGCTGAAGGCCGGCCAGCCCCAGCGCCTGATGGCCTTCTTCTACTGCAACAGCACGGCGTTCGTGGCGTCGCTGCTCATCATCGTGCTGCTCCTTGGCCGGAGGCTGCAGAGGTACTGCGCGAGGATGCAGCTATACGGTTTCATCCTCGTCGTGCTGCTCGGCCTCCTGGGCGCCTACGCCGCCGGGAGCTCCACGGAGGCCGACACGATGGCCTACGCTGTCGTTCTTGTCGCCGCGGTCCCATTGTACATCTTCGTCGTCATGGTCGTCAAGGTGCTCGTCTCGGATCCTCTCAAGAACACCATCGCCTGGCTACGGCTCAAGAGCATATCGTCCCGCTTGTCGCATTGGCTGAAAGAACGAGGATGCCACCAGAACCAGAGCCCACCGCCGGGAAACGTGTTGTTGCCAGCATTAGGCGGCGGCGGCAACGCGGACGAGGTGAACACAAGAAACAAGAAGGAAGGCATCGAGAAAGCGAAGTCTCTGATTCTGCTGCTCGCCACACTCGCCGCGACCATCACATACCAAGCTGGGATGGAACCGCCCGGCGGCGTCTGGGAGGAAGATGACACGAACAAGCGCTACAAGGCCGGCGACCCGATCCTCCTGTCGATGGACGCCGCACGCTACAAGGTGTTCTTCTACTGCAACTCGACGGCGTTCGTGGCGTCCTTGGTGGTCATCCTCATGGTCCAGAACAGGAGCCTGATCAGAGGACACGCGCTGGAGGTGGCCATGATACTGGACCTGTTCGGCCTCATCGGCGCGTACGCCGCCGGGAGCTGCCGCGACGTGAGCTCCTCCATCTACGTAATGGCCCTGGCGGGCGCCGTTCTGGTATACTTCGTCATCCACGTCGTCTTCTTCACGCTCGACAACGAGGACCTCAGCGACGAGGAGAAGAGGAGGATCGACAAGCGGCGCAAGCGGCTGCTGCTCCTCGCCATCTTCGTGGCCACCATCACCTACCAGGCCGGCCTCACCCCGCCGGGCGGCTTCTGGACGGAGGACGGCACGACCCAAGATGGACACAAGTACTCTGTAGGTTCCGCGATCCTTGGCGGCGAGTACCCGAGGAGGTACCTGGCCTTCTTCTACTGCAACTCGACGAGCTTCATGGCGTCCGTGGCGCTCATCATCATGCTGGTGAACCCGAACCTGTACCGGCCGGGCATACGGTGCTACGCGCTCTACGTGTGCATGGTGGTCGCCCTGTTCGGCCTGATGGGCGCCTACGCCGCCGGGAGCGCCCGGAAGCTAAAGACGTCCATCTACGTCTTCGTGCTCGTCGGCGCAGTGGTGGCGTTCATAGTTGTGCAGCTGCTCGTGTTCTTCAAATTCTTCAAAACTTGCGCCCCCGCCAATGGAGATGGCGGCAGCAGCAGCAAGGCGAACGAGTCATCTTCCTCTCGGCAGCCACCACGAGGAAGCAGCTCGTCGAGATCCACTTCCAGCCGGCGGAAGTACCTGATGCTGCTGGCGATCCTGGCAGCGAGCATCACCTACCAGGCCGGCCTGAAGCCGCCGGGCGTCAGCGACCCGCTCCGGTACCAGGCCTTCTTCTACTGCAACTCCACCTCGTTCGTGGCGTCCGTCGTCGTCATCGTCCTCCTGCTGCAGGAGTCCCTGCAGGACCGCCACGGCCTGCTGATCCACGCCATGAACACGGCGATCGTGCTGGACCTGCTGGGCCTCCTGAGCGCGTACGCCGCCGGGAGCAGCCGTGAGTGGGACACGTCCGGATACGTCATCGCGCTCACCGGCGCCGTGCTCGCCTACGTCGCCATCCACCTCGCGATCTGGTTCGTGGCCGGACGGAGACGCCGAGGGAGAGTGAGCAGTATCCCGCAGCAGCTGCTGCCTGTTGCTGCTCAGCCCAAAGGAACAAGGAGATGTTCGTCCTCACCGTGACAGAGCAACTCATGTCCATTTCTTTTGGCTCAGAACAAAACTTGATAGCTTAGAAATGAAATTTTCAAGGAAAAAACATGGTAATAGAAGATATTTCAACATCAGCTCAGTGGTTTGCCCATTAACCTGTATGTATTTAATTTAGTTAGTCACAGATTGGTGCACTCTTGAATATAACAGAACATCTATTCGAAAAGAAAGAAAGTCACAACATTCCCCACACATTAAAAGATTTTCCGGCGTTTGATTAACTCGGGAAACCGGGAAGGAGGATAGATAGAACGAGAATTAATATATCGAACCATGCTTTCACTTGGCAGTGGCAGATTGGCTAAAAATACAAGCTAATCCATGAATTCCCAAAAGTGTTGTTCCTATCTTTTTAGAATAGCGAATTAAACTAGCTTATTGGATCTTGATCTCTAGAGTTAGGTTGTTCCACACCGCAATCGGTTTTTGGGAAGCAAGAGGTAGAGGACTTCCGAACAGGGCATTAGACATGGACACAAATTATGCCCTCTCACGAGCGACTAGCCAGAGGCTTACCACTCGAGCTTGGCCCATTCAGTTGTTTACACCGCCTCGTGACGAAGAAGAAGAAGAACATTTGCAGCATTTCTACAAGTGTAACTTGTAGCAAACGGTTAATTAGAAGAACTTTACAACATCTAGTTTGTGGTTTCTGAAAAAACTCTCGCAATTTTGCTCAACTTTAAAAGATGTATTCAACATTTGAAAAACCATGAAAAATATTTATAGTTGTAAAAGATAAGCAGCTGAGCTGCTGAGTGGTGGAATGGCTATGTCCTGGCTGGGCTGAGCAGGCCGGCTGGGCGTCAGCCCGCGAGCTAGGGAACGTTTTTTTTTAAAGGGTGCGACCCAATCACATCCATATATAAAGTTTGCAACGCAACGAGGAGAAGAGGAACGGTGAAAAGCAACCTCGCCGCCGGGGTCCTGCCAGCCTTGCCGCCCTAATCGCGGGCTCGCCGCCGTCCACCCGTCATGTTGGCTCCCCGGACGGGACTCGATCGAGTAGCCTCTTCCACCGGTAGCAACCAACATTCCTTCCAGGATTAGGCTAGCTGCACGGATCCACCAAACGCATCGCGCTGGCTGGGCGTCGGGCTTGCTCTGTCCGTGCCGCCCGGCAGGTACTCGACGAAATGCACAGCGCGACCAGCTCGTCTGCGACAAGAACTTGAGATGGAATTCGGAGGACTTGGCGCCAAGCACGGCGAGTTCTCCATACATGGACTGTGCTCAGTTGTGATGCCCGGCAAGCACTCAAGCGCGGCGACACATTTCGAGGTATGGTCTTCTACTGCTTCTTGGCTTGTGCTAGTGTACTGCCTATCTTGACAATGCTTGAGCAAAGTTGTGCATTTTGGGTTCTCCTGTGACTTGGTATAGAAGCACCAGGAAGCTGGAAATCGTTGGTAGTAATTTCAGTAGCGGTGTTACTTCTCCTGGCTCGACAAGTTCTGCTGTGCCACTTGCTCGTCTTGCGGTGCGAGCAAGCACCGGAGTATGATCAATGTAGTAAATTAATCATAGTTAGGATGCAAACAGTACTTCTATAAACACTGTAGTATGTAGTAACTATATATTATGATTTATGATAGAAGGCGAATAAACCAAAGAGGCAGAAAGAATATACACGGAAAATTGGAGAAAAAGCAAAATATTACCATATAATTAATAAAGGAATTTAATTCATTAAATCATACATCGGGCAAGATCAAACAGACAGTAGCGCACTTCAGTACTGCTACAAATATGCTTGGAACCAAGGGTGACCTCCCCTGCTTCCAACAAGAGCAAAATTACAGTAGAACCTGGCACATCAGGCGACATAAGAAAAACAATTACTCACTGCACAAGCACTGGTACATATTTTCTTGGAACTAAGGGTGACCTCCCTGCTTCTCACAACTGGAAATATAATAAAGGCTGGCACAACGTGGCATTTCCTGACTGAAATCCACTTTGCTGATAATTGTCTTACGGTTAACGTGAACGTTTCAGTATGACAAGACGCTCCGCAACATCAGTCATTGTCGGCCTTTGATCCACATCAAGGTTAAGACAATCCACAGCAATTCCTGCCAGGCTCTCCAGAAGGTCAAAATTTCCTTCTACTGCAATTTCTGGGTCAAACAACTCAGTTGATTTCTTCCTGTCTTTGTGAACATCAAGGAAACTCTTCACTAAGCTGTTATCGTCAGAATAGTGGCCTTCTTCCTGCTAATAAGCTCTAGGATCACAACTCCAAAACTGTAGACATCACTTTTTGCGGTCAACCTGCCTGTTTGTAGGTACACTGGATCCATATAACTCCTATCACCAATGACCAATGCAGTGTGTTCCTTGTCTGTTGCAATCAACCTTGATATGCCAAAGTCGGAGATCTTGGGGGCAAACTCATCGTCCAAGAGTATATTTGCCGGTTTAACATCACCATGCAAGATTATGGTATTGGTTTGTGAATGCATATAAGCTAGACCCTGTGCTGATTCTAGAGCAATATTTAGACGCACATCCAAGTTGAGAGGCTTCTTGTCCAGCCCGTGAAGAATGTCATCCATGCTTCCTTTGGGTATGAACTCATACACTAGCATGGGGCTATCCACTTCTAAGCAACAACCTATGAGCCTAACAATGTTCTTGTGGATTATTTGAGACTGGATGATGACTTCATTTGGAAATTGTTCACTCTCTAGCACATTACCACTAATCGGTTTCTTTACCGCAACCAATTCGTTGCTGAGAAGGCCCTTGTAAACTTCACCAAAGCCACCTTTCCCAATTAAATTGCCATTTTTAAAAATTGGCTGCAGGTCAACCTTTTTGAAAAGCTTTATAATCCGAGCTTTCTCTAATATAGGACCACCATTCCTTTTGTATATGTCATGATTCTTCTTCTTCTCTTTGATAATAATGATAGTGAATGACATAATGGCGATGAGAAGAATCCCACCTATTACACCTACATAGACAACGAAACAAAATTCACTCTCTAATTGCTCAAAGTTCCTAATATTAATCTGAGAAACAACTAGAGCGGACATGATACGGTCTTTAGAACAAAAAAAAAAAGTAACTGTTACGCAGTCCTCACTATGAGTGGTGTTTGTGTGTGCAACGACGTTGCAAAGGGCCTTTATATATACTCCCACCATTTTTATATACAAGGCCAATACGTTTTTCGTATCAAACTTTGTCCTTTAATTTTGGTAAATAAATATGAGTCATGTTTCATAGAAAAAATCAATGGAAAGTTCTTTGAATTGTGCATCCTAGGGCATACTTTTGGTGGTATATAACTCTGATTTTGTTGGGAAAATTATTGATTAAAGTTTGTCCAAAATATATGATGCGGCCCTTATATTTTAAGACAGAGAGTACCAACCATTAAGGTTCTACTGCATTCACTAATGAAAAATCGACATATCATAATCCAAGATTTTGTGTGTGATGACCAGAGATATGTATATAGAGCTTCATGAGTGTTACTCTCTCCGATCCGGAATAAATGCCTTGAGTTGTATATGTATTTTGTGCTGGCCAGTACACATTTTCCGGACCGGAGGTAGTAATGTATTAACTGTGCAATTAATCAACGGACTGGAGCAATAATAATAAGCTATATTTGGTGAAACACATGAGCGAAGCGGATATATTGAAACCAAGAAACTTGTGTGAGATGTTACCTATGGCAATCTGTGCTGCCAACGGGAACCTGGGGGTGCAGCGTTCATGATATGGGTCATTGCTTTGATAACCAGGACGGCAGGTGCATTTGTAATCTCCGTCGGTGTTCTTGCATGTACCCCGGCAAGGATACCCTGCTTGAGGTGCACATTCATCTATGTCTATATATCCACACAGAGAAAAAATTTATCAGGATATGCATGGAAATCTGCTGAGACAGACAGAGACGAGTTGCGACATGCGAGTGATACTTACCGGTGCACCCATCAACGACGTAGGGGTTGCCCTCGCGGCCCTTTGTGCAGTTGCAGGTGTAACCAGGGCCGTTGGTGGCAGAGTCGACGCACTTGCTGTAGCGACTGATACAGGCGTACCCCGGCTTGGTCGCCGCCGCGGCGCACGACGGGGAGCCGTTGTCGCGGATGGCCCAGTCGAGCGTCAGCGGCATGGTGGTCCGGTTCATGTCCGTGTCAAGAAGGTCCGCCTTCCGAAAGGTGTAGTTGCCCCTGTCCGCGATGAAGGCATAGTCACACGGGCAGAACTCCTGGTCGGCGTGTGACCACTGACCAGGCGTCACCGGTCCCGAAGACGATCACGTTGTCGGTGAGCCCCGGCGGGATGTCGACGTTGCAGCAGCCGACGCCCCTGCACATGCCATCCTGTGGCCCCCTGGAGTCGTTGGCGTAGGCCACGCACCCCATGTAGTTCTCGTAGCCAAAGCGCACACCCACGCCGGTCTTGATCTGGGCGAAGCTGTTGCAGCCAAGGAGGACGAGCTGGTTGAAGTCGCTCGAGATTCGGTACACGCCTTCCGGGTTCATGTTCACCTTGCCGTCGGAGGACCCGGTTTTGTCGCCGGTGGAGTTGAAGCACTGCCACGCAATCGGCATCATCACCCGGGCCATGGGGCTCGGTGACAAGGTCAGGTTCAGCACCCGCATGTCCTGTGTGGTGCCCGCCATGACCGGCACGGTGTTGTTGACGCAGGAGATCTCGAAGCCCTTGCGGAAGCAGCCGCTGCCAATGCCGAAGGGGTAGGGGATGTCGATTTCGCCGCAGCGATCCACACATCCCGGCGACACGGTGAGGGAATGCGCCACGGGGGCCGACATTGTCGTGACGAGCACGAGCAGCGCAGGAAACAAGAGATGCATCCACATTGATGAACTGCCCATCGTTTCTGTTAATGGATGAGAGCGAGCTATCTGTGTCCATCGCCTGCAGCTAGCGTTCGCTTAAATACACAAATGAGAGCTAGCTGATGCGTCAACTTTACGTCAGTACTTACTATTATAGCTTCCTATTGGTCCGTCTATAACAAAGGCATTTCGATTTCTTAAGTTCATGCTGCTAGGCTGCTAGCTAGTTTTCTAATCTAATCATATTTCAATAACCATGCATTTATCTCTAATCACACTGCTCAGTACGGTAACAAGGCATAAGAAAATCTGAGCTTTTTTCTCTCGAAAGGAAGATAATTAACCCTGGTCTCTATAGTCTACACTGATTGATGCACATAATCATATGTTATTTAAAGTCGGTCAAGCTAGATAAACAAAACCGAACAAAAAGAAAGTTTGAGGGCTCATGCCTCACAACGGTATATCCAGAAGAGTACCACTAACTCTATGCAAGAGACCCAAAAAATATGCACAATTCTTAGGTAAAATCTTCGAGTAGGAATCGCCTCACCGTAGGATTTGAGTTATAAATCTTGACATTTTCCTCCTAAAAGCCGAGTTTCGAGCCCCACATTCAGTAAGGGCATGATGTAGCGTGCTTTGAGAATGCCAGGTCATTTCAAGTGTTTTCACCGGAACATGCAAACTCGCCAAGGTTTGTAGATGTACATATGTGCGTACCTATCCAATTAATTTTTTTCCGGCCTGAATCCGCACTGTTTCGGTTCAAAATCCGTGATCACATATATTCATCTTCGAATTCACAACCGACAATTATCCGTTCCGCTCCGAATCCTATATTAGTGTTGAGGATATGGTAGACAAAAAATCTTATCCATTTACATCCCTACTTGATGGCTATTGGTGACCGAGGATTGTGTGACAATCGTGGGTATGTTCTTGTACTAGCTATCAGTTGTATAAAGAGTGTTGGTAACGATTTATGCCACTGGGCTCTTATGCTTTTTTATAACACATTGCTTGAGTAATACCGTGAAAAAATGGTCAAGCCTAACTTGCACATTCTTGTGGCTTTTCGCGTATAAGTCATACACCTCACGACTATCTTCTAGACCACTTGTTGTTTAACAAAGTTCACTACACAACTTGCCAGTGTAAGTATTATTTTTTGACGTGCGACCACTTGTTATTGACGTCAAACAAAACTTCCAGGCCTACTTTGGCACCAAAGGTTTTGTAAAACTGAAGTATTCTAATACCACGGTATTTAGGTGCCTGGTAGAGTAATACTTTATTTTTAGAAAAACAGGTCCAAGGTTGTTTTTCCGATACTTAAAAATAGCATGTTTGAAGAATTAATACTGCAGTACTTATTCACAGCCAAACGCGTCAAAGTATTTGAAACTGCGGTATTTTGAGAAACTGTAGTATTATTGAAATACTTTAAAAATACTTTGACACCAAACTAAGCCCCATATTTCTTCAGTACAGAAAGAAGACTTCACCGAGGTAATGGGCTAGTGTGTACACATGGTAAGTCTTCGCTAGCTTGTAGCGATACAAGCCATTCATATATGTTAGTATTGTGTTTTTTCTATAAATACCAAGTACAAGGTAAACGTGTAAATCCACCCGACTAATGGTCATTTGTCTAAAAGTAGTCTATCTTTTGCATCTAATGCTACCAAATACTATTATTACGTCAAACCTAATGCAACGATAATTTCTTCAACTAACCAATGTGACTATTTATGTATATACATTGGTCGTCAAACTTAGAAAAGCTTTGATTTAACGCTTTCTAGAAAACCATCTGTACTAAACCGCAAGACTTGATCAGTACAGGAAGTCTTCCCAACCGGTGGATGTAATATATATAGACTCAGCGCAAAGACTTGCTGGGTATAGAAAGTCTTCTCTCTTGATCTGACTATATGTTGCACATGCATTTAGGTCGGGAATTTAATCAGAGGCAGTTGGAGTAATGAAGATTCCGAAGCGATAATAATAATCGAGAAGTACTGCTGGTGGAGGCAATAAATATAGATTCCGTCGCAAAGACTTGATCTATACAGAAAGTCTTGCCTACAGTGGAGGTTAGAGCATCTCCATCGGGGCCTCCAAATTCGTGTCCGGCACCCCCCAATTGAGGCCCATTGGGGTGCCGGACATGTATCCGGCCAATTGGGGGGGGGGGGGGGGGGGGGGGGGGGTGTCGCCCACAGCGGCGCACCCCAAACAAGCATGCCAAAGGCCAATTCAAAACAAATCATCAACACATCGGCGGTGGTTTAGCATTTCAATACGAATTGAAGATAGAAAATGTAATAAATATTACAACACAAGTTCAAATTCGAAATACAAAGTTTAAATATGAATTCAAGTTTAAACCATGACTTATCAAATAGCCGCCGGCTGATTCGTTTTGATAGTCCACATGTGCTGCACGAGGTCATTGTCAGCTGCAGCTGCTTTGTTCCATCACGAATTTTCCGATGTATGGCAAGAAATTCTGCATACTGCGTCGGCACGCCCAGCTGTGGATTGGCCCTGGAAATCAAACACTTCGCCGACCAGTTGCTTCCTCGTATCACGCTCATCCTCAATGATCATGTTGTGCATGATAACACAAGCATTCATGATCTCACCCATTTGATCTAGCGACCATGAAAGACAAGGGTAGCGGACAACGGCAAACCTGGCCTAGAGCACATCAAATGCATGCTCCACATCTTTGCGAACAGACTCTTGCATCTTTGCAAAATGGCAATCTGCCTCGCCAACAGGGTTGCGGATGGTCTTCACAAATGTAGACCAAGTGGGATAGATGCCGCCGGGAAGGTAGTACCCCTTGTCGTACTCATAGCCATTGATCACATAGTTGCATGGTGGAGTTAGGCCATCACAAAGTTTCTTGAACACATTGGAGCGTTGGAGCACATTGATGTCATTGGCGGCACCGGCGGTGCCGAAATATGCATGCCATATCCAAATATCATAATCTGCCATGGCCTCAAGTATAACACTGCACTTTCCGTGATGTCCCGACTTGTACATCCCTTGCCAAGAGAACGGGTAGTTCTTAAAGTTCCAATGCATGCAATCGATGCTTCCAAGCATCCCCGGAAATCCTCTTTGTTCGCCTTGTGCCAAGAGACGAGCCGTGTCTTCCTCATTTGGTGTCCTCAGATATTTGTTTTCGAGCACCTTCACAACTGCCTTACAGAATCTGTAGGTGGCTTCGACGGCGGTGGACTCAGACATGCGGAGATAGTCATTCAACGCATCGGCGGGAAGCCCATAAGCAAGGCACCGTATGGCCGCCGTGCATTTCTGAAGAGATGAAAACCCAAGGAGGCCGATACAGTCTCCCTTCAGCTCAAAGTAGTCGTCGTATTCCCGAACGCCATGCACGATCTTCTTGAACAAGTCCCTGCTCATCCTAAAGCGCCGGCGAATTCATAATATGATGTCATCACGCCTGGTTTCCAAATCTGGCTAACCAGTTTAAATGCCGGATTTTTATGATATAATTCCAGTAAATCATATTCGATGTAACAGACGCTACCGATTGGCGATTGCTTATGTCGTCAAATCTGGCTAACCAGTTTAAATGCCGGATTTTCAGGATATAATATGATTTACTAGAATTTACCAAACAGTCAGCGTAAGTAATGCACGTCTAACTAACAAATAGGGAAAGGAATCCTGGTCACACGCCAGTCTTCTCTCCATGGCCTGTTTGAAGGTGGGACTGAATAGTTATTTAGAATATAATATACGCCACGGTTTGCGCTAAAATCACGCAAGATCAGAAGATCAGCAAAGGCTCCGTAAACAAGCGAAACCGCACACTGACTCTCACGGCGGTGGCATTGTATTTATAGGGGGGTTAAGCCTAGAGAGCATACATTTTTAATTTTGAGATGAGAGAGAGGGAGGTGAGGCGGGAACAAAATAATTCCGGTTGTATCTCTCGCAACACACTTTGCAATTGCATAGAAAACCGAAATCCTAATATATGTGGACATGAATGGGTACAACCAGGAAAGAAGATGCCTAATCTACATACAAATTTTCAATCTTATTAGCTTATTCTTTGTCCCATTTAGTTTCGAACAGAGATACAAAATTCAGTACACGCACTCTGCTTCCAAGTTACCAGATAGCTCCCTGAGAAACCCCACTCCTGTCCAGATGTAACAAGAAGCAAGCTCCTTTTCCACGTCAACCGCCCTGTTGCTCCAATACATTGGATATGCTCTGGTATGTTGAGAAGGTATGTGCCTGCAACATGAAAATGCTATTGGTCTCTTCCAGGCAGCGGCATCCAGCTTCCTCGACATCCTCTTCCAGCGTGTCCATCGACGGAGACGGCAGGAGCAGCAACATGCCATTGGTCTCTTGCTTCGGCAAGCTCCTCCTAGATATCACATACAAAGGTGAAGATAACATTCCATCGGATGCCAGGAAATGTTGCAGCTCCAAACATTCAGATAACAGCAGGTCATTTTTGTAAAAATAAGATAGTTTGGACAGTACATGCACATCAGCTAGCACGGTACCACCAGGATTCACCTACACATTCACATCTCGGCCATCGCCTGCGTTCCAGACAACATACAGACCAACAAAGACGTGTCACATCCACATGAAACTATTACTCAACACGAAACAAGATGTACAAAAGCATGTCATTATCCGGAACCACAAAAAGCAATGCACATACATCATCATATACAAGAAACAAAACTAGCATTGGTCTCTGAAGCAACAAAGTGGAAGAAAAAAGTGCACCGCTGCCATAGCACATCAACATTCAGTAAGACATGGGCGAGTCCTATCTTTAGTATCCAGTCAACATATTTCTCAATATCACAGCATTGCAATGGAGTGCCAGATAATACTAACAAAATTTTCAAGTTCTAATCACGACAATCCAAAGCAAAATAATAATTCTACAAGTTGATACTTCTACATGTGAGGCCAGAAGTGGAACAACATGATAAATGCATCAAGTTTCCAAATTGCTGATTAAGTAGTACGTGCATTTTATCATGTCTACATACATGCAACAACAGGCAGAGAAGGCATACTACATACTAAGATGCATCAGGCAGCCTAAGCAAGCTTAGGTAGCATAACATTTTTGGCTTAGCATCATGATGAATTTTACCAAATGAAAGTATCAGGTCAAAGAATATTACTACTAACAGTGGCAGATTCTAGGCCTCCCAAGCAGCATAGCATCCAGTGCAAAAACCTGACTCTCAATTATGAAAATTATAGTGAAGGTGGGAAGGAACCTAGGCAATTGCGGGACTATTTCCTAGTCACAAGTCTTGGGAGAAAACCTTCAATAGAAACAGAGAATTTGGCATATTACCAACAGAGCATCGGCTTGATGGCTTGATGGCCGGTGCACAGAGTAACCATGGCCCGATTGGTCCCGGTATCACAGAGCATGTAATGAGAGTGGAGAACCATAAACTAACCTAGATCATGGAGACAAAGAAGAGGCAAACATTGTCGAGGTGAACTCGCCGCTTCGCACGGCAGCAAGGGCAAAGGACGAGGTAATCAAAGCCGAGGACCAGCCGGGCCTACAACCGCATGTGATGCGCAGGAGGCCAACAGCCAGCAGAGGAGTAGCACTACCAAAGCCGGAACAACTAGAAGCCAAATATTTACCGAGATTCCCATGACTCTCAAGACTTCACCTAAGAATGACACAAGTTAAATTCCAGCAGACGACCAAAAATATGTTGAAATAACAAAACATGCTAACTGTTATGGGACTGATACTACGAAAATGAAAAGGCTTAAATCTCAAGATCATAATTTGATATCTATGCTGATCATAATTAATGAGAAGGAACAGAAAGTAAAAGACAAAAGGCTGGTTGTGTTTTGAGGCTTTTGAATGGTAAATCATTAGATAGTAAACAGTCACCAGGGATTGGTTGGGTATTTTTGTGTTCTAGTCAAGTCTCATAACAGATCAACAAAACGTCAACACCAAAGATGATGGAATTGCTTATATCATCACTCGCAACTTAGAACATTCAAATAACAGCACATCGGCTATCTAGCATCAGGATCGCCTACATATGCACATCTCACCTCAAGTGTACCAAGACCAGAAAAGCACGTCCCACCGGCAACATCCGGAACCACTTCTCCTTTGCTGCTGCCGCCACATCTACATCTCCCCAGCTAGTCCAACAAGGCTCGACCATGGCCTGCATGCACAACAACATACAAAAACAAAGCCGTGTCACATCCACATGAAACTATTACTCCACACAAGAAACAAGATGTACTAGGCAAGGTCATTGGCGGATCTAGCGGGTGGGCCGGGTGGGCCGTGGCCCACCCAGAATTTTCGGAATTCTTTTACTACTCATAGCACTACTGCTTCCTTCATGCGTGAAAATGCGACCCGTCTGTCTCTGGATTCGTTTATCGACAGAAAGGGGATGCAGGTGGATGGGCCGCCGGCCAATCCGCTGTGTCCGCCCTGTCCGTTAAGCGCAAATGAGCTGATTAGCGGCGTCCGTCTCCGCTGTTTCATCTCATGGCTATTTCCAATGGACACCAGCGGGCATGCTGCTGCTAGCTGCTAGTGCTAGCTGAAACCATACGCTAGCGGCTAGCTGATCTGTTGTTACTAGCTGAAAAAAATGAAGACTAAGCACAAAGATTAAAAAATGCACTAGCTTCAGCTGCATAGCAACCAGTTCAAGATGACCATGCTAGATTGAGCTCATCTAAGTGCACATGTAATCACCTTTATGTATCATGACAACAAAGATACATAAGGTTGCACAATTATGATGAGACAAGTAGTGTACATATATATCAGGCCTGGCGTTCCGATGGGGCTTGGCGGCCGGGGACGAGCAGGGAGCAGTACGATGGGGCTTGGCAGCGACGGTCCGAGATTGTTGAGGTCATCTTATTGTATTAGAATCATGCACATATGAAACATACATATTGAACTATATTTTTGTGAATCTATTTTCTATTTATACTATTAGTTTGGCAAAAAAATCGCGGTGCGAAATTTTTGTTGTTGTGTGCCCACCCTCCATTTTTTTCCTGGGTCCGCCACTGGCAAGGTCAAGCATCAAATTGCCCGGGCACAAGGATTATTCAGTTCGGTGACAATTATATGAGTTTTCATGTACATTGCTAAAGTTATATCAAATAAATGGCAAGAGACCTAATGCTACTGTTTCATACTCAATGTGCACAGCAACAACTTGAATCACTAGTACTAGAGGCCAAGTTGACGAGTCAGACATATTTCTCACAAACTGGATTGCACAATCTAAAACTCCTCGCTAACCTATTCCTCCCATTGAGCAAGAACACGATGCACACAGATCACTATCTGCATGCAGAAACCATACCAAGCCACCAGGGTTGGAGAGCGAGATTACCTTAACGCAGTACTCGCCGGCAACTTCTGATCATCCATGGCTGGAAAGCCGGACGGCGGTCGCGGCAGCAAGGAGCAGAGATGTTGTTCAGGCCCATCCAAGTGTGGCACACTGGGATGATGACAGACCCAAGTCAGCAACTTCCCTGTATGCCATCAAGATAACAGCAATCAATATCAGGATCAGAGGTGCAGAACAAGGATAATGAAAACGTTTATGCTCTACATGGCACGAAAATGATGCAAACTCTAACCATGCAGGGCACAGTGTACGATGTAATACAGCTAGGCTGTAAAAAGTATGCAAACTACAAGAGCAACTATAAAAACTATGGATCCAAGTGAAAATGAAATGTTGCTACCAAATGACCCTTTTCATCCATATTTGGAAGGAACTACAAGTGCTTACAAGGTTCCATTAAGAGTTAAATGCCCTACATGAAGTCAAGCATGTATGTATGTATATCACATTAAACAGTAATAATCAGAGCCATTGCACTAATAGAGAGATATGACTCATTCATCGGACCCAAATTATCAACACGGGTGTGGAAAGTGGACACCTAAGCAACAAAGATCATTTCACGCCAAGGCAACAAATGAATTCACTAATCAGCTGGCAACAGCTTCCGCCTCAGTAAGAAAGAACCACACTTGCAACAACCACAAACAGCTTCAGAAACAACCATGATTTTTGAGTCGCTAAAAAGTCACTGTATAGTGGCTGAGTTGTCATCTCAAAATCAGGGCGACTCGCGACTATTCAGGCAACTTGGGCGACTATACATCGACTTTTGTCGACTATACAGAAAGTCATAGGGCTGGCGACTTGACTTGGCTCGGCGACTCAAAAACCTTGGAAATAACACTAGCACAATCTTGTGTTCTACTACAGAAAAAACTTCCACTTGGTGGTTAAGATTCCAGAATAGTAAAAGTAATCCGTAGCCTACACAACAAGCTAAGGCTGCATCAGGGAAATAGTTTTACCTTTACAATAGTGAGTTCGAACCTACAGGCCAACGCTCCAGCATCGTGCAAAAACAACACGACAATCGGCATGCTTCAGCTTGAGCTACATCGGATTCCAAGGGGGCCTTCATCGATGTACCCACTAGGGTGAGCACCGACCAGGTTGAAGTACCTGATCAGTATGATCTTCCAAATGTGGGCCCAAGCGCTAGAGGTCGCGGCAGATGACCTCGATGCCGAGCTGCACGAAAAAAACGATAGTTTAATCAAATCAGATTTCTTGAAAAGTTGATGGCCAGCTGCGCAAAACAAATTATTGAATGGGGAACAGGAAAAGAAGTTCTTCCAGTCTGGTACTGCCTTTGTTCATCCGTAAGGTTTCACCGAATTTCTCTGGCACTTCCTACTATACTAATTGGTGCAGAATAAGCAATGGCAACAACATAACGCCTATGTGTGTACGTGACATTTCCGATGTATATCAATTTGGCACTCGAGTTTTATCATAGCATTCACCAAAACAATACACAGCATACCAAATCGTCTAGCAGCGGTAAAAAAAAATATTGTAATAACCAAGAGTGAAACTAATGGCAGCTCTGAGCTCTGTCTAGATCTATCAGGCCCAAGCGAAGAGACTTCTGCATTTAAATCAGTTTAATGGCTTTCCAGTAAAACTTAGTGAGCATGCATATTGTTTAGACCCATATCAAATAATGGCAAGAGGTTTTACAAGACACCTCTGGTCAGCTCCAGCTTCACTTCTCCCTGCTGCAGATTCATCAATGGCACTACTTCCACCTCTCCCCCCAACACCATGGCAACCTGCTACTCCAGCGTCCCGGCCGACTACCACTGGCCGAATAATAAGCTCGACTTGTCCATCCATCACCTGCACGACAACAGATGAAGAATGGTTCACCTCCAGGGTACGAGAAACAATTACTCGACACACGGACAAGATTTACTAGGCTACCACAAACACAAACTGCCAATAGAACTAGCTACTATTTCACATGAGCGTGTGGACGGATATGCATATACCAAAGCAAGTCATCTTTCATCTAACTAACAGCCACCTCGAATAACATCCATCCCCAGGGAATGCTTCATGCGTCCAACAATTTACCGCTGCATGCTGCATCCTAAGATTAAACTACATGCACAACTGTTTCAACTATTTACATCCGTACCGCGACTGCAAGTACAGAGAGGGTGTGAACAATTCAGAGAACTTAAGGGCAAAGGCAACAAGCCATGGTAGACTATTATTGTCACCATCAGTACAACCAAATAACAAAAAAAGGACAAATATGAACACCAACACCTACATTTCTAACGATTGCTTAAATGAGTGATTACTTAAATACATGTGTGCCTATGAGGACAAAAATGACACACGGCCTAGAGTAGCACTCATGTTCATGCACAATGTGCTGGTGATTACTTTTTTTGTTCCTTGAAAATGGGCAATCTCTGAATTCCTTAGCTAGATCTAGAAGAATGTCAAATAAATAGAGCCATTCCTCCATAAGCAAGGCTAGACCAAGACCACACACTAACAACTAGTAGCGTTCAGATTCAGAACCAAATAATAGCAAGCTTAGAGCAACAGCTAAAAACCATGAACTATACAGGGGCTTACCAGAAATGATAGAGCATGTACACTACTAGGAAACTAGCTATAGGTGGATGATCATTCTGTGGCGCACCTTTTTGCGGTGCGCCACAGAAGTTTATCAGTGGCGCATCCCCTTTAGTGCGCCACAAATTTCAGTGGCGCATAAAACATAGATGCGCCACTGAATGAGGCATTTCTGTGGCGCATTCAGTCCCATGCGCTACAGAAATATAGTGGGCCCCACCACCAACGTTTGTTTTCGAGGCACACCACACATTTCTGTGGCGCATGGTTCTGACTGCGCCACAGAAACATTCATTTCTGTGGCGCATCTGTACCCATGCGCCACAGAAATATGAGCTTACTGTGGCGCATGGAACTGTGTGCGCCACAGAAATGCTGGTTTCTGTGGCGCATGGGACTGTGTGCGCCACAGAAATGCTGGTTTCTGTGGCGCATGGGACTTTGTGCGCCACAGAAACCTTGATGCGTTCAAACACTTCAGTTCCCGCGCTGGTCTTTGATCACACGGGAAATGAAGAACAAATCTTAATTCATTTTGGGAAGCTGAAACAAAGGGGCGCCGGATTAATTCATTTTTGGAAGTTGAAACAAATCTTAATGAAGAACCCTTTCAACTATCTCTTGCTAGCTATATAAGTGAGCTAATGCATGGTGTCATTTGGCAAATGCACACCATCTCCTCTCTCTAATCTTCTCTAAAATCCTCTCTCGAATCGCTGCCGCGCGCCATGGAGCCACGCGAGGAATACGAGTACAAGGACATCTCCGTCGACATGGACTTCAAGGTCGTGGTCACTCACCGCGCATCAACCATGGAGAGTTGGATCGGCGACGTCAAGAGGCGCTACCTCGACGCCGCACCAATGAAGATCGTGGGCCTCGACTGCGAGTTCACCGACGCCACACCCGAGGAGAGGCAGCGTGCCGCCGTCCTACAACTCTCCGTGGCGACCGACACGTTGGTGTTCCATATTTGCCACGCTGATCGGGTGCCGCAGGCCCTCAAGGATTTCTTGATGGACGAAACCATCAAATTCTGTGGCGCGGCTATCAACAACGATCAGCGTATGCTGGCGCCTTACGGAATTCATATTCCGTCCGCCGTCGACCTCCAGTGGGCCGTTCGCCCTAACCCAACATTCCCTAATCTTCCGAGTCTCTATGCTCTAGCCAATTCTTTTATTGGCACAACGCTTGAGAAGAAGAAGAAGATTAACAAGAAGAAGAAGGAGGACGACAAGGAGGAAGAAAAGGACCTCACATCAGGTTGGGGCAAGTTTCCATTGAGCTTTTATCGCATCAAGTATGCCGCTCTGGACGCTCGCCTAGGCTACGAGATTGCTAGGAAGTGTCTCAATGTGTCGACCTAGATCGTCTCAACAATAATTGTCATATGTGAGACGTTTGATTGAAATGAAAAGTTATGTGATCTTTGGATTTATTTAACCCTTGTTTTCCTTTTATATTGTTAATTATCTCTGGTCCGTGCTAATATTCAGCAATAGCAAGTTTGTGCACGTATCAAAAGTAAATTTTTTTGATTATAAAGTGTTCTACACATTCTAAGGATTTAAATGACTACAAATTTGTTGAATTTGGCCAAGTGGATCAAAAGTTATGGAATTTGAAATATTATGCTTGAATGTGGAAAGTTTTGTCAGATTCAAAAATTTGCAAAAGATAAATGAATTGAATATGTATGAGACATTGTGTGCATTTTTTGAACCAAATTTAACCAAATTAAAAAGTTGAAAAAAAAGTTGAAAAAAAAAGTGAGACAGCCAGGATTCGAACCTGGCTGCCCCACTTTGCGTGTGCCTGTGTGAACCATTGGGCTATGCTGGTGCGGTTGTCACAAAGCAGCTAGCAGCTGTTTTTAACACTTTTAGCCTCAAAATTCTGTGGCGCATCCCACAGTAGATGCGCCACAGAATTATTTCTGTGGCGCATCTACTGGGGGATGCGCCACAGAAATGTGCTTTACCCACTTACAAGTGGGCCCACCCCGCGCTGCCTCTCTCTCTCTTCCCAAATTCGACCACAGAACCGTCCCGCGCGCTCACGCGAAGAACCACCGCCCCCAACTCGCCACCGGCCGCCGTCCGCAACCCCGCCGGCCGCGCCCCGCCGCCGCCGGCCTCGACGCGCCCAGAGCACCTCCACACGCGCCCGTGCTCGACGACCCGCCACGTGCCCGTGCTCGACGTCCCGCCCCGCCACCGACGCGCGGCCTGCGACGCGCCCCGGCCAGGAGCATCTCCACCGCCCCCGCGCCGGCCACCGCCCACCTCACCGCCCTGTGACCCTCCACGAGTCGCGGACTCGCTCCCCTCGCTGAGGTGATGCCCCTCTCTCCCTCCCCTCCCTCTCCTACACCATGGTTGCACCTTAGGTGCTTGATGAAATGACCCACTCAAATCTGCCAAATGTGAACTAATTGCTAGAAGTAATTAGGCTATTGTGTGTGCATGTTGCATGCATATGGTTCATGTTGGTAGAAATTAACAAGTTAGAAGCAAATTAATTTATTCACAAGTTTTGACTTTTTTATGTACTATGCAGTTTGAAGAGGACCTCGACACACGCTGCTGTTTCGGAGCTCGTCGACAAGTGGTGAGAAATTATGGATGTGCTGTGAATGGTGTTGTTGGATATATATGTGTCCACGACCATCGTGTCGTGGTTGTATGTGCTCCGACCATCGTGTCGTGGAGATGCCGGCCGGAGATGTCGGCCGGAGATGTGGACATTTTTGTGAAATGTTTGCAGGTACCCCGAGAGGCCCTTGAGTTTGCCGGAACGTCGATTAACTTCCGTTCCGGCAAATTCGGGTACTCCATATGTCCCTTTTTTAGCAAAGGTCATGCCGAAATTTTTCGTGAATTTTGGCATGACTTTGCTAAAAATAGGACATATGATTTGTGAAATGTCTGCAGGTACCCCGTGAGGCCCTTGAGATTGCCGGAACGTCGATTAACTTCCGTTCCGGCAAATTCGGGTACTCCATATGTCCCTTTTTTAGCAAAGGTCATGCCGAAATTTTTCGTGAATTTTGGCATGACTTTGCTAAAAAAGGGACATATGGGGTATTGCGACTAATGCATGGGCCGGGGTATCTTAGTACTAAATTAAGTGGTTTATTCTTATATTTGTTGTACTAACCTTTTGCCTCTTTTTATTAATGCAGTGCAAACATGTCGGGACCTGGCCCTTCTAAGCACATGAGCGTCGAAGAAGAAGCTAGAGATGCCAACATGCCGTTCTGGCAGATGTCCCAGATGATGGAGGAGGCCGAGGTCGCCACAGCTGCTAGTGGTGGCGACAGTGCCGACGATGAGCAAGAGGAGGCCGAGGTCGCCACAGCTGCTAGTGGTGGCGACAGTGCCACCGATGGAGCTGCTAGTGGCGGCCATGAGGATGACACCACCACCGATGGTGGCGACCACACGGATGGTGGTGGTGGCAGTAACCCGACCGCTCCGAAGCAGAAGAAGCCAAGGAGGGATCGGACACCGCAAGCGCTCGCCAACGTCACGGACGCGTTCACTGAGGTCACGCCAAGTGGCCAACCAGTGGAGCCTAAGCATCTTGCCAAAGGGTACAGCATGCAACTAGGGTGCATCCTTCGTGAAAGCGTGTCGATCAACACGAAGGACCTCAGAAGCACGGAGAATGCGGCTTTGGTCGTACACCTCCTCAGAAGCTTCACCAACGATACACGTTCCCGGAGCCGTTCAACAAAAAGGTGGACAGTTTAGCCATCACGAAGATGAGCACCGCCTTGAGCAGCTGGAAATGCCGGGTGAAGAAGAAGATCGTTAAGGGTCAGAGCTGGGAGGAGATAAGGGTCAAAGAGCCGATGCTCGACCAAGAAGAGTTCGAGGCATTCAAGTTGTCCTTGGAAACCGAGGAGGCTAAGAAATGGACCGCCTGGGGGAAGCAAATGCGGGACCTGAACTTAGGTAACCACCGTTTGGGAAGCGGCGGTTACCGAGGAAAACAGCCCATTTGGGACAAGGAGGATGCCGAGGTTGCAAAGATGGGAAAAGAGAACCCCTGGCACAAATTCACGGACGAGCAGGTTAGGAACTTTGTTCGGTCCCGCTACTATCTGAAGAGGGACGGGGGAATTCGTCACCGACGATGCAGATGTGAGGGATTTCGAGAAATTGCTGGTAAGGAATTTAATTTCCGCGGATATCTCAAAGTCCATTTCGTTGATCTAATTAGATAACGAAGCCATATATTTCTACATGGCTTCACCTAAATTTCCTTTGTCTGCACAGGATACAGAGTTGAAGGCTGACAATGAGGCCGGCCCGTCGTCCCAGGAGTCGACGGAGCCGTGGGACACGACCTTCAACAGGGCGATGAACGTTTACAAGGAAAGGGACAAGTCGGCGCCGCCGACGTCAGCTGGCCGTGTGTCCGGCTTTGGTACGAGCATGAAGTTCCTCCAGTACTACAGCACGGACACCGAGAAGAGAAAGGAGAGGAGGAAGTCGAGCAAGGATAAAGCCGAGGTGGTGGAGCTAAAGAAGAAGGTGGAGTCACTAGAGCAGGAGAAAGTGGACTCCGCCAAGGTGGACCAGTTAGTGGAGGAGAAGCTCCGGGCGATGTTACCCGCTGGGTTGATGGAGGGGTTAGCTGCCTGGAACGCGGCAGGTCGACAGGGGCCGATACACGTGCCCAGCTTCGCCGGCAGCAACTCCAGCCGTAACGTGTCGCCGAACCTGGTGACCCCGCCGCCCAACACCGCGGCGCAGCAGCCGCTCCATTTGGTCCCACCGGCGCCCCCTACCGCGGAAGATACCGAGGCGCTGCCGGTGGCGGCGGTGAATGCACACGACCGGCCGGAGAATGATAGGCCGGCCGTCGGCACCGGCGCCCTTGTCTCGACAATTGCTGAGCTCGACGCCATCACCAAGGTAGCTAATTAGTTAGTCCGCGGCATCTTCTATAACTATGCGCCTTTGATGACTGTAAAAATGTACTCCCTCTGTATCAAAATATAAAACTTTATAGCTAGTTTCTACATGCATGCATCTAGACATGTTTTAGTACAAGGTTCTGCCATGTCTCATGATGCCCAACATGTGTTGACTCCCAGGACATGCCTTGCATACTTCTGCATACGGTGGGGGCCGGCGGTGAGTTGAAGGAAGTCGCAGAGGGCACTCTCATACAACCTTTGACCCGGGATATGCACAACGTCAGAATGAGCGAGGCCGTGATGAAGGTTAGGTTGACTGCGGTAGTGCCCGAGTTTCGTCACATCGACCCCCCCATGCAACCTCCAGGAGCCGATGAACACTTGGTCCTTGGAGAATGCCCCAAGTGGCTCCTCGAATGGCCGAAGACCCAGATTCGTCTTGGGGGGGTCAAGCGCACCACCGGCGCCACCTCGAAGCGTCGGCCCCCGATCGTTCGGCCCTCGACGAGGCCGCCACAAAAACTTGTTGTGAAGGAATCGGCGCCAGAAGCAGCCGTCGCCACCACCCAGAAGGAGACGCCGGTCGTCGCCACCACCCGGAAGGAGCCGCCGGTCGTCGCCGCCACCAACCGACACAAACAACTGTTGGGGACGTCTGAACCGCAACCGTCCAAAGACAAAGCCGTTGCACCTCAAATTGGTGCCAACAACGACGAAGATGACGATAATGTCGACGTCGATGGCTTCATCAACACTGGCGCCACCCAAGATATGTTCATGCCGGATATACATATGGATGACGAACCCTTCCGCGCTCACCGCGCTCTACCTGCTCGTCCCACTACATGCACGCAACGCCTGAACTTCCAGGGTTTATCTCAACAAGACACGCCTCCGGAGGCCGGAATTCAGTCCCAACCGGCTACCGTTTTCAGCCCAGGCACAATCTATAAGTCCGTTAAGGAGGGAGTGCAATCCCCAGAGATGAAGAAGATGCAGCAGCACAGGAAGAGAAGTAAGCCAGGCGCCTCTGCGAGCCAGCCAGCTCCTAAGACTATCCGGGTTCATGAAGACATGGTACCACCCCGTGCGGATGGCTTGACCCGACTTCATGAAGCTGGTAAACCGATACTGCCTCCGGAGCTGCTCCGCCTCGCAAAAGGACCCATGCGCACTTTGCATGATAGTATCTTGATGCTAGAGGGCATGCTTCTTCGAGACGCGAATCCAAGTTACCCGGTGTTCGCGGCCCAGGTGCCAAAGGACTTGGACTTCGTCCATGAAGCCCCGGCGGATCTGTTCTTCATAGCTTTCGAGGACGTCTTCAACCTGTTTCACCCTAGACGGCTGGACTATAACATGGTCCGCCTATACGCGCTCAATATGGCGATGAAGATCAGGAGAGATAATACCTCGTACGTCGCGGTACTGGATCCCTACTACATGCGTGACAACCAGCTGGTGGAAGGATCAAGCACACGGACCATGGCGAAGGAGTACCTCCAGAGGTTCATGCTGACCAACAAGAGGAAGAACACCCTACTTCTGCCTTTCTTTCCCGAGTAAGTACACATCCGCTCGCCGCCATCGTATCTTATACTTTCTTATCGATTTCTTCCATTGCTGATCCTTTCCAACATTCCGTTTCAATTGTGTGTTGACCAGGGACAAGTATTGCATACTCATTGTCCTAAGCCCGAGGTGGTCCATTGCCACTTATTTCGACTCGGGGAGTTTGGATAGGAAGAAAGACTACACCAGAATAAAGGGTGTTCTAGATGAGGCTCTCCAGGACTACGCCCAAAAGGGAGGCCCCTTCGAAAAGAAGGGGGAAAATTTCACAAGTGACAAGAAACACCAGTTCAGGCATGGGACCGAGTTCCAGTGCATCAAGCAGCAGCCTGGCAGCGTGAAGGAGGCCTTCTACGTCCTCCATCACATTAAAGGGTTGGTCCGGGATGCAGAAAAAACGAGGATGCCATCTAGTCTCTTAGAATGGACCAAATCTGCGAGGAATATCACCGATGATGAGCTTAGAGAAGACTTCCATTGCATCCAGATGGAGCTATCGAAAATCATCGTCCAAGAAGTCAGCAGAAATCCGGGGTCCTTCCGCAACACCAGAGGTAGGACGATGTATTATAAAAGAAAGACTTGCCTCACTCGCAACAAGTGCTTCTTTATTTTCTTTATTATAGACCTTATCCACTTCGATGAATAAATCATACTCTATTTATATTACTAACCAATATATATCCCAATCCATCTCCAGGGTTGTGCCAGAGGGACATCGAAGAACACCTAGAGGCTCAGCAGGACACCAGGACGTGGACGACGAAGGAGAGGTGTAAACCGTTCCCGGCGCCGCTCAAGAAGAAGGCTCCATGATCGTGGTCCCGCTATTGCTCACCATCATCGCCGATGTACTCTATTTGATCCTAGTTTAGGCGGTGAACTTCATTTGTAACGTGTGACATGATCGATGAACTTTTGTATCATAACTTGTGTAAATATTCGGCACTTGTCACTATATTTATGTATCTCGGGCTCCAAGTAATGTGTCTGTTTTCATATACCGTGTCAAATATATTATTGTTTCTATTATATCTGTATAAATCCTGTATATATACCTGTATTTGCTGTAATATACCTGTATTTATACAGCAGGCGGCAGCAATTTCAGAATACCTGTAAATTATTCTGTGGCGCATGTATTTTTGTTTCTGTGGCGCATGCATTTCTGTGGCGCACTACCGGGCAATGCGCCACTACAATATTTCTGTGGCGCACCCTGTGCAGTGCGCCACAGAAACCTGTGCTTTCTGTGGCGCATACCTAGGTGCGCCACAGAAAACACATTTTAGTGGCGAGCTAACTGTGGCGCATCCTCCATGCGCCACAGAAAGCATTTTTCGTGCGCCACTAATGGCCTGTTTCCTAGTAGTGGTATTTGGACACTGATACTAGCAGAAACAGAGCAAGTCCTATTGGATGTTGCAGACAAGTGATTAAAGCTATCCAACAGAGCAACTACCACCAATATAACCAATATTTAAAATAAAATAAAAACCTGAATTACCACAAAATGATCACAGCAGCAGTATCCAGAAACACGGTTATTAATTAAGGAAAAAAGGACAAAGACGAACAACAACATCTATGGTTCTTACTGATTGCTTAAATGACTGATTACTTCAGTCAAATGAACAGCAAGTGCATATACTTACATGCGTGTCTCTGAGAACAAAAGGGACACAGTAGCCCAGAGTAGCACTCGAGGTTCATGCAAATGTGCTGGTGGTGATTCTTTGTGTTCCTTTCAAATGGGCATTTTCTGGAACAATGTCACATAAATGGAGCCATGCCTCCCTAGGCAAGGCTAGACCAAGACCACACACTACCAGCTAGTAAATAGTAGCAAGCGTAGAGAAACAGCTCAAACCCATCAACCAACGTGGCTTACCAGAAATGACAGACCATGTATTCTGACACTGATACTAGCAGAAACAGAGCAAGTCCAATTTGGATGTGGCAGACAAGTGATCGAAGCTATCCGACAGAGACACTACCACCAAGATAACCAATATTTAAATTAAAGAAAATCTGATTTTACCACAAAATGATCACAGCGGCCCTATGCATGCAGCAATTATAAGCCAGAAACACGGTTATTAATTATTTTCAAGACAAGATTGTCTACCAATCTTCATTTATTCATATCCGAGCATCATAATTTAACCAAACATGCATGAAAATATGTACAGCACCAAACAGAGATCAGCATCATCGATAGATCGATCAAAAATATTAAATGGGAAATTCGACAAGGCTCACCACAAAGGCGAAGCACAAAATCCCCACCGCTCGAAGGCAGTGTTACCACATAGAATGTAGAAGAGGAATAAGGGAACCCAATGAGCTCACCAGAGGTGTAGACGAGGCCAACATCACCACCACTACGGCTGGCCAAGGAGTTAGTCGGAGACGGGGGCTAGCCAAGCCTACCAGCGCACATGAGGCATAGAAGACCACGGCTAGACATGCACTGTTGACACCAATATGCTTAGAACCTGAAAATACACATGTTTAATCACTAACAAACCAATGTAACAATGTATACATCTACTGCCTATGCACACCTCAAATTTTATTGAGTGAATGATTTCCATCTTCCATACATGCGTACTTTCTCCACTGCTAGCACATTCAACAGGAAAAAGAACCAAAATTTAGCAAAAGTACATGGAGGCGAACTTCCTACGAATTTGATTTTTGAGAATCAAGAAACTCATGGAACAAGAAACTTAGAAACTGAATTAAGGATTGGCTGCCGATTCCATTACATGGCATGATTTGTTGTGCTAAAAACAGTACATGCAAATAATTTCAGAAGTTCCTTAAAGGTAAAAAGTTCATTGCTAACTCCCAAATCAAAATTGCCACAAGTGAGTAACAGCATGCATTTGGGACACTGATACTAGCAGAAACGGAGCAAGTCCTAATGGATGTCAACAGGTGATCGACGGCATCTGACAGAGCAACCACCACCAAGTTAACCGACATTTTAAACTATCAAACAATGATAACAGAAGGCCTATGCATCCAGCAAATATAATCCTAAACTTACAAGTGGCAAAAGCCAGCTATCGATTATTTCCAAGACAAGATAAATTGCCACTCTTCATTCATTCATAACCCAACAACACACTTTAACCAAACATGCTTGGCAACATATACTGAACCAAACAGGGATTGGCCTCACCAATATATCGATCAGACCTGCTAAATGGGACATTCAACATGGCACCCCAGGAAGGGGGAGAACAGAATTGCAACAGCTCGATGGCCGTGGAACCACGCAGAACGTAGAAGAGTAAGAAGGGAACCCGAGGAGCTAACCGGAGCAGAGTGTAGCCAGGCCCAAACATCACCACCGCCACGGTTGCGGCACAACGGCGCGAGCCGAGGAGGTAGTTGAAGCCACGGCCAGCCGAACCTACCACGCGGGAGGCCACGGCCAGCCCAGTAGCATCCCCACGGAGCCGCAACAGCCAGGTCATGCCTGACCGAATCACCAACGGCCACTGCTCTACACAAGAAGAATATAAGAAACTGTCAATTCTGCTTGTAAGAATAAAATACAAGGAAAAGTTACCGCCCAGTAGTACAAAAGACAAGCTTCACCACGACAACACTTGTATGTCTAAAAAAGAACTGTTGAACACTCGAATATTTGACCATAATAAGAATATAGATTCACACAAGGAGAACAAAGTCTTCCATAGCATAGTTCTTTTCTAAAGCAAATTTTCATGTCATGGTAATTGGTAAAAATTCAATATAAAGGAAATGGGGTGAACCAGAAAGCTTGTGTTTTTAACTCCCATTGGCCTCAAATTATGTAAATGTTAATGCCTCTATGGCATTGTAAGTTTACATTTTTTATAAATAGGATGTTAAATCGCAGTGTGCCACGTTTAAACTCTCATCATGCAAGCATAGAATGTGAAAGAAAGGTATTTGAGATGTGAGCTAGGTACTAGCACCAAAACAGAACAACGTTCCAGCACAGCTCACGGTTGTCACGGCACGACGATACAACATAAAAATGAACATCCCCATCTATCTATGTCAGATAAAAAGGAGGCACTATTGGGTGCTGAACTGCCGATGTTGACGAGCTCTGATTAGACTTGGATGGGGGTCGCACTAGATGTACAAAGTATCAATTTCACAGCTCACAAAGGCCATATATACAAGGCAGCCA
Organism: Poa pratensis; assembly: GCA_947311845.1. Lineage (NCBI taxonomy): Eukaryota > Viridiplantae > Streptophyta > Magnoliopsida > Poales > Poaceae > Poa > Poa pratensis. Next base: position 1,511,334 of record CAMZMU010000101.1, read on the forward strand.
CTGGTGGTGTAGGTATGTAATTTCAGGACAAGTGCGTGTGCAGAGTAAGTACATGTATCCAAACTTGTCTCAGGACACAGGATATCCATAGCACTACCCTATTCCTTGCAATTGGCAACAACATACAAAACAACAAACCAGCAGGGTTGGATACCTCGATAAACACCGTAGGTGCTGTCCAGCATGTCCGTCCCTAGGTGCAGGAAGCAGCATCCGCCCACAGGTCGTCCATGAGCAACAGGCATGATAACCCTCCCTAGAAAATCAGATATGTAAGTGCAAAATATAGAGGAGTAGAGTGGATAGCAATGGAAACAAAGAAGGAAAAGATGGCGAGCTTCTCAACGCCGGCCTGGATAGAGAGTATCTTGCCCTACTAGTGATCTTATACAGAGTAGCTTGCTTAGTTTTTCATCTTACAAAAGCTTTCACGACTCAGGAAAAAAGCCGGCCAACAATGGCACAGAAACAAGACAACAATCTCAAATACATATCTCGATCTAGTCAGAACTAGGTATTGCTAGCAGAAAATTTAGTGTCAGCCAGAATACTAGGAAAATTGCATGAGGTGCACAATGCATGCACTTAATGTCATTCATGTGTCTAACAACTCATTCATGTAATATTACTAATCACGCAAAAACAATCCCAGTAGCATTTTGATGTGAAAGGCCTCATAGCAGCACAAGTGCTCTAGCTAGGCATATGCAAAGTAGAGGATACATATGCAGATTCAAGGGCTTATTGTTCTGTTGTGTAGAGCAACATGTATCGACCCATACTCGCGCCTCAAGACACAGAATTTTCCAAGCAAAATCATTGGACCTATTCCTGGCAAGTGGGAAGAACATACATGATGCACAATACTATCAAAACGTACTGAATTATTGCATATTAAGGCCAAGGATGAAATATAAACATGTGACCATAACAGTACTAAATTGCATTCCACGTTTCTACTTGATTTGTTGGGTTCACATGCATAATAAAATTCTTCTCCAAAGTGAAGAAACTGATACGGAAGATGCCATAGGAAACTTTATGCTGATACCTTGGGATAGTAAGAAGGAAGGAGATGAAGCTTTGACAATATCCACTCTTTGATATCATATCCACTTCATGACCAAACTAACCACTTGTACGTATAACATCCTCAACATGAATGAACTTTTGATACCACTGCAATTAAAGAGTGTCATGAAAATGACCCATTTGCATGTAGAGGAAGCACGGCAAGTCAGAAACCATCTACTCGGTTCTGTATAAGTTTCTTACCTAAAGTATGTTTGCAATTTCTCCTGGTTTTGTCATATCCTTTCTTGTTCAATACCAACACGCAACAATTACACATAGTCTGCATTACCAACAGCACTCTGAACTTTCTTCATAATCATCGAGACCAGCTTAGGCATCTCATAAAGTATTATCTGGAAACCAGTAAATAATAACTCAGATTAGCAGTGAGAAATCATCATCTGTGAGTCAAGAACGAGGATATATTAATTGACACAATATCGAGTTGAATTCCCCAAGTGCTTTATTAGAGACTTGAGGGTTATACCTGGTATTGATCTGGTTCGAAACATATGCGAATGATGCGATGAAGTGCAGTTCGATGTAAAGCTTGTGACCAACAATTTGGTTTACAAGGGTGCTCTTGCCGACATTCGGATTCCCCCAGTACAGCAGCAACATAACCTGTAGAATCACAGTGTTATAACATGAGAATTATCAATCGTTGAGACAATAAATAGTTTCGTTTAGAAACTCCAAACAAGCGAGCTGTTTTCTCTCAGGATCCTTTTAAGAATGTCTTGCTAGAGGCACTTTCTTTGTGTGTGAAATAATAACAGTAAAATCCACAAAATCCAGATTATTATTACTTTTACTGAAGCAAATACGGTACTGGCTGCAGTTGACACATCATGATGAATGGTAAAACACTGAACTCCAACAGGAGTGCATGCCGAAACAGCAGCAGCAGGGGGGTGGACAGAGTAAGAGGTTATATACCTCACGTGCGCCGTACTTGATGACTCGAATGAAGTCCCCCTAGCTGGTTGAGGAGCAGGATCCTCTCCCTCTGGCGACATTAGCGGATGGGCGAGCAAACGCCACCTAGGAGATCCCTTGAGTTATATCAAAACACTGAAGCAGCCTACAAAGTCGAGGGAAATCGGTGAGTATTTCCGCAAGTAGACATGAGATCGGAGGCAATCTGTAGGTTAGGTAGAAACAACATGGATATGTAGCATCAGGACATGATCTACTCCAAACCACTACGTGCTTTACAAAAAAAATGTATGTCTCACGAACAATTAGAGCTCTGAATGTCTGATTGATCCAATAGGTGACTAAGAGGAGGTAATCAGCACATGACATGCATACTAGAACTGACAGATTTATACCTCTCCCTGTGGTATGCTCAAGATGACATTTTGTTTTAATACAAATGTACAAAAACAACTCATGCTATTATCAATCACACTTTGAAGGTGCTCACTGGTAAAGCTGCAAGTGTCCGGTAATCTTACTTTGAAGCTCCCAGCTGCTCCAATAGATGACGGGCTATTGAGCTCCTCGCATAGCCAGCAGCAGAACTCTGAACCTGTGGGGAACGTAGGTGCATATATAACTCCGAATACTCGGCAAACACGAGAACTCTGAAGCTGTAGATTGATGGAACAGAAGACACACCACAAAATCTTACATGGATTGGACTCTGTCAGCAGCAACGCCCTCCAATTGAGGGGGTCCGGGCTTGGCATGCAGTCTGAAAAATTCAAAAAAGAGGAAAACTGTCATCCTGTAGATCGATGGAAGGGGAGAGACCAAGAAATGCACATCTGAATCCTAGAGAGAGGAAAAAGCAGTACCTTGTAGGGAAACGTCGTGAAGCCACGGTTAGGGGTCAGATCGGCCGGCTGCAGGTGCACCGGGCGAACACCAGCGGCGGCAAGCGCCGAGGCGGGTCTACGGCCACCGCACGGCGTCGTGTTGCAGCGAAGCGGCAGGGATCTGTGGCGGCGCCGACCGGCCGAAAACTTGGGCGGCTAGGGTTTGTCGTGGGGCGGCGCACGGGAAGCTCCACGCCGTGGAACCGAGAGAGGAGGAGGAGGCGGTGTCGTGGCGGTGGTCGGCGGCGCAACGAATCGCCGGAGCCGGCCGGGATCGACCGGTGACGGGAGGCGGCGGAGAGAAGGTTGGGATCGACCGATGACGGAGGCGGCCGCTCGTATGAATGAAGAAAGAAAGAATGCGACTAGAATGATTTGTTCTGTTTGCTTCCATTTTTTTTGCCTAAAATCTCGCACAGCGTCGTTTCAGCCCGATACCAAATCTTTGGCGGTGCTTTCAAATCTTTTCATCCCGAATTTTCGTTTGGCGCCCAAAACTCGTGTCCACGAATCAAACTGTCACGTACTCGCAACTCCATGCATTGTTGGCCCGTGAGATCCTTTCGGTAGAGAGAGAGAGGGGAGTGTGTGCCAAAGAAAAACAATGGTTTGCCTCAATTTTCCCTTTTTCTATTCATAGGGTATTTAAAGGGGTAAACACTATTCCTAGAAATATCTGGCTAGATATTTCCAGCCAGCGTGGCGAACCTATCCACACAGGGACAGATGTCAGCCACTGCGCGCGGGCCACACAGGTGTCCAGGACACCTGTGCTCTGGAACCTTCTAGCGGATTCCAGACCGCCAACACCCGCGCTGACGTGTCCACGAGCCAGAGTCGACAGGCCGACTCCGTCACTCGACACTACCTCGGGTAGGAGTCGAGAGTTCGACTCCACGTACCCGGAAACTACCTCCAGTCAGAACAACCTCCGACTGGGCTACTCACTCGAATCCTCCTGACTCGAACATTCGAGTGACAACCTTGTCGACTCCTCACACCCGAAGGACCTTGTCGACTGGACACACAAGCCTATTTCCAACAATCACTCCCTAGGCTTGAGTTCCGGAGACACCTCCACCATGCCGATCCTTGTCCGCAGCTCCGCCAGGCGGACTCGACCAAGTGGCTTGGTCAGCATGTCTGCGAGTTGGTGTTCGGTGGGCACGAACTCCAGCTCGACTTTCTTCGCCTCCACGCAGTCTCGAATGAAGTGATACTTCAAGTCGATGTGCTTTGATCGCTCGTGGAAGACGGGATTCTTGGCGAGCGCGATAGCCGACTTGTTGTCGACCTTGAGCACCACGTGCTCAGCTTCGCCGTTGCTGAACTCGGACAGCAACCGAGCCAGCCAGATCCCCTGGCAAGTAGCTGTGGCAGCCGCCACATACTCTGACTCGCAGCTCGAAAGAGCCACGACCTTCTGCTTGAGTGACTGCCAGGTCACTGGGCTGCACCCGAGGAAGTACAGGGTGCCCGACGTACTCTTGCGCGAGTCGACGTCGCCCGCCAGGTCGCTGTCGCTGTAGCCGACCAGGCGCGGTGCACCTTCACTCCTCCCATACCTACACCCGAGTCGTTGCGACCCGGCGATGTAGCATAGGATGTGCTTCACAGCCGCGAGGTGCTCCAGAGTTGGAGCTTCCATGAACCTTGATACGAACCCGACTGCGAAGGTCAGGTCCGGCCTGTGTGCACCAAGTACCTGAGGCTCCCGACGATGCTGCGATACTCGGTCGCATCTGTCGCGGGTGCCGTGCTGCACTTGGACAGCTTGAAGCGCGGTTCCATGGGTGCGTGGACGGGGTTGCACCCGCCCATCCCCGCCTTCTCGAGCAGCTTCAGGGCATAGGCACCCTGCGAGATATCGATCCCGCTGGGTCCTTGTCGAACCTCGATGCCAAGGTAGTAGCTTAGCAACCCGAGATCGGACATCTGGAACAGGCTCCGCATCTCCAGCTTGAATCTGTCGATGTCGCTGGAATCCGAGCCCGTGATCACCAAGTCGTCGACGTAGACACCGACTAAGAGCCGGCTCGGAGTCGCTCCTCGCGCGTACATGCCATGCTCTGACTCGCATCTTGCGAATCCGAGCTTGACGAGGCATGCATCGAGCTTGGTGTTCCATGCCCTTGGCGCCTGCTTGAGGCCGTAGAGCGCCTTGCTGAGTCGAAGCACCAGGTGCTCCTTCCCCTTTGCAGCGAAGCCGGTTGGCTGCTGCACATACACCTCCTCCTCCAACTCGCCGTTGAGGAAGGCTGACTTGACGTCCATGTGGTGGACGTCCCACCCCGCACTCGCCGCTACGGCTAGAAGTAGCCTGACGGACTCGAGACGGGCCACGGGTGCGAAAACCTCGTCGTAGTCGACCCCGTGCCGCTGCACGTAGCCCTTCGCCACCAGGCGAGCCTTGTGCTTAAGGACTGCGCCATGCGCATCCTTCTTCACCTTGTACACCCACTTCAGGCCGATCGCGCGGTGACCTGGTGGTAAGGTGGCCAGCCTCCAAGTCGAATTGGACTCGATGGCCTCCAGCTCCTCTTGCATCGCCTGCCTCCAGCTGGCATGCACCTTCGCCTCATCGAATGAGCCTGGCTCTTCGGAGGCGAGATAGTGGAGCTCCTCGTCCGGCTCAAGGGCCGAACCCACTTCGAGCACGTTCTGCAAAGTGCGGAACCGGTGGTCGAAGCTGATGTCGTCTTTTCCATCGAGCATACCTGAGTACCTCGAGGGTGGCGTGACGAACTCGACGCCTGACAGCCGGAGTCGAAATCTCGGCTGTCGGGTGCTCCGGTGTTGTTGGAGAACCAGCTGGGGATGCACTCCCCACTCCAGGAGTTGGCGAGTTTGGAGTCGGCGAGTCGGGTGCTGGACCCGCACTCCCGTCACTCGAAGTTGGTTGCGGCTCGAACACCATGTGCTCGACCGCGAATGTGTCGACTCCGAAGGTGTTCACCGGAGTGTCCGGCGAACTCCAGTCCCAGCTTGCGTTCTCGTCGAACACGGCATCTCGCGTGATGGTCACGCGGTTAGTCACCGGGTCATAGGCCCGATAACCCTTCGTCCCAGGTTGGTACCCGACGAAGATCATCGGCCTGCTCCGGTCGTCGAGCTTCTTCAGCCCGGGGCGCGTCTCTCTGACATGCACCACGCACCCGAACGTGCGCATGAAGCTCACATTCGGCTTGCGGCCATGCCAGGACTCGAACGGCGTCATGCCGTCCACGCTCTTGGTTGGCGACCTGTTCAAGATGAACACGGCCGTCGTCACTGCCTCACCCCAGAATTCTCCGGGTACCTTCTTGGCCTTCAGCAGACTGCGGGCCATGCCCACAATCGTCTGGTTGCGTCGCTCCACGACGCCATTCTGCTGCGGGGAGTACGGAGCCGTCAGGTGACGCTCCATCCCGAGCTCAGCGCAGTATGCTGTGAAGGACCCGGAGGTGAACTCGCCTCCGCGATCCGTGCGCAGCGTGCGCAGCTTGCAGCCTGTTTCTGCTTCGGCTCCCGCCTGGAGTCGAATGATGGCGGCTGCGGCCTCGTCCTTCGTCGAGAGAAGGGCGAGCCACATGTACCGCGACAGGTCGTCCACCAGCAGGAGGAAGTACCTCTTCCCACTCGGTGTGGCCGGGGTGATCGGCCCGCAGAGGTCGCCATGGACCAACTCGAGTCGCTCCTTCGCCCGGAACTTCGCTTGCTTTGCGAATGGGGCTCGCCTCTGCTTCCCTGCTAGGCAGGCGTCGCAGAGCTGGTTCACGTGCTCCACCAGAGGGAGGCCACGCACCATCTCGCCCTTCGCCAGTCGGCGCAAGCTGTCGAAGTTGAGGTGCCCGAACCGCGCATGCCAAGTCCACGCCGGGTCGTCGCCAGTGCCCACGACTAGGCACACTGGCTGCGCGACTTGCGCGTGCAGCTTGTACATCCGGTTCGGCTCTCGCCTGACCTTGATCAGGAGCTGCCGCTCCCTATCACGCACTCGAAGGATCCCATCCTCGATCAGCACCTGGCAGCCGTTCTCGTCGAACTGGCCCAGGCTGATGATCTGCGTGTTCAGCCGGGGTATGTAGTACACCCCGGTGACGGCCCGATGCTCGCCTGACTTGCAGACGAAGAGCACCGTCCCTTGCCCGCAGATTTCGACTCGCGAGCCATCACCGAACTTACAGTTCCAATGATGCTTGCGTCGAGTTCTGCGAACGCGGCGCGGTCACCAGTCATGTGGTTGGTGGCGCCCGAGTCGAGGTACCAGACGCCCTTCTTGGCGTCCCCCTCTTGCGCCAGGTTCACCTGCGCCTTCTCCTCTAGCATGAGGAGGACCGGCTCCTTGCGAGTCGGGTCAGCCAGCTCCTTGCGAGCTGGCGCAGTCGAGTGCTCTCCACTCGACGAGGATGTCGGGTGCTCTCCACCCGACGAGGTTGTCGAGTCCTTGCGACCCGACACTCCCGGCTGCTGGAGCCGGGTGGCCAACTCCTCCCGAGTTGCCATGGTCAGCTCCTCCTGAGCCAACGCAGTCGAGTGCTCTCCACTCGACGAGGCTGTCGAGTCCTCCTGACTCGACACTCCCGGCTGCTGGGGCCGGTGGCCATCTCCTCCCGAGTCGCCGAGCCCAGCTCCTCCCGAGCTGGGGCAGTCGAGTGCTTGCCACTCGACGATCTTGCCGAGTCCTCCTGACTCGACGATGCTGTCGACTCCTCCCGAGTCGACATGTCCCACTCCGCGATCCACTGGATCGGCGCGAGTTCCTCCGGAGGAGTCGACGATCCCTCGACTCTGCCACCGGTCGAGTCGCTGACTCTGCCACCGGTCGAGACAAGGGTGCCGCCTCCGAGGTGCTCGACTCCGCCTGGCGAGTCGAAGCAGGGAGCTGGGGGGCAGTCGCGATGGTGCAGGTCTCCATCATGAGGAGTGCGCTGTCATCTTCATCGTCTCCGCCACGGACGAGGTGTGCTTCCGCACCCTCTGCGCGCATGAGGTGTGCTTCCTCGCGCTTCTTCTTGCGGCAGTCCCGCACCCAATGGCCGGCGACTCCGCAGTACCTGCACGTGTCTTTCGACGTGCCAGGGTTCCCAGCTCCACGAGCTGAGTTGCCTCTACCGCGACCGCGCGGCTTGCCGCCGCCGCGTCCGGTATGGCTGGAGGATCCACCTCCATCTTGCAGGCGCATCCGAGAAAACCACTCCTCCTCCGTGAGGAGTAGTTTCCCAGCCTGCTTGGCCTCCGGCTTCTCCGCCTCATGTCGCTCCTCAGCCATTTTGAGGCGGCCGATGAGCTCCTCCATGGGGAGCTTGTCGAGGTCGAGCAGGGTCTCGATGAGCATGCCATCTGCGAGAACCTCGTGGGAACGACCGAGAGAAACTTACGGATTGTGTCTGGCTCGGTGAGGGTGACGCCGAGCACCCCAAGCTGCGACACGAGTGACGACATCCGCATGGCGAAGTCGTCGATGTTCTCGCCGTCGCCGAACTTGATGGCCTCGTACTGCTTCTTGAGCGCAGTCGCCTTCGCCTCCCGGACACGGGTATCTCCGACCCGCATCGTCTTGATCGCCTCCCACGCCTCCTTGGCCGTCTTCTTCGACGCCAGTGTGGAGATCATCTCCGGCGGAACGGCGAGCAGCACGTACTCCAGTGCTGCCCGGTCCGTCTCGCGCTCCTCCGTGCCATCGTGCACGGCGGACCAAACACGGCGTGCCTCAAGCTTCACTTGCATGAGCACGCCCAGTCCGCGTAGTTTGACCGCGTGAGCAGCGGCCACGAACTACCGGCCTCCCGCACAACACGCTGGACTGCCAGCGTGCTCGCGGCCTCCTTCACCTCCGCCGGCAAGAGCGCCTTTCCCGTCGCCCATCTCCGGTGAGGTCTCTCAAGAACTCAGGCTCTGATACCAATTGTTGCCCGTGAGATCCTTTCGGTAGAGAGAGAGAGAGAGGGGAGTGTGTGCCAAAGAAATGGTTTGCCTCAATTTTCCATTTTTCTATTCATAGGGTATTTATAGGGTAAACACTATTCCTACAAATATCTGGCTAGATATTTCCAGCCAGCGTGGCGAACCTATCCACACAGGGACAGATGTCACCACTGCGCGCGGGCCACACAGGTGTCCAGGACACCTGTGCTCTGGAACCTCTAGCGGATTCCAGACCGCCAACACCCGCGCTGACGTGTCCACGAGCCAGAGTCGACAGGCCGACTCCGTCACTCGACACTACCTCGGGTAGGAGTCGAGAGTTCGACTCCACGTACCCGGAAACTACCTCCAGTCAGAACAACCTCCGACTGGGCTACTCACTCGAATCCTCCTGACTCGAACATTCGAGTGACAACCTTGTCGACTCCTCACACCCGAAGGACCTTGTCGACTGGACACACAAGCCTATTTCCAACATGCATGCCCTAGGTCGCGATCAACTCTGCATAATTGTCACCCCTAGGTTAGGAACCGACTAAATTCACGACAGAATGAAGTCGACCTTTTTGTGTGCCGATTTCGTCCATGACTTGGACGACGACCTTGCTCGCATCGCGGCTTGGTGGCTAGAGCCTCCTCGACGGCGTACACCTTCCAATCGGTGCACGCGCAGGCGATATGCGCCACCTCTCTAGTCAACGAGGCTAGTACCTGCCGCCGAGGAGAGGAGCGGCGGTGGTGACCTGTCGGTGATGAGAGTTATTGTGTCGATTGAATCATGATAGAGCGAGTAATGTGAAGGGAGGAGGCCACCGGTGGGAGATTAACCCTAACTCTAACGGGCTTCGACCCAATAACGGACGTCGTGGACCAGTAAATCCACATAGCTAGATTTTCCTATTATTGAATAGGTTTTCCCTCCAAATGTGCAATAAGACACCTAGAAAAATTTCCTAAATAAATTTCTTCAAACCAGTCAAACAATTTTCACATGTAGTTACATAATAGGTAAAACTAACCAAAGTAGTTTGAGATGTAAGATATCGTAGAGCGAACCATGTGAGATATCTTAATTAGAAATGGCAACCCATACTAGGTACTACAAGTAGCGAAGTGGCTCATGACGAGTTGTGGACCCCATATCCGATACATCTTGCTGCTAGCTAGCTATACCGGTAGCGACTAGACAAACACTAAGCTCGGTCCCTGGGGTGGGTGGCATGCCTCCACAACCACAACACGCCATCACTCATGGACTTGTTTTTTGAGGTGGGATAAAAACACATGTTTGAGACTAGTTTGTCGCCTTTCCGAGGTAAACCTGTCTTGGATGTTTTCATAACCGTAACGGCTGAAAAAAACAAAAATATATTCTACATGTTAAAAAATCACTAACGTTTACAAACTAGATAGTCCATATTTTCTTTCAAGTTATACTCACTGGATTTTTTTGTGACAAGAAAAAACACCAAATAGTGATTTTCCATGACCCCTACCGCTAAACTACGTCATTAATCTGGAAGCATATCTCACCGCCGCCCCCGACCTTGCCCCAGAAGCCCGTACAAAACATTCTGAACTTGACCAGCCTCAGCAGAAAATAAAGGTAGAGCTTTAGTTGTTAGATAACCACGACATGGCATCGCTCCTGGACTTGTTTAAAAGATGATGTTTGAGAATATTTTTACACTCTTCCATGAAGGTTTAGAATGGCCCATCACGGATATCTTCAATAGGGTGATAAAAAAGGGGGACAATTTAAGCATGTTAAAAAATGTTATTTTATGCTTACAAACTAGATAATGTATATTTGCTATGTGTTCTAGTCGTCGAATTTGTTCATTCGCCAATGGGGACAAGACGCCAAAATTGTGATTTTCCATGACCTCTCAACAACCGTGTATTGAGGGGGGCGGGGGGGGGGGGGGGGGATCACCGGACATGGACATATCCGAAATCAATATGCTATAACCATGTTAGGCTGTTTTAGAATAAAAGTCCATCTCAGATGCCTTCATGTCCCCGGTGGCCAAAAATTGTTTTATGAATCCATCACCAGAAGCATAAAAACCCTTCACGAAACGAGTTACCAACCTACGAAGTTCTATGGCTTTTAGGTCAAACGAGCTAGGTAATGAGCAAATGAATGGCATAGTTTGCTGGAACGAGCCCACATTGCGCACAGGCGTGTGCCTTGTAATGGCTAACACGTTTGGTCTTGTGACTTTTCATCTTCGTTGCACAAAAACTACATTTTCCAGTTTCTGCGTGTCAAAATCGGGTTTTTTTGTGAAGCTGTTTTAGAGGCATCATTTGTTCTAGTACAACCCCTGTGCACAAAAATACTAGACCACTCCAAGATTACATTTCTCATACCCGCTGTCGCAGGAAACATTTTGGTAATTTCTGAGAATTTATACGGCTTCCCGCCGATTCCGCTGGAATTGGCCCGGATTTGAACTAAGTGTTCACTTTATCTTCTTCCAGATTTTTTGGGGAAATTATTTTTAGGTATGGAACGTATCATTATGCATGGTTCTCTTTAAATTTCGCGAGTTTCCGAACCGGTGCCCCCGGTGCCTGTTCTGGTGAAACGACATTTCATGTGGGTCCCGTTTTGAGCACAACTCGATAAAAAATCAGAAAAATGGGAAACCTTCCCGAGTTTTCATTTTATGTCACGTACTTGCGAGAGAATAAATTCAAACTTGAAATATGATAGGAATTATGTAAAACCTTCACGAAATGAGCTACCACCTATAGAGTTTTAAGTCTTTTAGGTCAAACGAGCTAGGTAATGAGAAATGTGTGGCATAGTTTGTCAGAACGAGCCCACATTTGGCACAGGCGTGTCTCTTGGAACGGCTAACAAGTTTAGTTTTCTGAGTTTTCGTCCTTGTTGCAAGAAAAATGCATTTTCCATTTTTAAAGTGTCACAATCGTGTTTTTTCGTGAAGCAGTTTTAGAGGCATCAAATATTCTACTACAAACCCTGTGCACAAAAATACTAGACCGCTACAATACTGCGTTTCTCATACCCGCCATCGCATGAAACATTTCGGGAATTTCAGAGAATTTATATGGTTTCCTGCTGATTTCGCTGGAATCAACCCGGATTTTAACTAAGCATCCACTTTATCTTGTTCCAGATTTTTTGGGAAAATCATTTTTAGTTCCATACCGTGCGGTTCTCTTTCTATTTCACGAGCTTCCGAATCGGTGCCCCGCGACGTCCGTTCTGGCGAAACAACATGTCTTTGCCTAGTGTCCTGATTTGACAATAGGCAAAGAGATCCTTTGCCGAGTACACTATACAAAAGGCACTACACAAAGAGATTCTTTGTCGGGTACCTTTAAAGAGAGCACACCTCAAAGAGTTATGCACTCAACACAAATCGGCTGAGAAAACTGTCGCAATTCTTTTTTTTTTGTTGGTCGAAAAAATATTCTTTGCTGGGTGCCTAATCTTCAATACTCGGCAAAGTCTGACGCCGTCGGGCCAACCACCAAGCGCGCGGGGGAAAGGCCACGTGGCATGGCAAGTAACTTTGCCAATTGTCGTATGGAGACACTCGGCACAGATGTTTTGTTTCAATGCCGAGTGTCTTTTTGAGGGTTTACCGTGCCTGTTTTATTTACAGAGTGGCCGTACTCAACAACCTTTTCTTTGCCGGGTACCTCAGTTTTGCACTCGCAAAGTGATTGTGCCTGATATTTAGCACCCGGCAAAGATTTCTGTACACGGCAAAGATCCGTTTTCATGTAGTGTCTAACTGCACACAAACACGAGCTAGACAAGGAGATTTGCTGGAAAATATTTTAACCATAGATCACTCAATAGTGCAGTAGCATAATTACCTAGCTGCTTTGTAGACGCATGTATGAACCATCGATCAGCCATGCACGAGTTATATTATAGTACAAGCGTACCTAGCTAGAGTCAGTACACTAGCCTAGCAGTGAAGAAATGGAAGGGCTACGTACGTGGTTATGCATGGAAGGGCTGGCCAGTGGCCAGGTCAGTTTGCTACTCGAAGGGTCAAGAGGCAAAGGCCATTTCGGCCGCTGGCGGCGGGTGTTACTTCGGCCCGACCATCAACTCCTATAAAATCAATCATCACGTAATTAATGCAGGAGACAGCTGTCGCGCGCCCTGCCTGCATGCTCATATATTATGTGCAATAAATCCAAGTTCCACAGATGATAAATTAGAAGTGAACACTCTTAGTGGGACAGTATTGCTCTAGAAAAATGTAATGCTACAGAAAATAAGATAATAAAAAGGAAAATTTGGTCTCTGGATTACTATGCTTGTGTGACTTTAACTTTCATATATGAAAGTTTCCATACTAAATCTTGAACTATGTAAAAACATAGAATCATGGTCACCATTGCAGACGACGTTGATTAGTAGGTGTCGTGTTGTTTTTCCGCCCTTCACAATCGTCACTGATGAAGGTCATAGGAAAATAATTAAATAAAACCAGGATTCAGAAAATTAGAGTTAGGTCCAAGATAGCTACATGATCTATGCCCTAAACCCCCATGGCAGTTGCACCTAAAATCGATTTATGCGCCTACTATGAAAGCTTCTGCTTTATATCTTGAACTTTGTAAAATTGTTTAATCATAATGGTCACTGTTGGGATGTCGGTGAGTCACTGTTGTCTTGTTCGCCACCCTTGACAATTGTCGCTATTGTAGCCGCTACCCTCCATTTCATCGTCACATATTATTATGGTTGCTAGTTCATGCTATGGGGATAGTTATTATCTATCATTTCTTATGTCATCACATTCGTTCGTTATTTTATGCTAGTATAAACATCAATATGGAACAAAACAAAACACAAGGACAACCATATGACTAAGGACTAACTTTGCCCTACTTGAACACAACAAGGATGAGAAGATCCCCACCAGGCACATATTGCCCAAGTTGAGCACATAGTAACACTAGACTCGCCATCTCGATGATGTAAACCCTAGGGCAAATGGATGCTTGAAACTTTGTAGGAGCTCAATATTTTTAGGTATCATGGTCGTGGCAATCGTGACTTCTCTTGCCACCACCTTCAAACGATAGAAAATGCAATGCTCATGTATTTATAGGCAATGAATCCAAGTTCCATATCATGATAAATTAGAAGCAAACACTCTTTTTCAAATAATATTGCTCTAAAAACATATGGAATGCTATAGCAATTAAGATAATACAAAATAAAATTTGAACCATGAACTACTATGTGTGGTCTAACTAGAACCCTTGTTCAAGATATCTTTTGATATTCCGATAAATCAGCCGATATATCGCTTCTTGGTGTCTGATCGATAAGATATATCAGCCGATATACCGATAAATTGGCCGATATGCTGATAAACCGGCCGATTTATCCTTATCTTGGGTTGACCGATAAGTTCCCGATAAGCGATATCCCCAACTTTGATTTTAACTTTGGAACATGAAAGTTTCCATATCAAAATTTTGAAACATATCAAAATTTTGAACATGGTCACCTTTGGAGAGGACATCGGTGAGTCAGTGTTGTTTTGTTCGGTGCGCCCTCGATAATGGTTGCCGCCGGAGCTAGCTACCACCCACCATTCTCATCATGCCTAGACTTGCGGGGGAGGTTGGCATCACCCTTATCCTATTACAAGTGACGAGCTACCATAATAAGTGCTAGTGTCGATTTGAAATATTAATCCTTTTTTCGAATTGAGGGGCTCAGGCACCCGATTTCGCTAAGCCAGCATTAGCATCAACAATAAAATCACACACAAAAGTATTACGTACGACAAAGGCAGCACGGCCAAGCTCGGTGACCATCGAATTTCTATCGATCTATGCTATATATCTAGTAGCAAGATCAATATACAAGATGTGGGAGCCAAAAAACAGCATGGGACGTCGCTCCACATCTCTTGCATCCGAGATCCGCCACGAGCCTTTCGAGTTGATATTTCTAATTAATACCCGGGTCATTAATAATTTATTTTTGTTGTCAGACACCCTTTTTTGCGTCCATGTCATTAATTAATTTTCTAATACCAGGACGTTGCCATTAACATCCCTAATTTCTAACCATATATGTTGACCGGACTGGCCAACCCATGCCCATGATTGGCCAAAAAAATATCTGCCAGATTTGGCAAGTGCTTAATTTTGACGTGCGAGAGGGAAGATAAATTATGGGGATATAGTTTATGAGTAATTAGTGCGACCATTGAATGTTTTTGTCCACCGTTTAATAGTGCGTCAAATTTCGCAACGCTGCCCTAAAATCTCGAAACAGAGGGAGTAGTACTCGTCATGCATCTACCTTTGCTAGTCGTGGCTAGCTTTGCTAGTTGTAGTAGTACATGGTCAATCACTCAATCCCAACCCAAGCGATTTCACACGAGTACGTAGGTAGCTAGCTTTTTTAGTCGATAAAAACCATAGTACCGGGTCGATTAGAAGGACACCGGGCTAGCTTAGCTTTGCAACGTGAGATCTCTCGCACCAGCAAGTCGGGAGTTGCGCCAAATTGTTTAATCATAATCAAATTAATTATTAGTGAACACTCTTTGTGGAATAATATTTATCTAAAAACATGGAATGCTACAGTAAATGATATGATATAAAATAATTTTTGGACCCTAAATTACTATGCTTGCTTCAACTTTCACTTTGAAATATAAAACTTTCCATGCTAAAACTTGAACTATGTACAAGAGTTTAATAAATATGGAATGCTACAGTAAATGATATAATATAAAATAAATATTGGTTCCTGGATTACTATGCTTGGTTCAACTTTAACTTTGAAATATAAAACTTTCCATGTTAAAACTTGAACTATGTACAAGACTTTAATCAAGGCCACCATTGGAAACGACGCTTGTGAGTGGTGCCATGTTGTCTGTGATTGTCGCTGCAGAGTTACCGCCCACCGTCATCCTCGTATTTATTCCATGCTAGGGGTAGTTAGTACATATCATTTCATTCACCATTTCATTGTTGTGCATTATTATGGTTGTTAGTTTGTGTTAATGGATAGCAATTGACTATCATTTCTTGTGCCATTAGGGTCGTTATTTTATGCTAGTATAAACATCGATATAGAACAAACCCTCGAGGAGTTCGACCATAGGAGTAAGAGCTACCTTTGCGCTCCTTAATCGCAACAAGGAACAGAAGATCGCCACCATGCACATATCACACGAGTTTAGCACCCTATAGTCTCCATTTCAATGATGTAAACTCAAGGGCGTATGCATAGATGCATGTAAGTACCTGCTTATATTTCATATGTATCGTGGTCTACGTAACCACCAAACTCCTCTTATCAACCCCTCCAAACATAAGAAATGCATTGCATGCTTATGTATTTATATGCAATTAATCCAATTTCCGTACCATGATAAATTAGAAGTGAACACTCCTTGTGTGGAACAATATTGCTCTAGAAAAATGGAATGTTATATAAAATAAAATAATAAAAAGGAAAATTTGGACCCTGAACTACTATATGCTTGTCTGACTTTAACTTTGAAATATGAAACTTTCCATGTTAAATCTTGAACTATAAAAAACATAGAAGCATCGTCACCATTGCAGATGACGTTGATGAGTAGGTGCCGTGTTGTTTGCCGGCCTCCAAAATTGTCACTAATAAGATAGCGACATGCACTAAGCCCTAAACCCGCATGACAGTTGCACCTAAAATCGATTTATGCGCCAACTATGAAAGCTTATGCATTATATCTTGAACTTTGTAAAATCATTTAATCGGTCAATGTTTGGATGTATGTGAGTCACCGTCGTGTTGTTTGCTACCCTTGACAATTGTTGCTATTGTAGCCGCCACCCTCCATTTCATCTATGCACGTTATTATGGTTGGTAGTTCGATTCATGCTATGGGGATAATTATTGCCCATCATTTCTTATGTCATCGGGGTCCTTCGTTATTTTATGCTAGTATAAACATCAATATGGAACAAAAGAAACTCAAGGACAACCATAGGACTAAGGAGTAAGGACTAACTTTGCCCTACTTGAACACATCAAGGATGAGAAGATCGCCACCATGCACATATCGCCCATGTTGAGCACAGAGTACCACTAGACTCGCCCTTTCGATGATGTCAACCCAAGGGAACATGGATGCTTGAAACTTTGTAGGAACTCAAAATATTTAGGTATCACGGTCGATGCAATCGTGAACTCATCCTGCCACCACCTCCAAATGATAGGAAATGCAATGCTCATGTATTTTACAGGCAATGAATCCAAGTTACATATCATGATAAATTAGAAGCAACACGCTTTGTGAAATAATATTTCTCTAGAAACATATGGAATGCCATAGTAATTAAGATAATACAAAATAAATTTTGGACCCTGAACTACTATGCGTGGTCTAACTTTAACTTTGAAACATGAAAGTTTCCATATCAAAATTTTGAACCATGTACAAACATTTTATCATTGTCACCTTTGGAGAGGGCATCTATGAGTCATCGTCGTTTTGTTCGCTGCGCCCTCGATAATGGTTGTCGCCGGAGCTACGTACCCACCATTCTCATCATCATATGTATTCCCGACCTCGGTATGCCTATACCTGCGGGGGAGGTTGGCATCACCATTATCCTACAACAAGTGATGAGCTACCCTAACAGAGAGCTGATATCGAGTCAAAACATTATAAAAATTGAATTGAAGGGCTCAGACACCCGATTTCACTAAACAAACATTAGCATCATCAATAGAATCACACACAAAAGTATTACGACGAGGAAGGCATCCCTGCAGCCAAGCTCGGTGCCCATCGAATTTCAATCGGTCCATGCTATATATCTAATAGCAAGATCGATAAACCAAATGTGGGAGCCAAAAAACGGCATGGGACGTCGCTCCACATCTCTTGCATCCGAGATCTGCCACGACCCTTTCGAGTTGATATTTCTACTTAATATTTCTCGCATGGGTCGCTCCACAAGTTCTTGCGCTTGAACCTACTTGGCTAACTACTTTACATAAGTTGTAGGAGTAATTAAGAAATTTGGACCTTAAAGTATTTCGAGTTATGATTCAACACTAGACAGAGGAACAATGTTGATTGGTTACCAGAAATGTTTTTGAGGGTTTTAGGGCAGTGAGAGAGGCGGCGCCGACCTGCAACCACGACATCGCGGCTAGCTTGTTCGCCGGCGGGTGCGTGCATCGTGCCACGATGCGCGGCGCTCCGTCGAACTTGCCTTATTGGTGACGGTTTTCCTCTTATTGGTGCCTGTGTGTTGACATGGTTTGGAGCACGCCCATTGAGGTTATCACTACTTTACCTTTTAGGTTCCTGTGAAGGTTAGTTGCTTGTGCAAATCGATAGGATTGGGTTATTATTATGCGATGTTTTGGCACTAGAAACTGAGGACACCTCTCTTTTTATTCTGAGATAACATGAGACAAGTCTTGTAGTTTCGTATTTCTGCTGGTATGTGGTATTATGGATGGTGATCACTGAAAGTTGACAATACCAGTTTTCTGTTATGTTATTTCAACATCTTATTGTTTTTGGCTGGAAGTTAACTTGTGTTCTTTTTCTTGGGACAAGTATTGGTGCTGCTGTAATGCTGTTGCTGTGGCCGCGGCTCAATGGGAGAGGTGCATTATTGCCGGCCTGTAGCCGTGTCACTCAAATCCCACCCCCTTAACATGACCCGCGTCGATGCTGCTTCTGTAACTCGGTCGATCGCTTGGCCTTGTCTCGTAGGTGACATCATCTTCACGCCGAAGACGCTGCTGTCTGGACATCATCTTCACCTTGGCGTCCACGTCATCGGTCAGCCGGCGTACAACCCGGCGCCTTCTCCATCTACGCGGCGACATCAGCGGAGCTGCTAGCGTACAACCCAGCATCTTCTTCATCTCCGCGATCACATCAGCGGGGCGACCGGCCGGCATGCAGCCTGGCGGTACCTCCATCTCGCCGACGACATCGACAGGGCTGCCCGCGAGCAGCACAGCGCTAGACGTCGCGACGGCCGGCGCACGGCCCGGCGTCATCGACATCTACGTGAGACAACGTCGGCGGCGAGGCTGCAGGTGAGCAACACGGCGCTGTCTCCAACGCCAAGAAGACGCGCGACGTCGCGCCGGCCGGCGGACGGCCCGGCGTCACCTGCATCTATGCGTCAACGAGGTTGAGGCTGCCGGCGTGCAGCCCAGAGCCATCTCCAACACCAAAAAGACGACGTCGCAGCGCCCGGCGCGCAGCTCTCGGCGTCACATGCATCTACGCATCAACGACGTTGACGCTGCCGGCACGCATGAAGACGACGTCGCGAAGGCCGGCGTACGTGTAGCCCAGTGCCTTCTTCATCGACGGCGACGTTGCATACATCCCGTCGTCCTGCTTTTCGGAGACGACGAGAGGAGTAGCCCGCCGGCCAATTCCATTCTTCATCGCACATGCATGGCTGAGAAACGTCGCGGCTCACACAGCATCGGCGACGTACACCATCTCGCGCTCGGTGGCCTGCTAGCCGCGGCTGACGACCCGTGGCGTGGCGGGCATCACGAGTTCTCGACGTGAAGCTCCTGTCTCACGTTGAATTAATCATCACGAGGGAAAGAGATCTCGGCATGCATACGTGAAGATGGAGGAACCCAGCTCGTTCCAATCAACCATCGACGTCTAGCTAGATATATAGAGCCCCCATCGCCGGAGTATGGACCAACTTAGAAATATTTTATGATGATTCTACTAATATTTAATTATTTTATATTATAAATATTGATAATTTTTCTTATATGCCTAGTCAAAGTTTATACTTTGACTTTGACTAAACCCAGACTACATGGTAATTTGGGACAGAGGGAGTAGCTAGTTGCCGCCAGGAGGTGGGTCAACGACGCCAACACCATCGTTGCACCAGCGTCACAGGACGTGCCGCGTCTTCACGTCCACCTGAGACGTGACACCACCCACACTCATCGCCAACCAACCATTGGCCATCCTTATATAGTTTCTAAGTATAAAATATTTATTTTTTAACATGCATGAAATATCAACTTACAAAAATACTATTAATTAAAATGCACACAAAATAATAGACATCAACAATGGTATAACTCATGTTAGATGCACGAGAATAAAAATATTACTAAAGGAACATTACATAAAAAATAGGAGACATGCCTCATTTTCCGCTTTTTCATAGAATGAAAAACCTAAAATGACCAAGAGCTTTCAAACGCCTCTGCATTCACCTCGATCACATGCAAAAGTTACTGCATACGAATCATAATCCTTCGGGCGAATGGTAATTTTGATGGGTAATATTTGGTCACAAAATTGGACCGGGAAACCCACAAGGTATGTGTGCTTCAGGACTAGCAGGAAAACTGACAAAACCGAAAAGCGCGGAAAAAACTGCAAAGTCGATCTTTATTGCATGTTGAAAGACTCGATATTTTATGCTTAAACACGAATTTGGCATGTTTAGATCATCGGTCGTGGAAATTGGGCGGGAAAACTGACAAACTATATATGTGTGATACGGCCCGTGAAAAATGGGTGGGAAAACTGGCAATCTAAAACGAGCAGAAAATCTGCTGAAACAAAAAGTAGCCAGGAAAACGGGGAGCGCAGGTCTTCAAACGGATGGATAGCCCACCTTGCTAATTTTTACGTGCATGGGTGCGTCCATGCATGCATGCATGAAGCCAGCTGGGAAGTATCGAAGAGAGCAAAAAGAAGCCCAGCCCATGCGTGGCACCAGCTAGCTATCTACGTAGGAAAATGAGAGCTGGATTTCGGGAGTCGTGCAGCTAGGTAGGGATGCATGCGCTCGTGTTCGTTTTTTATTTTCGGGACTTTTTTCTTTTCTTTTCTTCGATCGCGAGCGAGAGAAAAGAAAAGGAGTCGATCGCGAGCGGTTTGGAGCTTCCACGATTCCCGTCCGTCCGCACGCACACGGAAGAGCGAGGTTGTGTCGGGCGCATTAACTGCACGCCACGAACCTTCTTCTGCGTGATACCGACCGGGCCCGGTACAAGGCCTTCTTCTACTGCAACTCGATCCACCTCGTTCGTGGCGTCGGTGGTCGTCATCGTCCTGCTGCTGCACGACCGGCACGGCCTGCTGATCCGTGCCATGAACACGGCGATCGTTCTACAACTATATAGTCTACAAAAGGAAATCACAGCAGGGGATCCTAAATAAATTTAATAAGAGGAATGGACGGGAAACCAATTTCATGCATGATAGTAGATCTCCCACTTCACGGGATGCTACTGCCGTCAGCTGTCTCGTCCCTATCCGTGACGCCGGCGTGAAGGAGAAGCGCCCAGACGAGCGTGACCAACTCCCCGCCACGGCCCATGGCCTCGACGTGGCCCTTGACGTTCTTCGACGGCGCCACGAACAGCACCATCTCCGACCAGAAGTCCGCCAGGAACCGCCACGCCGCCGCCTCGTCCGCCACGTACGCCTCCACCAGTCGCTTCCCAAGCTCAGCGCCGCGCCGCAGCACCTTGTCCCGAGAGCTCCCGCTCACCTCTGCGCCGTCGACTCGCTCTCGACGTCCTCCCCTAGTCTTGCCGCCTGCACGTCCTCCACCACCTCCTTGTACCGTTTCTCGGTCCACGCGGTGCTTCCCGGCAGCAACCCCGGCGCGGCCGCCACCAGGTACGCGCAGTAGTTCGACAGTTGGCTGGCGGCAGTCATGTCGGCCGTCGGGCACGCCGCGTGCGAGTGCTTGATCTCGAAGAGTCTCGTGCCGATGTGGCAAGCGAGGATATGCTCCGTGGTGCCGCTTGATCCGTTTCCGTCGAAACCACTGGCCCAGCGATCGGAGGCTCTCGGCGCCGCCGTCGCCGTGCTTCCTCTGTCCAAACCCCCGTAGACGCTCTTCAAGGACCTGAGAACCGCGTCCTTCACGTCCGGCGAGAGTCCCACCGACCTCATCAGCCCCGCCCGCCCGTACAGTTTCTCCGAGAAGAGGCCCGATCGCCTGCCGAAGCGCCGGGGCTCCAGCACCGAGTTCTGCCCGATCTTGTTGCTCCAGCGCTTGGTGGGCCTGAGCCGCAAAACCGCGTCCAGCGCCGCGTGCGTGAGCCTGCCTGGAGATCCGCGTCTGATGTAGCTACCCAGCAAGGCCATCTTGGTCCAGTTGGAGCACACGCCGGCGACGATCTCGCAGGTCTCCGTGAGCACGGTGGCCACCAGGAGGAACAGGGTGATGATGTAGTACGCCTTTTGCGGCAGCGTGACATCCGGGTTCGTCTCCGACACTGGTTTCTCCTGGTCTGGGCTGAAAACGATCACTCTATTGACCTGGTACACGCATCCCACGCTGATTGCTCCGGCGATGATGAGGACGGAGAGGAGGTAGTTCAGGGCGGCGCACCAGCCGCTGAAGGAGCACAGAGGGAGCGGGGAGTAGTAGAAGTCGCTCGCGAACCGGAGCTCGTCCACGAGGACGCGGAACACCCGGTCGGTGTCGACGCCTCCATGGCTAGCCGTGTCCATGCCTCGGAGCACGAAGTCGAGGGCGTCGCTGGACCCTTCCTCGGCCAGGGGGTACCCCGACAGCCGCCGGCGGAGGTTCTTGAAGAGGGAGAAGGAGAGGCAGAGGTCCCTCAGCTCCCGCCGCTTGCCGAGGAGGCCGTCGCCGTGATCGGACATCCGCCACACGCGGTCCAGCGTGACGAGGCGCCGAGCTTGTCATCGAGGGCCTTGCGCTTGACGCGGTACCCTTCGGGAGTTTCCTCGACGTGATCCTTGCTCTCCCTATCACCATGTAAGGAGGCACGTGACCATGGCCCTCCACCGCGCCGTCCTCGACGAGCTGCGCCATGTAGCCCGACACGAGCCGCGCGTTCTTGCCGACGGCGTAGGAGCCACTGGCCATGAAGAAGGCGACCAGCTTGAGCACCACCTTGGCGCAGCCGAGCAGGAAGAAGACGACGAAGATGGCTATTCCCGAACTCCCAGCCATTTTGCCTCGGGAATGCACTGGACGACCAGCCAGGCCAACCAAGCGTACATGGCGAGGAGCTCGACGGGGGTCCGGACCTTCTGGGCGTCGACTCCGACGTCGCCGGAGGAAGGCGCGGCCGCGGCGGTGGTCGTGGAGGCCGCGGCGGTGTCGGCGTTGCCCCTGATGATAACTATGATTATTGCCCACAGGAGGAGCGTCCACATGGTCCGGACGTCTGGACTTTCCTTGCCTGGGAGGAAAATCTCGCAGCCTGAGCCTCCTGCAGACTTTTTGCAGTGTTCGTGTCGGTATCGCTCCATCTTCCTCTGCTGCAGCAAGGCGGAGATGGCGGAGGAGGCGAGGGGGATGAATGCGACGGAGGCGCCCCAGACGAAGAAGCGGAGCGCCGGGTGGCGGCAGCGGCGAGCGTGCGTGCTGAGCGCCACCAGCAGGATGGCGAGCACCGCGGAGGCGACCGTATGAAGGAGGCTCAGTGATGACTCGAGGCTCAGCTCCGTTGGAGCGGCAGACATAGTACTCATGTTTAGTTATCACTTGTCAGTGCGAGATTGTTGATGCTAATGTCTTCCTCGATCGCCCATTTTATAGGGGAGAAGAGCGTGCGTGGGTGCCATTCTGTCGGCACCGTACGTACTCCACTGTAGCTAGGAAGGGTTGACGACGGTATTAAGAATGTATTAGTTGACATTGTCGCAGTAGGCAGTTAGGAGGCGCTAAAGGGTTGCCGCCCTGGTGCACTCCATCGTCGTGAGCCCTCTAGCTAGGGAATCCATGCATGATTGATGAATGCTAGTGAGCTTAGAGCATTTTCTAACAGTTTACCATAATTTAGATAATTGTTACCCTCTCCCTTCACTATTATAAGATATTTTTAAATATTTTAATTTAGGCTATATATGGATCAGAATGAGTGAACCAAACACACTGAAATATGTTTAGATGCATACCTTTTTTCCAATGCATGCAATCAACCGAGCCAAATCTTTGAAACCACCTTAATTACGAAGTTCATTGTCAAAAGGCTCTCGGTGTGTCTTGAGCATTAGGTGTCTATGGAGTAAATGGATCTTCTCTTAGCCATTAGAACATGAGCATCGGCCAAAACAACAGAGATTCCATCAGCCATAATACACGGAGACGCAATTACCTTCTACAAAGTGCTATGACCAATGGCTATGCAATTCCTCCTCTGCACGAGAAGTTGTAATATTCTTTAATCAAGGAGAAAATATGCGGGAATAAA